>VXBO01002598.1:361087-408003 GCA_013400135.1 Rhinoptilus africanus | reverse complement strand
TGCGGGAGCCGTGCCAATGCAGGGGGGGGGTTGCCGCCGCCTCCGCGGCAAGATCACAGGCTGTCACGCTGCTGCCGAAATGACATTTCGGGGACGGGTTTAAACGAAGTGACTCCCCGCTGGCAAGCCGCTCCCGTCGCAGGGGCATCCGGCTGCCCGGGGGCGAGCCCCGCAGGGGGGCTGCCCGGGGGCGGGCGCAGGGCGGTGGAAAGCCCCTGCAGCAGCCTTGCAAAGGCGGCGAGGAGCCTCTTCCCCGTTATTGTCCATGCGACGCGTTCAGTAACGGGGTCCCGGGCTAAGCAGGGGCAGCGGGAGCCACAAACCCGACGTCAAATTGCTGGGGAAAAGGGGCGCCGTTGAAGGGGCGCAGGCAAATGTGGCCCTTTCTGCGTGCGAGCCCTTGGTCACGTTTGGGCTGTTGATGACCCAGAGCTGAGCGGCGCAAGGCGCTGATGGTGGAAGGCTGCTCGCCTTTTCCTCTGGAGACAGTTCTTTTGTTTCAGAGGGGAGAAGATGGTGTGAGCAGGTAAAAATAAGCGAGGCTGCAGCAATCCGCCTGAATTAACTCCCTAAGCCCTGGAGTGGTACCCCAGAGGCAAACCAGTGTTGGTTTTCAATCACTATTTCCTTTTAGAGATATATTCAGAGGCCTAATTATTGGGGATTTTTCTCTTTTTTATTTTTGGGGGGGGTGGGGGGTGTTCTNGCGCGGGGTTGCTGCGGGCCGTGCCGTGCCGTGCCGAGCCGAGCCGCGCCGCGCCGAGCCGCGCCGCCCAGGCTCCCCGCCGCCCGCCGCCGCTCTTAAATGGAGGGTACAGGCGATCCCTCAGCCCCAGAGCTGCACGCATGCCCGTCTCCTCAGCCTTCAGTGGTGGCAACTTATTAATTTCTGCCTCCGACTTCAGGCCCGGTGGTTTCCCGTCTGAAAGCGTTATTACTTTTGTCCATGTGGCAAAAATAATTAGCATACAGATGAGAAGGGATCCAGCCTCTGAGCCTCAGTCGCAGGAGAAGATGTGCAGTGGAAAGTTGATTGGATGAATGGAGAACAAATGGTGGGCGTTCAAGAGCATGAGGAGAGTTTTGTTGTCGCGGAGCAGGTTTGCCGGTGCTCTGGGTGAAGCTCCTAAGATGGAAGGCAGGGTGGCTGGTGCCGAGGCGACTGCTTGACAGACCGTGGCCTACTTGGAGGTGCACGCTTGGACTGCCTGCATAGCTAAGGCGTTTGGACTACTTTGTTTTGCAATTCTACGGCTTTCCCTTTGCTGGTCCCTCAAGGTAAATATGTCCTTTTATCACCGTTGTTGTTTACAGGGCACTTTGCTGCTGTTCACAAAGTCATGGGAAGTTCAACTCTTCGGGCAGTTAACAAAAGAATAGCTGGGTTTTGGTCTTCTCCCACCCCAGCTCCTCAAGGCATCCCCCCGGGCAGGGAGCTGGGGGGAGGCTGGGCGGCTCAGGGCCCGATCCCGCTCTCCCTGAAGTCGGCGGGGAGTTTGACATTGCTTCCAGTGGAAACGGGATCGAGCTCTCAGTGGTGGTGGTTTTAATAAGGACTGCTGGAAATGTCAGATTTCGGCTTCCTATTTTCTAGAACAATGTGGGCAGACCTGTAAAATTAGCAACTACTGTTTCAATGAAAGCCCAGATGTGAATAGTTTTGATTGGTGTGGTATGCATTTTCTTGGCTGAAAGGAAAAAAAAATGCTTATTTAACACGAACTCACTAGTGATGCTAAAACCCGAAGTTATTGATTGACAAATTACCAGTGATTCTCTCAGCTCCAATATCTTCGTTATGTATGTGTCCTCATAAAGGCTTCTCTATTGAAAGCAGAAACAAAAAAAGAAAATAAAAAAGCTATCTTTGAATTACATATTTTTTTTGCCAGATAATAACACTGAGTCAGACTGAAATCCCACTTCTCGAACACAGCATCCATTGATAGGCATTTCTTATATAATTCTGATGCTGTGTATAAAATATGGGGGACTTTAGCATTTAGTGACATTTGCCTTTTCTCGTGTAGTCGTTTGGGAATATTTTTATGCCATTTTGATGATTCTTAATCTCCTTAAAAATGGTGATTTTCATTTTAACTGACCTAATTTGGAAACTGCAGTTAAGGTTGGGCTAAGTAGAAATTATTATCCTTTAATTGTCTTTACATAGTTCTTGTGATTATTCTAGATCAGTTTAATGAATGATTTGCTTTAATTTGAGAGATGTGGGGGTTTTGTTACCTTTAATTATGTTGTTTAGGAGAACAACAGGATACGGTTCCGAATGATATTTAGTTTTCACCTCTCTCCTCTTTTCTTTTTTTTTTGACATTTCAGTTTTGTGTGATAGTTTATTTCCAAAAATAACCAAACAAATAAAAGTCTTTGTCATGTCACTCTGCAGACAAAAAAAAAAAAATTTAGAACACACTGTTAACACTTAGTAGGCAGTTAGCAGGTACTCCAGATCATTTATCAAGGTTCTTCAAGTTTGGAATGATAAGGTTAAACTTGGTGGTGTAGACTGGTGAATATATATGTTTATACTTGTTTGCAATATGTCACATTTAAAAACAATCGAGATGGCAACGTAACACTCCTAACATTAGAAATACAGAGTGAGATAAGACTGTGTGCAACAAAACAGGGTTTTTCACTGGGGAAAAAAAGTAATTATTACATTTTTTAAAAAATTGTATTGATTTATCAAGTGAAACAAAGAGAAGAGTGATTACAATGACCAAAGGCAGAATTCAGTGGATTTTAAACTAATCTAAAAGTAGATTAAATTTTGTATGAATTTTACAGCCTGAACTTTCTCTAGAGTGAATGTTCGCCCCCCCCCCAATTTTAACCAACAAGAGCAATAGTGAAATACTAAACATTTGCAGTGGTTTCTTTGTTTTAGATTCCAATACCAAGTTACGTGGGCACATTTTCAAAAAAGGCATACATTTTATCGTAGTAGTTCTTAGTTCATAGCATGACTTTGTTGTTTTACTCTACAGTCTTGTATCTTACATATTATAGAATTGAGCAACTGTGTGTTTGGAGACAAAGACAATTAAGAAAGAAGAGGAGCTAATTCATTGTATTCAGAGGTGTATTATTTTTCCAGATTTGTTAAGAAACACTTTTGAGGGTCTCTCTCTTTCCTATTCTTTTCTATTTTGTTTAATTTTTGTGTTGAGGACGTGAATAAGATATGCAAAGGAGTATTTTGATTACATACACATACGTGCATACATATATGTGGCAATTTATTAGGTAGGCATAGAAACTTTGCTGTATGAATGGCAAAAAAAGGTACTATTTTGAGAACTGTTCTTCTGCACCAGTCAGGCTGTTGTGTGGACTCCAGAAGAATGAAAATATAATTCTTACCCATCAGCATTTCCACGGGAAATCAGCATGTGCATTTCTTTTTAAGTGCATTGCACAGGCACGTTTATAAAAACAAAGTTCTGTTTTAGAATCCATTTCTTCATCAACTCTGAGCACAGTCATTGTTTTGTTGAGAGATTGGGTGGTGGAACAGTATTTTCATATTAAATACATATACAACGCTGAATATCCTCATAGAAATACTGAATTTAATATCAGTTTGCCTGAACTTGATAATTGTTTTCATCATGTTGATCAACTTTCAATAGAGATGTGAAGTTCTTGGTAGTATAGTACAAGAAAACTTTATGGTTTAAGATTACTTACTGACCTTTTCTTTCACGTAATAGGAGTGATGAGAAATCCTAATAAGATTATCAATGATGTTTTGAACAGAAGTGCAGCCAGATTTCCATGGAATGAAAATGGGTGCAGACCAAATAGCATCATCTTCTCCACATATCCCAGATTAAAAAGTCACAAGGAGAGCAAATCAAAGCTTTTGTAGGCTGTTGACAAAGATTATCTCTTTAGAATCCTTCACAGCATTTTGCTCAGATTAGAACCTCTCTGCCTGTATTAGCCATAGAGGAAAATGCAGCAAAACGTAATGAAACTGAAATGAAGGGGGAATGTCTTGTGTTGGGAGGGGAAATAGGATGTGGAGACAGACAGACCAAAACCACAATGGAATTTTTGATCTCTTAAAAGGGATCATACTTCTAGTTGGGAAAACAGTAAACAGCATTATTAGATCGGCTTTAAAAATCTGATCTCAGAGCAGTTTTGCAGTGTATATACTAGTTCAGTATGTTTGTGCTGAAGCTGCAGATGTGGAACACAGTCACCAAGTAATGAAACCAGACAACTTGGTTGTGGGAATAACCAAGGCTGCAGGGCGCCCCATAAAGAGCCATTAAGTCAGGTCTGGTATAGAACTGTCTGGTAGCTTGTAAACATTGAGTAATCAGTGTTGCATCTGCCAGTAGACCCTTTGGTTTGCTGCAGCTCCCACCAACCTAATGGATCTGGGCAATTGGTTTCAGAAACTGGTTTCCTTCAGGATGAATGTTATGTATCTTGAGGGTCCGTCATAACCAAATTGATTCTAGCTCTGCACCAGGCAAACTCATAAACATCTGCAAGATCACGGATTTTCAACTAAACCAGCACCGGGGGCTATTACTTTGTGAAGTATTAGAAGTCTACGTCTCTCATACCTTATGTCAGCATGGCATTTTTTAATCAGGAAGTTGATTAAAAAGGGCATGGTATACTATGGATGTGTGTACTCTTGGCATAACTTCAGCTGTTTCAGTCTGAATCTGGCAAGTGCCGTCCATAACTAGGTGCAGTGGTGAAGAGAATCAGCGCAAAGCCGCAATTTTTTTTAGAAAATATTTTCATGATAGGTTTTAAGGAGGCTGCTGTTTTATTCCTACTTTGCATGTGCCTGCTCCAGACCCCAAAGGAAGACAGCAATGAGCTTTGGATCAGGCCTGTAATATCTTCTCGTAGAGTGATGGGCCAAACATTTTTCCCATGTGGCTCCAGTAAAGTCAGAAGAAAATGTCTCCTAACTTTATCATGTTTTTGTAATCCATAAGATAATTTACAGACAGAATGTAAAGGAGAGTATATTAACCATTTGGAAGAGCCTTTAGACTGCTCACTGAATGGCTTCTTTTTTCCAGTCTCTCTGGTAATGTTATATTTCACCCACTCCTTCCCACCCTCTCCACCCCCCCAATAGAAATGGTGAAACTTACTTGAAAAATCTAACGCCACAATATTTATATTACATATCATTAGCTTGCTTTATTTTTCCAAGGGAAATCCCCTTTTCTCCTCCCGTCTCTAGCCAATACTGGAGGATATTACCAAGGGAATAAAATTTTATGCCTAATTTTAGTGTTCCTGTGCCTAATGTGGTGTGAATAAGTACCATGTTACAGCATTTAACCTAGTCTATCTTTGTCACTTCCTGAACAATTCCTCGGTTCAAATAAAATAGCCAAAATGCAGAAAGAGAAGATATTCAGGGTTTCTTATGAGGATACGCTGCAGGGACTGCTTGTTCTTTCTTTTGGAGTAGATGCTCTGACATTGCTTCCAGTGCTGCAGCAGGGCATTCTCTCGCGTAAGGAATACCCTTGAAAGGGATTCCCCAGGCTTCTTGTGATGCTGTGAGTCAGTGGCTCATCCCTTAATTTCATATGTCCTTCCTGAGAATTAGTAGTTAAATCAAATGCCTTAATTTTCTGAATTTCTGAGTAGCTTAAGCACTGGCGACTTGTTTTAGTAACATTTCAGAGATACTAGCAATTCCTCTGTTGTCTGAAGAGGAAAAGGCCCATGTTTAAATATGAAACTATGTTATAACAACTTTGCATACATCGTGGCTGTCATGTCCCATGCATAAATATTCAGGATTGTTTTTTGGGTGTGTGCCTCTTTAGGAAGAAATGGAACTGTTATGTCATAGAAAATGAGAAGACTGAGTGCAGGGCTTTTTATTTTCTGTGCATCTCTATAGTGCTCTTGGTATGTCTAAGACAAGTTGCTATGAATTCAGAATGGTATTTCTACAGTGTCTTGGTTATGCAGCATAGTTTGACTGATTTAAAAATCTACAAAACTAAACTTCTTGGGCTTGAAGTTGACACTACAAAGTAATGCTTGTGTTTTTTCAGCACATGCACACAAAAAGTCCATTCTGGGTCTTGCTAGGAAACACCCAGAGTTTACAGAGGTCAAGTTAAACTGTCTTCACACATAGAAAAAGTCGTCTGTTCCAGCAGTGGTAAGATGCCTGCACAGGTGGTAAGTTACTTGTTTACAAAGAGAAACAAACTCGAGAATTTCATCAAGAATTTCATAATTCTGTGACCCTTTGGCTGTGACCATTCTGCTCCCAATCTCAAGATCCAGTTTTCATCAAACTCCAGATTTCATCACTTCCAGTGATGAAAAAAATTTTTTTCTCAACCTTTTAAAATAATTTGCATGTTTGGATCTACCTGAGCTTAAGGGAGGCCAGGCCGCAGCATTCTCACAAGAACTAAGGTGATTTTTGGACATTGCAAATAAAAGATGCAGAGGCTGTGATGAGACGAGTGAGTAACAATGTCATGGCAGGGAAAAAGAATCAAACATTCAATTAAAAGGAAGCTGCCAGTGGAAAAACTGAGGTCCCGTTGACCAGTATACACAATATGATCCTAAAGAAAATTAGAACTCTATGACCATTGGATATATGACTTCAGAAAAGGGAAGAAAAAGAACCTGGGAAATGGATGTGGACAACAAGCTTGTTGAGAAGGGGTACACAGAGGAGTCAGGAGGCATACTTAGGTGGAAGTCAGGAGTGCTTCACGAACCCAAAGACCAGCTGGAAAAGCAAAGGAAGCTCAGGTAGGTTTATTTGCATATGCTACTTCTGCTAGTTTGGTTTTTCTTTTTTTTTTTTTTTTGTTAACTTTCTTTCACAGGCCTAAGAACTTAACCCTTCCCTTCTTCCATCCCTCTCTTAGGGTAGTATATAATTATAAGGGAACAGGGAACAAAGAAAATGCCTTTCATGTAGCCAGCTTATTTTAACAACACTCCTATATGGGCTGTCAATCGTAATTTTTTTTAAAAAAGTGAGACTAGACCACACCCAGTGTTCATAAATGTGTGGTAAATATACATAAATGTATGGGCATGTAGAATTTCTGTGATTAAATATCAGTTCTTTGCACACAGGGCCAAAACCAGTGGCGTTGAACCAGTTACCTTAGTATGCCATTAAAACAGATGGGAAACATAAGTCTGTTTGCAAGCAGTCTTGTTGCTGGTCACCAAAACTGTGTTTTCTGTGAATAAAATGTAGACATGTAATATGAACCTTCATGCATGCAGTCCCTTGCTTTCTGAGGGGAAATGAAATTCAAAATGTTTACTTTTTATTCAGGGAAAGCAAATAGACGTTTTGTTGATGGTTCAGAGAACCTGCTCACCCACTTTAACACTAGCAGCTATCCATTTACATTCGTCTGTTTTCAGGTTGATCTTTGCATGAACATCCCCTTTTACCATCAGGACACTGTCAGCATTTTTCAGCATGTATTCTTTAAACTTTGAAAATGAGTGTCTAGGAAGGCCTGTTTTGGTTCTCCTCTTACAAAGTGTTACTGCCTCAACTTTATCAGCTCTGGAGAAGTCCTTGTTACAGAAAGGCTGGTAACGTGTGTCTGGCTGAACTCCAGCTGCTCTGAGGAACCTTCTCAGAGGTCTCTGCACTTTATGAACAGATTGTTGCCCGTTCAGTCGTAGTTGCTGCCATGTTTTTGCAGCTGGTATATGTGGTAGCTCGTACCCTGTATGCCAACTCTTCAAAAGGTGGTAGACTTAAAGAAGCCATCATCGATGGACTTTCTGAACTGCCCACCATGAGGCTGACCCATTTCATACTTTATGAGGAAAAAATACGTGTGGAAAAAGATTTTTATTTATGACCTTTCCAATCTAACAATGCCTTTTTTGTTTTGTTGTTGCATATCAGTGACCTTGGCTGAGAAGGAGCAGATGGTGATTAGAAGGAAAGAAAGAAAAGGGTAGATCCTTTCCATAGTTCTGTTTGCCCTTTGTGACACAACACGCTGGAGAAAAGGTGCACTTGAATAGTTTACCTTGAAGAATGAGCATCCTGGTTTAGCAAATGTGGGCACTGCAAAGCAGCATGGAACAAAACACCCGATCATTTCACTGCAGCAGCCGCCGCGTTTCATAGACAGCTCTGCGGAGCAGGTTTCATCCCAAATACCTGCTTTCTTTGCCTCCTACTTGCCCAAGAGCCAGCACAGATTGCCACAGTGTTAATTCCAGCCAACTCCAGTGGAAAATAAGGGCATATGACAAGAGTGCACATATGTTAATGACTCATGCACCCTGCACTTTTTATTTGTCATTTTATATGTTGTTTGTTACGGTTAATAAATTTTTATTTTGTGAAAACTGTGATGTATTTCTTCTGTTTAAAAAACTGATATGGAACACCCTTTTCCTATACCTGCACTTCTTGCCAAATTCAGTAAAATGTGGTTAACTTAAAATTCAATTTTTTGAGCAGTCATAAATATAGCTTACTCAAAGAGTAGAACGAGCGGATTCAAAGCAGTGCTGCCAATAACACATATCAGAGTATGCTTCTGAGGCTTCCAGAAATGGTATTCGGATCAACTCCTATAATTGCTCATTTGTGTTCAGAATCACCAGTCTTTCTATTCTCACTGAAAGCATCTTCATTTTTGGTTTTAGAGGCATTTTTAAGTTACCGGGTATACATCAGAAGCCACTGAACAATTCCCATATCTTTGTTTCCAGATGCCAGGTAAATCACTTCAGGAACTAGGAAAAAAAAGATAGAGCAGCTTTTTGATAATTGCAGTTAATAAACTAACTGTGTCTTTATAAATATTACGGTCTAGAGAACTGTATTGCAAAAGGATTCTTAAAAATGTGAACTCCACATAGATTTCATAATTGCATGAAATTTAGCGAGCCATCGTCGCTTCATGCAACTACTCGAAAGTCTTGCATTTGTGTACTTGGAAGTTAAGAGACGTGGAAATGAGATACTTTGCTTACGAATTTTCTTGCTTACCTATACTTTGCAAGAATCACAATTCTTACATCTTTATAATAATAATGTTCACAATAGGTCTGTCACCACCAAGTTGCTAACCACTGGTAGCATCATGGTTTACAGATCGCCAAAGCCAGTACACCGTTAGTTTCTGAGGGTGTAAATGCTTTTGATTTTGAGGCGTTTCCATTGAAGGGTTGCTACAAGCTCTGCACACCATTATAGGAACTGGAACTACAATCTCCTGTACCTAGAAGTTTTGCTTCTGCAAAATCTGCACCATGCTAGATTTGCGCCATGATTGTTCTGAAGGCTAAATGTTATGAGTCTTACCGTGTTTAACCAGTGGGGGAATACTTGAACTTCTTGGCAAGTTTTATTTTCTGCCTGTATCATACACTCCTCAGTTTTTTTTCTTTCTTTCTTGAAAAATCTGCTGATAAAATTGAAGCTTGGCACATGCAGGGAAAACAGGTACTACCCTGTAAAAGAGGCATAAGAACTGCACTGATTTGTTCCATATATGTTTCTAGTGGTGTTATAGACTGAGTGTGGAAAACTGGAAGAATGCACATGGGGAAATGAAGGAAACAAAAAGCATGAGGAAAACAGGAATTGGAGGAAGCTGAGTCCAAGCTCTTAAAATTCCATAGGCAGAGTTCTAGGGTCCCACAGTGCATTGCCAAGTATTTAACCCCAAAATGTCTGCTAATTACATTACCTGCCTCACATTCCAAGTTATTTCTGTCTAGTGGAGTAATTTTTGGGGAACGTTGTACTTGTATGGGCCTTCATTAAGTTCCTCTACAAAGTTCAAGGAGCATCTGGACGATGCTGTTAGTCATATGATTTAATGTTAGGCAGTCCATCAAGGAGCAGGGAGTTGGACTCGGTGATCCTTATGGGTCCCTTCCAACTTGAGATATTCTCTAATTCTGTCATCCCAGGATTCAGGGTAGCATGAGTCCTAGACAAACTGTGTTCCCAAGAGCTGCTGGGTGGCATGGCTGTTAGTGGGGAAGGTTTCTGCTGTAGGCTGGACTTCAAAATAATTAGCTGTAGGAGAAATGGAGGCCTGTAGTATTTTGATGTAAGGATGCAAGTCAGTCAGGAGATCCCACCTGTCCCTCCTTTTGGCCAGCTGAGGGATGAAGAGAAAAAAAATTGAGGACTGAAAACTGAGAAAGCAAAATCAGTAGCTTTTCTGAAAAAAAAATCGTTGATACCTATTATGATTTTTCATATAAATTTCAGATCATAGCTTAATATCTTTAAAGAGGAAATTTTGACCTCACTGTTAACTGTAACCCTAAAATGACTAAAAACATCTCAGTTAGTGTTCACGCATACACTTCACTGTTATTTTTCTGCTGAAACATCAAAATGTTAGAGCCATGGTAACAGCAAAAAGAATTTGCCAGACAGCTATATTAGTACAAGGAGACAATACATTTGCATGGCTACGTTTACAGAGCCGGTGGCCTAATCCTGTTCCGCTGAAGTCACTGAGAATTTCTTCAGGGGAAAAATGCATTTTGTATTAGTTTCTACGTTTTTTAGCTCTTAACTTACTTTTCTAGCATGGCTTTCAAAGCAGTTAAATTTAAAGTATAATTATTAACCCAGGCTTTATCAATTGAATTCTTGATTGCTTTATCATTTTGCCCAAAGGTCTGAATATGAAATTCGAGTCTGGCATGTCATTGCTGCAAGTAGTTTCTTGATCAACCGTTACCTTGGTTGTGGTAAGCTTAAAAACAGTCTTCCCCAAGAGGTATCACACCCATTACTAATGTCAACAAGTATTTTACTGTCCTCTCCAGAGGCAGGGTGCTGCACCTGTTTACAGGTAGCCTGGAACACTAATGATCAAAACAGGATGAAATTGGAAGGCATAGGATATCTGTATTAATCAATCTTTCTCTTCACTAAGCATTGTATAACTGATACCTTCATAATCGTTTGTGCTAAGATCCTGGCTGCTTCAGAAAAATAATCTTTTAAATATATTCAGCTGTTGCCTCTTTTCCTTCATCTTCCTTGAAGCTTTTTTGCCGCCTTGAACTGTGCGCAGAGATTTTACTCACATAATTAAAGAAATCTGCATGCAAATGAAGAGCAAGCAACTGCTTTAAGTACGTAAACTCTTATATGCATCATACAAGAAAACATCTTAAGTTTGAATGCATTGCTGCAAATCTTGAGAACCACCTACATTACGTATTAATAATTGCAGCTGTCTGTCAGGAACATCGGGAGGATTCTTACGCTTTAGGAACAGGATGTCTGTTTATAGACAGAACACGGCAAAATAAAATCCTGATTCTTGTACGACATACTCACCTGGGTGCTCATATGGAACTTCCCAGGTCTGTTCATCTGCTGCTCATAGGTTAAACTTCAGTGTTTACAGAATTAGGGCCTAAGCATTTGAGTCAGAGATCGAGTTCACTACTTAATGAAGTTTTGAGAGAAAATAAACTGCATATTCACTGAAACTGGAGAACTTTTCAAGTTCTTATTATAAAAAACTGTAAGTAGGACAATAATGGGTAAAAAAATCACAATATTTCTCCTTCAAGAATGAAATAGTTTTATTTTCTATTAGAAATGGCTTTTTTAGTACTTCCTTAACTTTTGTTACAAAATAAACTACAATTAAATCCAAAATACTTTTGGTTAAATGAAATGATCCAGTTAAACTCATATGACTTTACTACTGTTTGATTTGCCAAACATCTCATTTGAAATTAACAAGAATGAATAAGTTAACCTCAAATGTCAAAATTTTTCTGGAGCTGGAATTGAAAAGCTTTATGTGGTACGAGTTTACTTAATTTAGCGAGACTGAGATCCACACGTCCCTAAATTCTGCCCAAGTGGCTCGTTTTTCCAAGCGTTCAGCAGGCACTCCTGGAAAGCCTCATGTCTCTGGTTAGGAGTCACGAGAGGAAGGGGATTCTCTCAACATTAGGCAACTGCATTTGAGCCTGCGTGGTCAAAACATGGTTCTCAACAAAGTAGCTGTAATCTCTGGAGGTGCATTTACAGTTACAGAGATCCCTGGTTTGTCACTGTATGACAGAGATTTAGAAAATAGATTTGGATACACCTCATTGCTTGTCTAACACTGTGCAACTTCTTTTGTCTTTTGAAATGCTTTGTGAATTATAGATAGCTTTGCATATAAATTAGCTGTACACTGCTTTGCAGTAGACTCTTATCCTGGTCTTTTTGCCTTTTTTTAGATGTTAGTAACAGTCACTGCATCTTTTCTAATACAAAAGACATTTTGCAGATCGACAGTGTGGCGTGAGAGCGCACTCGTAAGTGTTAGCAATAACATTTCTAACCCAGGCTACTCACTAATTTTAGAGGCTTTTTAAAAAAGCTGTTACTATGGGCCAGCAAGGAAAAGAAAGTGAGGAAGGAAAATAAGAACAGGCTCCCCTTGATGGTGGTAAATAGTATGATGATGTTTTTTAGATCTATGACAGACACTCCTGCTTGAGATTTCGGTTTGATGGTACCACCTGGGAAGTAATCTGAAAAAGAGTAACAGGGGTAAAGGTGTTAGATGAGTCTTGACCAGCTTTTGCCTGGTGAACTGGGTACAGGGGTATGAGCCCATTCTCATTCCACTCAATGAGTTTTCTTTTTTTTCCTGTCATCTACTTACGTCAATAAGGCCGTAAGAGTATGTCTCCGTCAAAATGGTCAAGTATGGGTACAGGGTGTGCAAATATACCAGAGCTGGCTTTAACCACTCACTTTGTGCTGGAATTCCTGTGGAACGTGTGAGGTGGTTGAGTAGATCCTCAGCTGTTTTGCTTTTTTTTTGATTTTCTTAAAAAACTGGTAAGAATCTGGAGCATAACATTTTACAAGGCTGATAGACTACGAAGATAAGCAATCCAGTTAGTTCAATAAAGCATAATTCATGTTTCCTTCTTGTGTTTTGCAAGTAGGCTTTTTTTGAGAGCAAGTTGATCATTAAGCACCTGGGATAGCAGGTGACATGAAATGTTTGTATCTAATATGCCTTAATGAAATGTTAAAACTCTGAATGCTGATCTAAGAATTAAAGAAGTGTAGAAGTAACACTGTTTTATTTAATGACAAAAATAAAACAATATTTGTGACAGCTAATCCTCCTAGTTAACAGCTCATCCAAGAGCTTATTTTGGTATAGAGACCATATTATACATAACGTTCAGGATCGTAGAAAAATTGGATTGGAAAGGATATGTGGAGATCCAGTCCAGTCCTCTTCTCAAAGCGGCTCAAATCAGGATAGAGGCATAATAAAGTCCAATATCCAGTCTACACAGTAGCATGCAAGTATTGTGGAAGTATACGAGAAGCTGTGAGAAGAAAGACAAAGTGTATTTCAGTTGGGTCGTCTAACTCTGTTTAAATGTGATGACAGAGTATGCTGCTAGAGCTATACTGACTTCACCTGATGTTGCTATGTGCAGGTAATTTTATTTCTGGCATCTCCACATGTCAGTGGGAATAGAAATGTCCCTAGAGCCAAGAGCTGACTCTTCTGTTGGATCAGGTGGTGAAAGGGAATCCACAACATCTGCACAGGTCAGAAGGGTGGGAGGAGAATGCGAGCTGCAGGCCAGTGTCACTGAAAAATATCTTCTAAAAAACCTTCTACCCACTTTCTCTGTTCTGAAAAATCATTTGGGAAAGGAAATTCTACTTTTAATCATAGCAGCACATTTCTCTTGCAAGTTAGAAAAGATACAGTAGGAATCAGTTCAGTACCTATGGGGAGATACAGTGATTGGTCAAATAAGTCCTTCCCATTTTAAGTTCTTTTATAGAATCACAGAAATTAAAGTAAAAAGTGTGAAAAAAGATGTAATGTCCAGAGGAGGACGAAACAGGGAGCTGTGCACTTCAGTAAACACAACTTAGAAACAAAACTGGGGTAGGACGATTCTGATTGTTTGGTTTTTTAACAGATCTTTATTTTATATTGAGGAGTGCATCAGTTTTAATGAGAGTAGTGACACTGTGGAATAATGGAAGCATGTAATTTTTGTGTTTCCATAACAAAACATCATGCTGCTCTGTCTTCTGCTTACCGTTATTCTAGTCGGTGTTGACCCTAAGCATTCTTGGGTTCATGGATCAGAGATGACACTGAGCTGCCTGATAGGAAAATAAAATGGAAAGGAAAAGATTTTATTCCCTTTGGTGTGCATAGAGCACAGATGGGTTCAGTTCACTTTAGAGAGACAAAAATCACCACCTTGGACACAGCGAGGACACTAAGGATCAAATTCTTCTCTTTGTAGCACAAGTGTAAATTCAGTCTGTCTGGTGATTTTACTGGCTTCTTTTTAAAGTTAAAGTATCAAGGTATTGCTGCAAGAAGTTGTTTAACTTGGAAAGGACTGCGGGCTTGGCAGAATGTCAGGTGTGAACACAGAGTAGAGCTACACATTTAATTACAAATTAAAAAATGCAATTTATAGTTTAAATTAAAAATCAAAATTTGTGATGTCCTTTTAAAGAGACAGAGGTTCTTTCACAAAAAGTTCGGCTTTTTATAGCAGGCCTTCAGGCACATTTCTACCTTCAAAATACTCTTAGGTTTGACATGATTTAGCAGTTTATAGAATCTTCGCTCACCTTTAAGGTTTTGATATTTTTTCACATGATACCACACATGCAGTGACATCTGTTTTGCACTCATAGTCAAAATGAGATTGTTCTCAGCAATGTCAGGAAGAGATAAAGACAGAGTCTTAGGGGATAGTGAGATGTGAAATCACCTGAAGCTGTATTTTGAGGCTCTATGACTGACAAAGCAGGTGTGCTTTTCCTACAGGGACCATCTTTTTCTTGTGTGTTTTTACAGCACTTAGCACTAGGTGTTCAGTTTCATGACTTGGGCTTCTAGCAAGAATAGCATTTGCGTGTTAGACATCCTGTAGAGACCAGACTGCTATTTTACTGTCAGTCAGGGTCAGCTCCGGGTGAAGAACATGGTACCGACTTACCTGGCTGAGTTGTGGGAAATACAGCTTGTCTCTCACTGTGGATTTCAGTGAAACAATTACGGGTCAGTGTTTTGAAAAAACTACATAATTATTCTTTGTGTCCTCCATGTCAGTAACTACCAAGCCAAAACCGGCAGGGATTGGTTTGTGCATAGGTAAAGGTACTGTATAGTCGTCTTGTGTATTGGTGCCATACCACTGAACTCTCCATCATCAGTCCTGTTTTACATCGGGGTGTCCAAGAGGAGAATCAGACCCACTGTTGGTAATAGTTGCAGGTGAGGCCCAATTCCCGTTTGCCTCAGATGCAGGTATGTAGGTGATCCTGTGCAGAGGATTGATTAAGATGAGCTGTTCCAAACCAGGGCATCTTTTTGATGTACAGTGTAGTGCATACTGAAGACTCAGTGTACTTTCATCACTCCAGACAATTTCAGTGGTAATCATCTTTGATTTTTGTAATGTATGGGTGTGGATCTCTGTGGCAAGCTGAAAATTCAGCAGAAGTGTTAGTTAATTATAAAATTCCTGACTATATGATTTTGCTAAAAATATTCTTGAAATGAAAGTGTAGGAATATGTCAGTCTCTGTAGTTATAAGCTACAGTTGTTATTCATTCTTGGAGTGAGTGACACTGTTTGTTTCTTGTACCCTAGGGAAAAACTATGTGATTACTCAGTTTTATAGATACAGGGTAGGAAAATAAAAGATTCTATCTTAAAAATCAGCAAAAATACTTCTAGTAATGAGGTAATACAATCTGATCTATTTGATCTTGCTTTGAGACAAAGGGCTGGGCTTGGTGACCTTTTGAGGTCCTATTTCCTGGGACTGCATAGCTGAAAAAACCCTAGAGAAAGAGAAGAAGAAAAAGCAATGCAAGAAAGGGAAGCTCAAAGATGTGGCTGTAGTATGAGGCTGACCCTGCCTTCCAATAAACCCGGAGCAGGTGGAGTCCAGCCAGCTGCGGCAGATACTGGTCATGATCTAGTCACAACGATGTGGGACTTTGTGCGGACTAATTTATCTAGGGCCAAAGTGAAAAAAGTCTGAGCTCTGATTTATTTCACTGTTGTCTTCGGTCAGTTTCTTAGGAAAGGAAACACTTTTGAGAACTAAGGAAGTTTTGTTGGGGAAAATAATGCTGTGATACAAGTCAAAATCTAATGAAAATATATGCAAATTCGTACACGCCTGGCAGAATTGGTTGCATCATAGTAGCTATCATAGTCTAGGTCTGTCACAATGGGCAATTTTAGAGAGAAAGAAAACCATCTTTCATTATTTATTTACTCTAGGTAATATATTTGGAAAATTGACGAATCTTTGAAAACTGAAGCTGCTCTTTGATTCAGAATTGGAAGGTTCTCTTCTCTCTCACAAGTTAAAAGAAGCAGCTGTGGTTGAAAGCAGGAGAATTGTAAGCATGGTGCGATGGTCCCCCTGAGTCTCCGCATAAATACTAGAGGTACTTACAGTCATTGGGATCTATGGGCTGTTTAATGTTTGTATTTTGATAGTGCCTAGGCTGTCAACCAATTTAGGACTTAAGGGGAGGTTTCTCAAATACAGTAAGTAAATGTCCTCTTTCCTAGTTTGCACTCAAGGGATGTGGGCTGGAGCTGTGAATTTGTGGGGACTGATCTTTGGGCAGGCTGCTTCTTCCAGTTGCAGCAAAGGATGACAATTTCCTTACATACAGTATTTGCAGTGGGAATTTAGAGATCCAGAAGTGAAACATGTCTCAGCACCTGTACATGCTTGCAGTAGTGGCATAGCTCGTTGCCTGCCAGCCTGTTTTGGTTCCTGGTTGGGCCTCCACTGTGCATGTCTAAAGAGAATGGCAAACTCTGCACATGATAGTCAGTATTTAAAGAGCGATGCTTTGTTCTTTAGACAAATAGAGAAGGCAAATAGTTTGGGCTGGTGAGGAGAGACAGAACACAAGATGGTACTTGATCCTGTTGAATATGTGAAAGAAAGAAGAATTTCTGCAACAGGCAGGAAGAGCTTCAGGACAAGTGAAGCAATTGTATGAGATAGCAGGTCCTGTGGCCAAGCTCTGATAGTGTGTAAACGTGCGTGTTTACATTGGTGATTTAGCATAGCAGTCTATTAGTGACAAGAACTTTTCTGCACAGGATTGCTGTTCTCACTGTAGGCAATTCTGTGTCAAAATTGTGCCAAAACTGAGTTGCCTCAGATGCTCAAACCGCTGTCGTACTGCATATGTAAATACTGCATAACTCTTCTCCCCAGTTGTGCAATTTTTTGCATTTTAATTGGTTTCAGGAGGCTGATTGTCATTGTAAGACTGCAGCTGTTGCTGGGTAACAATGCAGGAAAAGGAAATCCTTGCATTTCTATCCCAATCAGAGTACAGGTATTTGCATATTCATATTTAGATATTTGAGATAATTGCATTCGAAACAGAGAAATCCATCTTTCTCATCAGTCATCTCCAATGACTGATTCCTTTACTGAGACATCCAAAGCTGTGCCACCCAGAAAGCTCACCTATGCTTCTGGTGTTCTTCAACTGCTTCTGGCTTTCGCAGTGTGGCAGGCATGACCTGTGCAGGTAAACTCTAGGTGAAACTTTGGAAGTCACAGGCAGTTTTGCTATCAACTTTAATTCTACCAGGATTTCACCACTAGAGTCCAGTGTCTTTTAAAGGTTTTACGGACCAATTTATGGTGATTACTCTGAAAAGAAAATACCCACCAGTTCATGTCAGGATCACTGGGCAAATTCTTCAGCTTCTGCAGCACTGGTACCAGATCCAAATAATTTTGAAGGCAGTGGAAGGACTCCCATTGCCGTCTGTAAATTTTGGTAAATTAGACGTAGATGCCCCAATAAATTCTTAGGAGTTAAAATGCTATTTATTCAATGGACCAACATGCTTACAGAACTAAATAAGTTTTGTAGCACTTCAATTAGTGCTTTGAGATCTTTTATAAAATTCGGCAATATGAATCACAGAGGTGTCAGTAACATGTACAGTACAGAAAAGTTTGTTCAATGTACTAAACAAGCCTGTAGACTTTGTTAGACATTTTTACTTGCATATGGTCTTTTCCTTTTACATACACATACAGACAGATCCTCCCTTCCCCATATTATCCTGTTCCTTTCTTTCTCTAATGGCATTGCATTTTTCCATTTTACAGGGTGGCTTAAATATGTCTGTAACCCCATTTTTGGTTCTTTAGGCCCCATCCAATGGCCACTGAGACCTATAGATGATAGAAATATGTTACTATTTTCCATGTATCTGTTTTCCTTCCTCAGAACTAGCATTTGCAAATATCAGTTGTGTTTCTGTTAGGCAATAAGGCCTGTTTGAAAACGGAAAATAACTGAATAAAAGACCACATGAAGCTATAAAAAACAGGTCCTCTTTCTGCCCTGTATAGTGCAATAGCTGTTACTGAGCTGACATAAGGTTAACTGAGGGCAAAATCTGGCCCTTTGAGCTTGTGTGATTGCTTTGCCATTAGCACTTTCTGCAGTGTGGGAGACAGACCGATCAGGAGAATCGGGGCTTCATCTTCTGAGCAGCACGTTGTCCTTGAACCTCCTGTGGCTGGAGAAGATTCCAGGACAGCAGTCAGGTCATGCCGCAGCTGGGAGTGGATGATCGCTCTGCCCCAGCCTGTGCAAGGAGAGTTTTGGCATCTGCTTCTGATGAAGCCCTTCACCTTCTCCCCTGCTGTGAGCAGAGGTGTCGCTGTGGCAGATGCCGGAGGTCAGGGGGCACTGAAAATGTGTGAGAAAGGGCTCCAGAAGAGAAAGCAGCTTTTAACAGTGAATGATTTTTTTTTTGGCTCCTATTAAAAAAAAAAAAAAAGAAAAAAGCCCAGACCAGGAAGCCAGTGCTTTGCTTTAGCGCAACAATAAGGATAACAACTGTAATTGGAACAAAAGTCTGCACTTTTGTAATTAATTAATCATTAATTGCAGTGAACATTTTATAGGTCACAAATTCCTTAAAGTTAAATCCTTCCATTATGTGAAACAGGTATATCCAGTTCATATATCCTATCAGTTTGCTGTATTGATATTCACCATTAGTCAGTATTTTGAGAGGAAATGCACGTTAGTAGATGTCTCTTGGAAATGATTAGTGTCGGCTAGAAGTAAGTATAGTGCAGGTGGGAGTGTGCCATCTCTCCGGCAGTACTGCTCGTGCACTGTAGTGCTGGCAAGGCAGGGCCCCTCCTATGGCACTGTTGAATATCAGCTATAATTTTGCTGCAAACTGAGAAATGCTTCTGTGACAGAGAATAAAGCCAAGGACTATAAGTAAGATCTTTACATTCATTTATGCCTTTTATCCTAAACTGGACCCGTACCAAATGCTTAGAGGTGAAACACCAGTCCATTAAAACGCTGCGCCACTTAGGTTGCAGAGTCTGCAAGAACATGCTCTTGCATCTCAATGTAAAGTTCTCTGCCCTCAGACATGCTGAACTAAAGCTTTATTTAAAAAAAAAAAGTGGCAAAGAAGGAGGTAACAGTTGGCTCTGGTAGCAAAGGGCAGCTCCGAATGCAAAGTAATTTTATATCTGAAAGCAGTGCTACAAGTAGGACTACTTTGGTAAGTACAAGTTCTAAATCTTTGCACAGACCTGTATTCTCACAGAAATCTTCCCATAAGTCTCAGGTAAGATGGTAAGAACATAGTCCAGAGCAGACTTCTTGAATGTAGCTTTTTAGCGTGTCTCTGAGGATTCTGCTTCTTGTGTGTTTTCCACCAAGGGCCTAGCAAAGGCTATTAGACTTGGCAGGAGGCCACAAGAGGCTCAATGAATATTTTATTGAGTATAATCCTCCATTGCATAGAATTTGGCAGCCCTGTAGTGAGAGGCTGCTGGCCTCAGTTGTCTTGCAAAGTCTCTTCTTCTCTCATTGGTTCCCTTCTTTCACTGAGTGTAAAAGCTGTGGTTTTATACTGTCTGATGGTGACACAATTCCCTTAATTATCTACAAGACCGTCATTCAGCCAAAGGGATTAATTCTTAGAATCAGTGAGGTTGGAAGGGACCTTTGAGATCATCTTCATTCTTGTGGGGTGGTAGAATCTACACCTTGTTCCCTGTTGTTCTCCAGTGATCCCCATCTGATACAGTAAGTCTGAAAAAAATTTTTCCTGTTTTCAAGGGGAAGAGGAAGGGTTATGTCTGATTATCCAAAGGATACGCCATCTCTGAACTTTTTTTCCAGGATGCTCAGTTCTAAGTGCAGATCTTCACCTGTATTCTTTACACCTGAAATAGAAGTTACGCGTAAGTCTTCAACCATTTGCTGTAGTTCAGAGATTTTAAGGCAAGAAGGGGGAGTGTGAGGTCTTAGCTCTGGTCTCCTGTATGGTACATGACATAGATCCTCACTTAATATTTTATGCCTTGTGCCCAACAAGTTCCAGCTGGGTACTCTTCACTGGCTTTCCTGAGTTGTCATGTTCTACCGAAGATAGGCAAGAAGAAATGGATATCTAATGGATATCTACTGGATGAATGACTGCATTTAATTTAATAACTCAGAATTTATGTTGTGCTTTGTCTTTTACATGGCCTGCTTATACTTCTTGGAGCAGAATACCTATATGAGTCCATATTTGCAATGAATGTGTCACTTTGACTGCTGTAGTGAGTTTTGCTAGTTACTGAGGCCTCTTATCAACTAGGCAGTGATCTTCTGTAGCGTAATCTGGGGCAATTTACCTTTCTCAACTACCCATCTGAATGCGTCAAACTGTTTGTCTTCCTTGGAGGAAGCAAAGATATATTAGTAGGAAGAGATGTCAACTACTGTACTACTCAAATGTCAAGGTCTTTCAAGGTCTTTTTTTTTTTCTTTTTAAGTTATAAACATCAGTATGAATGCTGATACAATGCTGATGTGTGTGAGTAGGTGAGTGAGGTAACCATTTAGCTCGCAGTGCTTCAGATTAGCAGGAGCACCTGCAGAACTCCAGGCAGTAGCAATTAGGATACTACAGGGCACTTATTTTTCCTCTTCTTTTCTTCTCCATTGAGTATATCTGAACCTGAGTCTGATCTTTATCATTTTAACAGAAAGATAACTTTGTGCTGGAAACAGATGCTTCTTCTCTTACGTATTCTTCAGTGCTTTCAAAGAAAGAGAAGTCTCCAAACAGTTAAATTGCCAATGAAAGAGCCATCAAAGGAAATTTTTGGGGTTCTTTTTTATAGACTGCATTTTCCTGTGCATGTTCTTCATTTCTCTGGCAACTATGAGGTTAATCCAGGTAGTTTAGCTGCTTCACTGAGGACTTGGCCTGTTCAGTAAGGAATGAATTATCTTAATTTACATTTCTTATAAAATAAAACTTCACATTCATGCAATTACAGCGGAACAAGTTAACTTCTTATTCCAGAGCAACTCGCTCATGCATGTGACTGTAGATTTTAAATTCACAATCTGTCAAGACCTTGTAATAGTTGATGATCAAAGACATTCTCAAGCATCCTCTATGATCTATGACATGTATCTAAGACCTATACTGAAGATGGAGGATTGTAGATATAGTACTTATAAAATTATCTCTTAACATCTGTCTATAGACTAAACAAAAAAACCCACTGTGTTTTCATGGCAATTTAATTTGGAGGACAATTGGCAAAATTCTTAAGGTATTTTTAAAATATTATCAGATACTTCATATTAGATACCCTGTAGTCAAAATGGTGCACCTCACTCTTGGATCTCATTTAAGATACACTGATCTGAAATCAGTAACTTCCTGAGTATTTCTGGTCAAGGCCTGGTTACATTTCTTTATTACAGACTGAATCCAACAGCAAGAATGATACTCAAACTATTGAAAGGAAGAGGAGGCAAGGGATGGAACATGTCTCCTATGAGGCTGAGAGAGTTGGTGTTGTTCAGCCTGGAGAGAAGGCTCCAGGAGACCTTAGTGTGGCCTTTCAGTACTTAAAGGGGCTACAGGAAAGACGGGGACAAACTTTTTAGCAGGGCCTGTTGTGATAGGGCAAGGGGTAATGGTTTTACGCTAAAAGAGGTCTTAAGCGGCATTCAGACTAAGTATAAGTCAGAATTTTTTCTGTAATGAGTGGGGTGAAACACTGGCACAGGTTGCCCAGAGTGGTGGGAGATGCTCCATCCCTGGAAACATTCAAGACCAGGTTGATTGAGGCTCTGAGCAACCTCATCTAGTTGAAGCTCATTGGAGGGGGCTTGGACTAGCTGACCTTTAAAGGTCCCTTCCAACTCAAAGTGCTCTGTGATTCTATGATCCATGCTTGATCTGGTATGTTTTAATGTTTGTACCAGCTTCTTACATGGCTATAAATAGCCATAGTTAGAAGTAACCATTTGCTTGATACAAAGTTCAAAGCAGTTTAATAATTAATGCAGAGGATGTGTTACTACTACAGAAAGAGGGTATCACGTGGTGTCATAGAGACCTAAAGCACTTGAATCTAATCAACCACCTGTATAGAAAGACTATTCCTATAGGATTGGAGACTGCTAAGGCGAGGAGCAGCTGAATCATAGAATGGTTAGAGTTGGAAGGGACCTTAAAGATCATCTAGTTCCAACGCCCTGCCGTGGGCAGGGACACCAGAAAGAAAGAAGTCTTTAGATAATGATTTCAGAATATAACCTCTGGTTTGTGTATATATACAGATATGTGCTGTGGCTTGCGTGAAATGTGAAAGATGGTAAAGGACTGATGTGTAGAACAGGGAACCTAAATTTTTTGGTTGATGTTATTCTTGCATTGGACCTGGATGTCAGCATTACATCTCACATGTTCACGTTACCGTAAGTCTGCAATATCATGCTTGACGACTTAGTGCAGTTAGCTAGCCCTTTGTATGTTATTGTTGTTTGTGGGTTTTTTTAATTGATTAAGACAAATGTTTTCTGAAATGTCCCTGAGATACTCGTGGTTGGGCACAGTTAAAGACAAGATGCTGAACAGGACAGAGCAATGTTCTAAATCCATACATGATTTTTTCTTTTTAAGAGGCCAGGACATTGTATAAGAGTCAGAGTCTCAAGGTCAAACTGAATGCTGAGTAAGTGATCAGAGAGGAATTTTCCCAGTGTCATAAATAGAATCTTCTGTGGTGGAGGTTTGGAGGATTTCTCTGGAATATGGGGCTTGTTCCACTTGCTGAGTCATCTTGGTGTGTTCTGGATGAACAGTTTCTGGCTATTTCTGAAGGCATTGCTTATTTGTGGCAAAGGCTTTCCCTTTGTGTTTTCCTGTGGCACAAAGTAGTTTAGAATGTTGAAATACCATCGTCTATCTGACATCATCATGTATCTGATATCCTTGAGGCATGTTGATAAGCCTGACCTTAGACTATGTGATATAACAGTTATTTTGGGTTATAATGTTACTGAAACCTTTTGGCAGCTTGGATGCTAGTAATGTACAATTCCTTGTTTGGCCCAGTATTTCTGTTTTGTTTCACTGCGAGTATGGGAAAGACCTAGTAATTAGCTTTAGTTCTTTGTCACAAAAACATTGAACTTCACATTCATGCATACAAACATTCAGTCAATAAAGGCAGAAATGCCCTTGTAGCTACTGAAGAAGTTGCCTCTGATGAACAGAAAATTTATGTTTTTACTTGTTTATTTTGTAGTGTTGTTATAAATAAGATTGTCATAAAAAGAAGAGTTTATATTAAACTTAACTAAAGCAGAACTGGTAGAAAACGGGAATCTACAGTGAATGTAAATGTTTACATGAATTTTGGTGTCCGGCAGCAGGTCACTGGGGTGGTCACATAGTAGGAGACCACAGCGAGTACCAGGTTCTAAGGGAACTGGGCCGGAGGAATGTTCCTGGAGTGTATGTAGAGGCATCCAGGGAAAAGTATTCCACCTCTTCGATATGTCTGATAGGGCAGACAGTGGCCTCTAGAGGACGTTTTTGGGTACAAAAGATCATTCTCACTGGTCCTGAGAGGCCAGAGAGAGAATACACCTATGCTATTTCATATCTTCTTCTAAGTGACCTGATTAGATTTGGCAAAGCAGTTGAGGAAGAGCAGAGAGTTTAGAGACGGGCTGACAGGCGGTAGAGAACGTGACTACAAGTGAGCAGTAATCATTTGGAAGAGAAGTGATCCATGATTTGCAGTGGTAGACTGCAAAGAGAATAGTAACTAACCATAAGTTTGGGGTTGAGGCAGTCTAAAGCAGCAATGAGTTAACCTACACTATGTCAAATAACAAATATGCCGTTAAATTAAGTTAATTTTCAAGACATACAAAATATAACCTCTGATAGCTGATGTCTTTACAAGCATCCGCACCCATAACATATCCACTGTGTACGGAAATTGGATTTGTCAAGTAAGTAAAAGAAAGAAAAAAATCTTTAAACATTGTTTGAAAGATAAACTGATTTGCATTTACTGTGGTTCTCTTTATTATTTGGGATTCGGTCTTTAAAATGTGTTTATTACTGCTTTTCTGTTTACCTTTGTTTGACATTTGAAAGACTTAAAGATGTAGTTGCCGAAGAAAAAACCCATCTAATGTCCTGGTATAGCATTTTAGCATGTGCTTAAGCTGAAAAATATTAATAGTCCCACTGAACAGAGAGAGGGTATTAATGATCTTCAAGTTGAGTATTTCGGTCTTTGAAAGATTTAAGACTCACTGTCTTTACCTTAATAGACTTAGACTGGCTGTCCACTAAATTCTGTCATGTGCTCTAAGTAAGAAATCTGAAAAAAAATGGAAGAAATATTTTGTTAGGGTTTTTTTATAGTCACAGAAATTTTATAGGCTCATTGTAATATCGTGATTATAAAATTTTCTATCACAAGTGTAATTTTCAAGCTGTTGGTATCCATTTAATGTGCAAAATGTTTATCCCCCTCATAAGAAACTGAGCAGCCAAGATTGAGTAGGTGATTTCGTTTCTCCTCCAGCCCTGTGCTATTAATCCAGAGCAATGCTATGTGCTTCCACCTCGCCAGGGGCTGTTGGATGCATTCTGAGGTGGGCCAGAGGGCTAGTTTACAAGTTACACATGCACTTTGCTCTACAGGTTCCTGCCATAACGTTTCTTTAACAATAAAGATGGTTGGCTGCAAAAAAAGAGCACGATTGGAACCGATGCAGCTAAATTGCATGTAAATGTCGTTTCAAATTGAAAGTATTTACTATTCCTACGCCGAGAATTAGAGAAGCCCTGTATTCTGGCTGTAGTGTTTGCAGCAACTGCAGTCCCAGCGGGGTGAACAGCCCGCATGATCTGTCTCTGCTGACTCCTGTCCCCTGCTGCTCTCCTTCTTTTAACATTGTCTGACTCCCACTCACTGCTGCCGTTTCCTCCTTTTCAAAATGTAATTGTATCAGAACCGTGTCAATACTAGAAAGAAGCAGGAAGAAAGGCTGTACGGTTGTCTATAACACGGGTGTTGCAAAGAATCCATGTGACGTTTGAGCAGTAGGCCTGACCGTTGGTCAGTTGTATTGCTTACTCCATGGGACAGATGCCTCCAAGTGGGACTAATGTCCTAATTTTCCAACATAACTAGACTTCTCTTACGAGAATGTAAAGGATGCCATAGTGTCAATTTCCAAAGCATTCCCTCTCGCACCTCTCATTTGCCCTGTCTGTGCACGTGTGTGCACATAAGCCTTCTTGCATGTGATCTGTTTATATTCAATGTAATCCTCATTACTATGGTTCCTGGGATCTGGCAGTCTTTAATGTGTTTATCTTCACAACACTCCTTTCAGACAGGCTTTTATTTTTATCCTGCATTACAGAGAGGAACCTACGTGGCTTTTCCCAAAGTGGTACAGGAAGACTGTGGCAGAGTTGGCATAGATGTTCACACTTGCCTATCCTTTCTTTTAGCAGCCTCTCCTTCTTTCTTTAGCTTCCTTGTATCTGGTGGAAGATTCGGGTACCTTCAGTTCTGTGCCTTTAAAATCCCAATCCCTGTGTCTGTCTGCAGACGAAGCAGCCATTTTACTGGTACTTGCTACTTAATGTCACACACTCAATGAGAAGATTTCTATGAGCTTTTATTATATGTTTAACAGTTTTGTGACTTCATTCCAAACTATCTGAAAGAAAAAAGAGAACTAAAATAAGTGTCAGTGGAAGAGTAAATTTTTCAGACAGAGACATGACCATGCCTTTGAAAAAAACATTGCATGATAAAGGAAGGGATGACACTGAGTAAACCAGGCAGGAAGGTAGGAGTGCAAGGGAGATTTAAACAGGATAAATAAGATAATGAGGACAGCTGGGATATCTATGCATAGCAAACAATTTGCTTGGCAAATTTGTCCTTGTTCCCTCTTCGTGAATTGTGTATGAACAGATTTTTCTCAATTTTTTAGCTATTCAGAACTATTCAGCAAATGTATCTTGTGAACAGATTTAACATATGCATTGCTGGTGGACTCTCTTTGTACCATGTTCTCATTACCACTGTCAGATGGTTGATCACCATACCCACGTAGCAGCAGTTCTGTTCCTTCCCCGGTCAGGGCACTGAGCTGCTGCTGTGTGACCTAAGTGACCACGCTCAGCTGCTTATTCCTTGCAGTGTACATTTCAAGACCAATCCAGGGATAAAATTGTTGTTAAGAATCTCTCTGATAAGATTTAGGAATACTGAACACTGTTGGTAGGGTCAAGGTCAGTTTACATGGCAGAAAAAGGGCTATTTTCCGCACAGAGTATATTTGCAGTGAATAACTTAGCTAACTGTAGACACTGTAAATCCACTTTGGCAGATGGTTAAGTCTATGCTGTGACCCCCTTTTCCTCCCCGGGGATTTTTTCCTTAGTGTGGCCTCATCTGGGTTGGCACTTTAATGTGAAAATATTTGTTAGGATGTTACAAAGCTGTCTACATGGAGTTACAAAATTCAGTCAGTAAGAAATGTAATAATTACAGCAAACGTGAACCTCACTTGTTTTCAGTTCTTCTACCCCTCCCAACCTGCATAACAGTGAGTAGTATAGTAGTAAGCATTGTTTATGCAGGGAACCTTATAATTTTTATAGGGAAGTTACTAGTTTTATGTGATTATTCATCTAATCTATGGTTAAAAGACGAACAATCAAGTTTGTGAACTAACAAGTCGAACACATCTGTCTAATTCCAACAAAATAACAATAAGCAAGAGTCACATTTTTTTTGGCAGAAGTGTAGAACACATGTCACAGCAAACATAGTTTTTATTATTTAAGAAATGCAAATAATGTGTTAGAAGCTCCACTAAAGTACTTCTAGTCTTGGTGATTCTAACATGTCATTTTTTGCTTACAGAATATATTTCGTTAAGAAGGCCAGAATACAGTGTTTAATCTTTTTTGGCCTGAGCTCACAGATGCTACTGTAGGAGTATTGCAGAGGCTGACGTAGTTTTTAGCAGTTATGTTGGTGTAACTTTGTCTCTGTATAAAAGACACAGTGAGGAAGATCTGTTAAAAGAAAACAAAGAAGAAGGAGAAAAATCAAATACTGTGTAGCTTATAGTTATCAGTTTTATTGTTATTGAGGTCCTTGGTATCAAAACAGGAAAAATTCTTTTAAGTAAAGACCATTATGTCACTCAGCTAGGTTTTATTATCATAGTGGTAGAGACTCACTGTTATCTCAGGAAATTATGCAAAGTGTTATGGTCTCTGCTGGGAGGTAAATGTGACTCAGGTCTTTCTTTCTATAGTGAAGGCAAGGCTGCATAATGGGGTCAATGTCAAGTATCTCTCAGTTAACCCTAAAAAGAGACGATCAGCATCTTTAGCATGGGTATAGGTGGCACGGTGTTGGTAGGGGGCTGCAGGGGTGGCCGCTGTGGGAGGCGTCCAGGGTCTGCCATGCCCAGAGCACAGCCAGTTCCAGGTGGCTCCATAATATACCCGCCACAGGACACAGCTAAGCCCATCGGCCAAGATGGTGGCAACTCTGTGATAACATAAGAAAGGGCAAAAGTGCTGCTTAGGCAGAGAGGAGCGAGGGGAAAAAAAGTGTGAGAAACAACCTTTTGAACACCAAGGGCAGAGGAGGAGGAGGGCAAGGAAGTGCTTCCAAGCGCCAGATATTCCTCTGCAGCCCATGGAAGAGATGATGATGCAGCAGGTATTTCCCTGCAGCCCATGGAGAGGACTACACTGGAGCAGATATCCACGCTGCAGCCTGTGGAGGATCCCACGCCAGAGCACGTGGATACTTCCTGAAGGATTTGTGGTCTGCAGAGAGCACATGCAGGAGCAGGTTTATCCTGAAGGATTGCAGCCCCGTGCTGGGGCAGGGGACAAGAGTGAGGAGGAAGGAGTGGCAGAGAGGAGCTGTCATGGACTGACCCCGACCCCTCATTCCCCATCCCTCTGTGCTGCTCAGGGTGTGGGAGGCAGGAGGTAGAGGGGTGGGAAGTGAAGGAGTGAAGTCAAACCTCAAAAGAAGAGGAAGGTAAAGGGAAGGTATTTTAGTTTTTTTCTTTGTTTCTCCCCATCCAACTCTATTCTTAATTGGCACTAAATTAAATTAATTTTCCCCAAATCAAGTCTGTTCTGCACTTGACAGTAATTGGTAAGTGAGCTCAATGTCCTTGTCTCGACCCATGAGCCTTTTCATCTCACTCCCCCATTGTTTTGAGGAGGGGGTGTGAGAGCGGCTGGGTGGCCATCTGGCAACTGGCCACGGTCAACCCACCACCCAGTCCTATTACCAAAGCTTCCAGTTTCACATTTGTAAAAGTAATGTATCAGAAAGAGTGGATCAGTTATTTGTGATGAAAAGCAGTCTTAACAGTGTATACACATTAACAAACGAAAAGAACTGGCATCATGGGATGGTTATAAAGTGGATAGCAGGCAATTGGAAATCCAAGTTGAGTGTTGCCAGTGCAAGTTCAAGGATACATTCTGTGCTTTAACTTACATGGTAACCTTGACCTTTGGGTTTAGAGGGAGAGGAACAAGCAAGTTTGGCTAGAGATGATTCGTGACAGCAAAGGAGATATATAGATACAGCAAAGAAATATAGAACAAACCCCCATGATTAAAATGGAAAATGAGTTGTGTTTAGGGGTTAGTTTTGTTCCCATTCAATTTGACACTATTGAACCCTAGTTCTTACAGGTCGAATGAGGTTAAGAACTAACAATTTTGGATAACTGCAGTTATTTGGGGATGCTACCCCCTTTATCACATAAATCAAATTAGAGCCCAGCTGTTGAAATATGCATCCACAAACATCTTAGATATCCTGGGGCTGGTTTGATAAGTAGACAGACAGACAGACAGACAGACAGACATATGGATGTAAAAACATATTTTGAAAAGTTTTATTTCTCTACATTTGTAATTTGAAAAAGAAATCAAGCATCAAAATCTGAACATGTGCATACACGCACAGGGACTGCCTTCCCATTGATGCATCTTACCCAAACACAAGAGGGAAAAAGTTTGCTTTGTGCAGTTTCGTGCATAATTTTGCTGACCAAGAGGATTGACTATTTCACTCACATGTAAAATTTCAGTTTAATTCAGTGAGGATGTGACTAATATGGGTCCTAGGCTGAGGGGAGACCTCATCACCCTCTACAACTACGTGAAAGGAGGTTGTAGAGAGATGGGGGCTGACCTCTTCTCCCTGGTGACAAGTGATAGGACAAGAGGAAACGGGTTCAAGTTATGCCAGGGCAGGTTTAGATTGGATATCAGGAAACATTTTTTCACTGAAAGGATTATTAACCATTGGAATAGGCTGCCCAGGGAGGTGGTGGATTCCCCATCCCTGGAGGTGTTTAAGAAAAGGGTAGATGAGGTACTTAGGGACATGGTTTAGAAGTGGGTTTTTGTCAGGGCAGGTTAATGGTTGGACTTGATGATCTTAAAGGTCCCTTCCAACCCCGCCGATTCTATGATTCTAATATAATTCTATAGGTACTGCTTTAAAAATCTCCGTGATTGATACAGGTTTATATATCTTCTGTAGCCTTTTATAACCACAGTTTTATTAAGCTCACTTTACAAAACTGTGTATGCTATATAGCGTTCCATAGAGAGCTCTTTCAAGTCTTCATTCTTTTTAAAAAAAAGGCAGATATCTTGGTTACAAAATCACATTTCATAAGCTGAAGCCAAACTACAGACCTTCTGGAGGTGTCTGTCCGTGCTCAAATTGAATCCACGCTTTCTCTGTATGGATGTGCCACTAGGAGTTACCATTTGACAGCTGTTTCATGTCTTTTGTGAAAAGAGTGGGTGATGTCACTCCAGTTTCTAGTAAAGGCTTCCATAGCACAAAATCCACTACCTTAATTAGTGCTAATTGGCATCCTTGTTGGAAGTATCAGTAGAAAGGCCAAGGACTGAATAAGCATGAAGAGTGAATTAGCCTCTCGCTCCTGGAGGTGTACCCTCCAGAACACACATGAGGCACCCAGGCTTAATAGAATGTGGGCTGAATATTGAGTTGAAAGCACTGCCAGTCTTGTACTTTTCAGGGGAAGTACATTTATTTATGAAAACAAAATGACTACAAAGGTTATAAAAAGAGAATTAAAAACCTACAGCGGTGATTAGATTAACAAAAGAATATTCTAATCCTTAAAATACATAAAAAAATAGCATACAACAGGTAAAAGGAAATAAAACTATAGGATGGATCTGATTAAGTAAAACATGTAATACAAATAGCCACACAGATAAAAGACTTGTTTTTAAAAAGACGAGGACTTATGTACATGACCACTGTCTGTGCAGTTGTGTACATGCGAAAAAAGTGGTTTCATGGACATTCGCTTGATTATTTCTGCTATTATTTAGTTCCTAGCTTCGGATGGATTTGTACATGTGTCTTAGTATTAGGCTTGGTTTTAGCTCTGATGTGTGAAAATAAGTCAAACTGTATTTTTTACATCTGAACTTCTTTCCTTATTAATTTTGTTTTTCTTTCTGTAAAAGGACCCTATCAGGTACTGCACCTACCCTGTTAAATGTTTCTGAGATCTTCCTGTGTTTATTATGTTTCACTGTTTTTGAGACGTAGATTTTCAACACCTGGTATTTGATTGTTCATAGTTCATTGATGTTGTGTTCAGTGGCCACACTGGCTTTGCCTGAGCTCTTTGCTACATCAAAAGATCCTTAAAAAATCATTACTGCACATGTTGCTAAGTGGGAGAAAATACATTTCTTCCAACAACAGCTGATTTTAAAACACTGCAAATTGAATATTTGTAGGGTGCAGCTTTGTGGACGCCTTTCTTGTGTATGTGATGGACTGTATAACAATCCCCCTTGTGACACAGGTGTGCTGGGTTGCATTCCTGTAGTTGACTTAGTCTTATTGGGGAGGTTTATTTCTTGCGTTTAATTATGAAGTCATGAGCAGTTGCAGTAAAATGCCATTACAAATCAGGAAGAAAGTCTGCCCAGATCTTCCCTGAAACTGAGATCTCTCTCTCAATCTCCCTTTCATTCATCCTTCACCCGAGAGAAAGTGAACAAGAACAAAAGGGTTTAGTGGTATGACTTAGAGGTTAATGAACTGAGCTAACAAAGCAATTCTAAATTAACAGCACCTTCGCACTGCCTTCTACTATCTCATGCTGTATATCAGAGAAACTGTTAACTTGAGCGCATCAGCTCCTGGGGAAAAGATCAGCTTTCGGACATGATCTCAAAGGGCTTGATTTTTCACGCCTTTGAAACTGTGTGCCAAAGGCCCCCTTATTGACACACTTAATGGGAAGAAGAAAAATGGTTGCCACGGTTTTGACATCCCTAGCTGGACCCCGAAAAGACCCATGCTTGCACAACAGCTGGCACTTAGTGTATTTGCTTCAGTGGATACGTTGAAATATAGATACGCGCATGCAGCAGGGAGAAGAGCTGGTTAAGCTAAAGGGCAGTACTGGCACAAGAATTAATTGGGCATGAGAAGGGGATTTCAGACCAGCAGATCTGTGAGGCTCTGGGATCTGCTTCCCAGTCTACTTTCAAGTGAGTTTGTATTTATAAGCTGTCTTCACAACAGTAAGGGCCTATAATTTATATCCGTCCTTAAATGTAACAAAAAATAGGAACACTTGTCTCCCAGTTGGCCACAAGATCCTCACACTGAAGGCGGCTGAAGGTTTCTACATTGAGCTCTAAGGCAATGTATATCTTTTGGCTACTTCTGTCTGATTAAAAGCTTCATTATTAATTCAACTGCCTACTTGAACACTGTCTAGGTTTTCAGTCTGCTATGGCAAGACTATTGTCTTGTTCCAGGAGACAAGACCATATCACTGCACCCTGTGTCACCTTCACTGGCTAATTCACCTGATCTCTCCCAAACCCAGCTCTGCTTTTGTTCTTTCCCAGCCTGTCTCTGCTTGTTTTTCTGTTCCTCTCTGACCTTCTCTCTATCTTTTTTCTTGACAGTTTGCTTGTTTTTTCAGTCCAGGGTATCGTCCCTGTCCTCTTCTAATGACAACTAGGGATAAGTCATAGGTGCTGTCTTTTTTATGCCTAAATATTGCCCCAGCTCCAGTCACACATCTTCTGATTTCTATATCAGACCTTCCTATTTATCACTTTAACTTGTGACAAACTTTAAATATTGTTCATAAAACTTCATCACTGGAGCTCTCTGGTCTCCCACAGTTCGTAGTCAGAGTGCTCTACTGCTTTTTATTTCAGATTTTTCTTCTTCTCAGTCTTGCTATTTATTTTCACAAATCTATTATCTTTTTTAGCCTCATAGAATTGTTCAATGTGGGATCTCTTTGACTGTCTTTAAAGGATTTGCCTTTTTTGGAGGAGCCTACGTAAGGTGCACATGCGCAAGAAATATATACATTAGAGAGATACTATTATATGCTTTATCATTCTTCTCTGTGCAGATGACAGAAGGAAATTGGTAGGCACTGTATGCAGACATACACCTGCATGTCATCAACTGAACTTTGGGGCAGATTAATAATCTCGGTCATGTTTGGACTCACACAAATACTAATCACACTTAAATAAAAAAATCTAAATGTGGAAATGCATAAGCAGCCTAATTCTCATCTTCTAAACGAGGGAGTAGTCTGATTAGGGACTTGAACAGGGAAAAATAAGACTGAACAGGGAGAAATTAGAGCTGTTTCATGTCTCTACCAGAGGATTTGGGAATGGTGCAAAGATTATGTAGTAGTTCAGCAATAAGGAAGATAGAGTTCTGAGGCCTTGAAGAGCTGCACAGACCCAGTTGCTGCCAGCGTCTCTTGGTAGGTGAAGAGTCCTGAGGCAGTGTTTTGCTCAATGCTCACATTGAATCAGTTCCTGAATGAGGAGCCTCAGACCCAATGAAGAGTTGCACCATGTAACTGCATTGGCTTCAGTTTAGTTACTTCTGATTTCTGTTATTGCTGAGAGCAAACAAGAAACCTCTTGTCGCACAGATGTGCACAGAGAAATGGCAAGGAATATATTTGAAATGCATATGTATAAATATTCTTCACCCTGTTTACATAGATATGTGTTCAGTATCCAGGTGTTACCACTATGAGTAGTTTTCTTACTCAGTGTCCTTAAGAACAACAATTCAAACAGGTGTTACCCTGGAAGCTAAACCCCAAAGTCTGGGCACTCTCATGCAGAGATTTCTGTTAGCTATTTCGTAGTTGCCCCGCCAGAAGATGACTTGCTCCCTGAAGGAAACATCTGGGCTGCTTATTTTTATGGGTTTTGTTCACAACTGCAGTGGCCTGTTCTGAAGTGACTATCAATGTAGTGAGGAGGAAGGGAGGCCTGTGGCACCAACAGCACTCAGGTGGCTGACTTCAGTCGTGCTGATGCCTGCATTCAGACCACATAACAGTGTTTTCAAAACTGGAATATTTAAGTTCTTAATACGCCATGCATAATTTTTTTTCTCTGTTATGTACTGTATATAACTTTTCATAAAAGCCAAATATCATTTATATAAAATGGTCATCAGTCGCCTCTGAATATTGCTTGGATCAGCAGTCCTACTGATTTTTGAACTGGAAGAGAAATGTAATAAAGACAAACTGGTAGAAAGAGTTCTGCTTCTCATATAAAACCAGAGTAACTGGTTAATACCTGAATGAGAAATAGAGATAAGATGATAAAATCAAGGTAGGGAAAGGAATTATTTAGCAGAGAGTAATTAAAGCAGGAAAAATAAGAAAAGAGCTGGTGCGTTGCAGTAATTATACCTTTTCTTACTCATTGTTTCATCTAACAGATTCCTCGTGTCTCTCCTATTAGGCCTTTATTTTCTCTAACAACTGCCTTCTTGCAACTTGCATTGGTGGGAAAGAAAACAATTAATAATTTTTGAATTAATGCAATATAGAAAAGAAAAAAATATAGAGAAAGAAAAGAAATATATTACAATTATGAGATGGAAAGTAATAACATTTTATTCTTGGAACTGAATTTCAGTTACTCGTATTGGAGATCTGGTTCCTCACAGACCTATAAAAGTTGCATAAACTAGTTTTTAATAAAATGCATGCAGAAAGATTCCTTTGGTCACACTGCAATATATTTAATCTGCGGAATATGCAGGAAAAATATTATGTGCTCTAAGCAAAAATAAAATACACAAAAGGAGTGCAAAATGTTGCTTTGAAACATTAGTAGTGGTGTTTAAAGGTGTGAAATTAATTAGAATGTTGCTAATATGTAGAAGAGCATCATTCGATAACCGAGTGCAACTCCGTCTTTGTCTTTCAGCAGGATTTAGGTTCCTAACGCCTTTGTACAGCTTTAAAAGAATGCCCTGTGTGCAGCTCTGCACCTGTAGTCTGGAGAGCTGCTCCCTTCGCCTCAGCGTAATCTCTCTGAGGAGCAGCACCTTTTATCTGGAACAACAGACTCCCCAAACTGGCTGCGAGACGGAGGCTTGAAATCACACCATAGCAAGCAGGGTTCATGTGTTAATATGCTGATCCGCTCTGTCAGACGCTGGCTTAGAATTGTATCTTGCCAAAAGCGCAGGTGAAATAACGCACGGTGAGCTGGGTGCTGCCCTGGGTGGATAGAAATTCAGGGCTCAAAACCGGTTAATGCCAGCTGGGAAGGATAGGCAGGAGCGAATTTAGGATGTAGTGGGGAAATACAGGAGCAAAAAATTGTTACTTTTGCTTATAAAGGGTGCTGTGAGAACGTCACGTAGGCAAGGAATTACGTAAGACAGTTTGCTTTTATCTACCCACGCAGAATTTTGCCTGTGGGTGCACATGAGGATTAAGGCTCTGTGCAGTGTTCAGGACTCTCTACCTCTCTGAATTATATGTAATGCAAGTCTTGTACCAGGCTTCTGTAATGCCATAGCTCCCTGATCTGAGAAATAGGACACAGTCTTAAGTCAGAGGCGTGTCTTTTTACTTCTTCAGTCCCTAGTTTTATTCAAAAGCAAAACGTAAATGTGCATGTGAATAGAAGTAGTTCAGGGACAAAGGGCTTGGAGTGCCTAGCTGGATCCTTTGGAAGTTCAGGTAATTCAAATGATTACCCACATAATGAGTAATTTCTTAGTCGATAACTAGATTTCATTTGTAGTTTGATTACGTTGAGGCTACCTTACAGATTAATTTACATGCAGTTTATATCTGATGAGACTGATCCATATAAGGTCCAGCTGTCTTAATGTATATATATATATTACGTATTATTCCCCATAGTTTAAAGTTATGAATACCTTATGGTATCCTGCTAAGAAGAGGGCTGGCATATGTGCTAGCCCATCATAGCAATGGTAATAATAAGCCTTAGATTTTCACCCTGTGCCCTGGCTGCCCAAACTTGTTCTTTAAAGGTACATCCTTGGCCGTATCATCTCCTGGGAACCCAGCAAGCTAGAAGAAGAATAAAAATAGCATAACCAGCATGAGAAATACTAGTGATCCTGCAAAAGAGGCCCTTCCTCTGCCTTTCAGGATGTATTGCCCCTGCGGGTGCGAAGGGGCACTGAAGGCTTCTGCTGATGGTCTGGGATCAGGCAGCGCCTGACAAGAGCGAAAAGAAAGAGCCTCCCACTGCAGTGCTCACATCCACACATTTCCTACCACAGCCAGTTGTCTGCCAAGCCTGTTCCCAAGATCTTTGTTTTGTGCTCAGGACCTACTCCAAATCCTTACACCACTCAGCACAATTTGGTATTAATTGTATATGTTGTTATCTGTCCACTTCTGTGAGTGGGATTTGGGCAGAGAGACCTGCCTTGACACCTCTTTACCCTCTCCTCTGGAGCCAAAGCTTCCAAAGGCCGTGCCCGTGGCATATTTGGAATAGCTCTGAGCCTGGGGGCTTTCATTCAGCTTTCCACTATACCAGTGTTAGAAAATTAAGTGTGTGTATGTATGTGTATGTATAGTTTCTTCAAAATGCTATCATAGAATGGTTAAAATTGGAAGGGAAATTAAAGATTATTTAGTTCCACCCCCCCTGCCCTGGGCAGGGACACCTCCCACTAGACCAGGCTGCTCAGAGCCCCATCCAGCCTGGCCTTGAACACCTCCAGGGATGGGGCATCCACAGATTCTCTGGGCAGCCTGTTCCAGTGTCTCACCACCCTCACAGGAAAGAACTTATTCTTAATATCTAATATAAATTTCCCCTCTTTCATTTTAAAACAGTTCCTCCTTGTCCTATCACTACACTCCCTCATAAAGAGCCCCTCCCCATCTCTCCTGTAGGCCCCCTTTAGGGACTGGAAGGCCACTATAAGGGCTTCCTGGAGCCTTCTCTTCTCCAGGCTGAACAACCCCAACTCTTTCAACCTGTCTCCGCAGGAGAGGTACTCCAGGCTTCTGATCATCTTTGTGGCCCTCCTCTGGACTCACTCCAACAAGTCCATGTCCTTCTTGTGCTGAAGACTCCAAAACTGGACACAGTATTCCAGATGGGGTCTCATGGGAGCTGAGTAAAGGGGTAGAATCCCCTCCCTCAGCCTGCTGGCCTCAATTCTTTTGATGCAGCCCAGGATACGGTTGGCTTTCTGGGCTACAAGCACACATTGCCCGGTCATGTCTCATCCACCAACACCCCCACGTCCTTCTCCTCAGGGCTGCTCTCAATCCATTCTCCACCCAACCTGTATTTGTGCTTGGGATTGCCATGACCCAGGTCCAGGACCTTGCACTTGGCCCGGTTGAACTTCATGAGGTTCGCACGGGCCCACCTCTCAGGCCTGTCCAGGTCCCTCTGGATGGCATCCCTTCCCTCCATTGTGTTGATCGTGCCACACAGCTTGGGGTTGTCAGCAAACTTGCTGAGGGTGCACTCAGTGCCATTGTCCATGTTGCCAACAAAGATGTTAAACAGCACTGGTCCCAGTACTGACCCCTGAGGAACGCCACTCGTCACTGGTTTCCGCTTGGACATTGAGCTGTTGACCACAACCCTTTGAATGCAGTCATCTAGCCAGTTCCTTATCCACCAAGTGGTCCATCTGTCAAATCCATGCCTTTCCAATTTAGAGACCAGGATGTCATGAGGGATGGTGGTTTAGGTCTCAGAAACCCATGCAAGTAGCTTTTGTAGGCAGCTTTGCTGCTTGTTTTCCTTCCCCTTCAAGGCACTGCAGTCCTGGTTTTGAAAGTTGCTGTGTGCTGACAGACCGAAACTCTGGCTAGATTAGGAGTCACTGGACGTCACACAACTGGGAAGGTACTTCCTAAAGACTTAGATCCCGAACTGGACCAGTGACTTCAATATATAGATGCTGAATATTCAGACAAATAAATGAATTCAAGCTTTTTTTTTTTTTCCCCCCTGCTTAATAGCATTCCAGTTTTTCATACAGTTATTGCTCAATTGATACCTATGTTGCATGGTACCTTGATTAAATTATGAAATAGTAATAAAAAAATTGCAGTTTCCTGCCACACATTTATATTCCTGCATCTTTATTTACTGAAAATATACTACTTATCTTGCAGTGTGATTGCTTAACTTCAAACAATTCTGAAATCTCTAGTTGAGGTTAATTTTAAAGAACTTGAATTCTCAGAGGATAACCTTGCAAGGGGTTCATCAATGACATGAAGCTACAGGGATGGAGTATAAACCTGGGGGAGTGTTTTAAGGAAGGTGCTGGAGAAATAATATTCCTGATAAGATTTTGATGACAGTCTAGTGGTAGCTTTATACTACATGTTTTAAACTAAGCATGTGGTTTTGTTTTAATAGCGTGTTTTTATGTCTGTAGCTATCCGTATGTCTTAACTGCTAGATCATAGCCACAATATAGACGCTAGTAACAATCCTAATTTTTAAAAGATATCTTAAAATATATATTGCAGAACCAAGCGACAGATCATGTAACACAGACATGTGTGTGCTATTCATAAGCATACAAGAGTATATGGAATACCCACATAATGGAAAAGCTTATTGGTGTGTTTGTGCATGTGTATCTATCAAATTGGAAGAATTAAGCCCTGTATATTAGTTATTCGAACGCTTTTTGCAAACTGTTGGGGCTCTTCCACATTTCATGATTGCGACTTACATGCACTTGTGGAATAAACAGTATGCCTTCTTGGGCATAGACAATAGGGAGCTTCTGCTTACTCATCATTTTACATATCTTTTGGCTAACTCAGAGAACTGAATATAAAATTTAGGGTTTGGGTACTCTGTGTAGATTTATGACAATGGAGAATCTATTAAAAGTGGCTAGATTATATGTCCTTTATCTGTCTTTTTTTTTTTTTCCCCCCAAATGCAATGCTGACAGTATTAGAATAAATCAGACCAAGGTAATTCAAAGTGAGTTACCAACATAGATTGTAATTATTAATCACTTCATATAACTGGTATGGAATATGTTTTTAGAGATCAGGACTGAACAAGAACAACTTATTTGTGCTGAAGAATAATTTACAGTAAATACTTTATTTGGTGAATTGTTACTGTGTTTGTGAGCTGTCTGTGGCCAGCTGACTGCCTGCCTTCATAATGTTTATTATTTGATATTGGCAAACAGTTCTTGGCCAGTAGCTCTTATGCAAGTAAGATACACCATTTATTCACTGGAGTTTCTGGCTGCCTGCAGGCTTTTTTCAGTATTAGCTGCTTTGGGCTGTTTATAAAATAATGCAAAGAAAGATGAAATACATCCTGTGTTTGGGGAATCCCTTGTAGATGCATAATTCGCATAGCATGTATCTCTTAACGGATGTGGCACAGTGTAGCTGTCCTAATTGCAAACAATCAAGTTTATTAATTTAAAAGATGTTTTATGTGCTGACTTGTATTCGTGGTAAGAAACACGTAATAGAGTCCTCGTGGTGGGCATGCCCAAAAGGAGAATGAACAGAAAACAGAAATAGTAATGGAAAAGAACGTATTTTTTTATTATATGATCAGTGTTAATAAAACGTGGGAGGAATAAAATGTTACATTGGAAAAGTCCTTGCAAAGTGAATGGGCACGTCACCTTTTGAATTGTCTACTGAAGCACAGTGCTGCTGAAATAAGCCACTTGCATTGTGAGTTCAGTTTCACTCAGAATCAAAGCACGCCCTACAAAATGTGCTAAACCAGGATGCAAAGTTTTGAAGTACATTGTGTTACTCAGCTGTGAGAAATTTGTGGTGAGCAGAGTTCACAAATACATGAGAAGAAATGGTTTCAGTTTGAAGATACTTATGCTAAAGAGTGTGGAACCTACAGTGTCAGTCAGTGGTTTCTTTGTCGTACAACAGTAATCTCAGTATGTTGTGCCAGGGGAAAAGAAAAGGATGTTGTTGTGGTTTAACCCCAGTTGGCAGCTAGGACCATGCAGATGCTCATGCAGTTCTCCTCCTTCCCCCACAAGGGCAGGGAGAAGAGGGAGAAAAGGAGCGGAAAGGGAAAAAACCCCACCTCATAGGCCGGGATAAAGTTTAATAGAACAATAACCGGAAAAGGAAAATAACAATAATAATACAGCAAAAGAATACAATATAAAGTAAGATGACAGAAGTCACTCTTAGCATCTCGGTGAATTGGTTGTCCACCCTGTCCCAAGCAGTGATTGCGAATTCCTGCCCCCTGGCCAGCCCCCATTTATATACCGAGCATAGCGTCTACGGCATGGAATAGTCCATTGGTCATTCTGTTGTTCTGTCTGTGCTTCTTCCCAGCTTCCGTTGGGAGCTGAAAAAAGTCCTTGGATTGTATAAACATCACCTAGCAATGGCTAAACCAATATGCATTACTGACATTCCTTTCACACCAAATCTGAAACACAGCAACCACTTGAAAGAATATTAACTTTATCACGCTGAAACCAGGACAGATGTGTACCCTATTTTTGACAGGGAAAATGTGGAACATAGATCAGATTCTGAGATTTTCAGTGCTTTTGTAAGACTCATGAAATATAACACAAGAAAACACTGTGACTGTCATATACTGTGTCTGTATGGGTTACCACAATGATCTTGGGTGATACAGGGTGAGGAAAGGTGTTCCTGCTTATAGAATCATAGAATCATAGAATTGTTGAGGTTGGAAGGGACCTTTAAGATCATCAAGTCCAACCATTAACCCACCCTGACAAAAACCCACTTCTAAACCATGTCCCTAAGTACCACTTCTACCCTTTTCTTAAACCCCTCCAGGGATGGTGAATCCACCCCCTCCCTGGGCAGCCTATTCCAATGTTTAATAACCCTTTCAGTGTAAAAATGTTTCCTGATATCTAATGTAAACCTGCCCTGACATAACTTGAACCCGTTTCCTCTTGTCCTACATGGACTACAGGCAGAAGAAGCCAAGTAAAGTCTGTACCATGACCTGACGTTGTACAAACTGCCAGGTATTACTGCTATCGTCTTCTGTACGGATACATCCAGTTGCCATTTTCAGTGCTCCATTTTGATGAATTGGTAGAAGTGCCCCTAAAGGCCTATTTTCCTCTCTATCAGGGGAAGTATATCACTTACCAAGAACGTAAGGTGAAAAATATTCTCTCACTCCAAGGAAATTCAAAAGCCTTCATGGGCTGTACCTACCAGATTGTGTACTTGCTTTTTTGTTTTACCCAGCCATGACCGATAACGGGTTGAAGCGCTTCTTTGACTGTGTCAGGGAGAATTTGATCACAAGTACATAAACTGAGATTGTGCGCCCAAGGTTAGGCTGAATATTATATTATGTAGAATTAGAGATGCCAAAACATACAACTGCTTGTAAAGAACAGTATATAATCAGAAAACTCCTATTCCCCTAACTAAGTCCTCCCATTACAATATTTAGTAGAAGCTTAAGAACTGTGATTAGGTATTCACCTCAACTAACAGACTGTTAGCTTATTAACTATATGTATGTGTCTCTGTGTGAGTGTAAGTAGCATTTGGGCATTTTTTCTCTCTCTGCCCTGCCCTCAGATTTTCTGTCTTCCCACCATTTTCCTCCCTGGCTTACTTTTGAATTGGAAGTTTTTCATCCCTGTCTTCTTTACTGATCCTTCCTCCCTCTTCTCTCCCAAGTAAGTGTATAGTTTAGAAGTTGCTTCTTCTCTGCACCTGATCTCATAGGACCCACAGGAACACCAGAGAAGAAGGGAATGATGGGAACAGCTTTGACCTTCTATTTTGGTAAATGCACAGTGCCAAGGCAGGAGGGAAAAATCCATTCCGGCATGCCTGTTTGGGAGCGAGAAGTGGGAGGAAGCTGGAGAACAGAGGGTTTATGCACTCTGGCTTCAGAAGGTTGTTGTGACCCCTCTTCAGGGACTGAAAAAGAGAGGGGGGGAAAAAATCTGTAACCTGCTTTTTGCTCTTTTCAGCCTTTTGGAGTTGCAAATGAAGTGTAGATCCTTTTGCAAATTGCAGGAGGGATTCCGGTATGCTGATCCTTCTCATAAAAACACCTTATTTAAATGAGGGGTGTCAAGCATGTTCTTTTTGGAGAGCTTGGGGCTCCACTCATTTGATAACCACTTGCCTTATGTGTTGTTAAGTGTTATACGGTACCAAAAGTAGAAAAGAAGACCTGAGTCTGGGAATAAATATTTCAGAGAAACCCATGTTCTAGCTTTATCACAGTGCAGTTTCGATGTTGCTTTTAAAGTTGAAGTGAACATATAGCAATTGACTTTGTGGATTGACACTGAGAAGCCTTGTATAAGGATTGCGGTTTTAAAGCTGTATGTAAGGAAACGTTGATTACAGTTTCAGCTTTCTAACATCCTTGGGGTCAAATTCTGCCCTAATTTAACCGTTGTTTAACCCTTCTAACTCTCCTGGTGTAGCCCAGAATGAAAATGAGAGCAAAGTGTCTGTTCCCATTTCACTACCTGCCCTACTTACCAAATATCAACAATATATTCAGCGATATTCTCTGTCTTACACACATACACACATCAACAACTTTAGTAAATGCTGACACTGTAACAGAAATGACATGAACCAATTGGTTACCACGCACATAAGCATGTTTGCTTTGTTTATAGTGTTCTTTTCCATATTGACTGCAAGAATAAGGAAATTGTTAAGTATAGAACAAATCAGAGCGGGAGAGTTGAGCTAAGGCTAGAGGAATCCAGCACGTTGGATCTACTGAGCTTTTACTGGCCAATAATTTCTTTATTTCTTATGAAGGAAGGTCAGGTTTGTCCATACTTGTTATATGACTCATAGGCAGTGGAATTCAATTCTAACTATTGACCTTTGAGGGACATTAAAGGTCCAGTACTAAATTCCACATTCAGTAAATCAGTGATGCCTGCTGCTCGTGCTGATTCTCTGAAGCACATCATTCATTCTGAAAATAGAATGTGGAATCTGCCCAGAAAAAAAATAAATCAATGCTCTTTCCCCTCTTTTTTAACATATCTTCAGTACCAGTTTTATTTGTGGATGTCTTGCAAGTTTGGAAATCTAAACCTTCGGGGGTCAGATGAAGTCTTGGGTATGAAAATTCCTAATTCGCTGTTAGAAAACATGAATCATGCAGTATTGAATAGAATTAATAAGGAGATAGGGATCTATATCCCTCAGGCACTAAAACTGAGAGTTTGCCTCCTTGGATGTTCTATAGAATGTTTCACCATATTTGTAAATAAAACTTCAACATTTAGGAACAATAATATTTTGAAAACATGATATTTCAATGAGAATGAGATAAATCCTTTACTTCCCATATTCAAAAGGCATCACTGCTTTACACATTAGCAACAAAATGTAAAATCATACAGGTACTTCCTTTTACACATTATTTACTTACATAACTCTTAAAAATATTCTCAGCACTTATACAGTGGTAGGTATAATCATAGAACCGCGGAATGTGTGTAATAGTAGCATTATGTATATCCTTCTGTTAGTGATAAAGCCTGTTGCTTTGACTGCCGTGTGGGAATTTCATTGTAGCGTTAGGTGGTTCTTGCTCTGCGCTCGGTGTGCGTGGCTTATTTCTGGACTGGGTTTCTCAAAGAATGTTTTGGTACTAGCATGTAGTTCCAATATTCCAGTATTCCAGTTTTCTTGATATTGCAGAGAGAATGTATTTTTCCTATGGTAACGTCTTGAAGTGTTTAAGGGAAGATGACTTCATGGCATACCAGAAAGCTCTGTTTTCTTACACGCCTTGTACTTAATGGAAGCATCTCAGCCCTTTACTCAAAGACATGGCATGTGACACTGGCTACAAAACAAAACAATATTCCAGGGAGTTAGTTCATCTAAGGGTTAATTGCGTTTACTTCCTTTTAAATAGAACCCTGTGTAAAAATTATGAAATAAGGTAAATTCTGTTTGTACATTTAGTTACTGTCCTTAATTATTGTCTCTAACACTGTGTTTGGACCAGTATTTTCTCCTCAGTGCTGCAACATACTGAAAGTGAAACTTATTCAAGCAGCCTAATTATAATATCATACCAAATAACATCACTTCTGATAATCATAACAACATTTAGTAATGAATTAACTCCTTAGTTCAGGTAAAATCTGTAGCTGAATAGCTCTCTGAAAGTCTTTAGCGAGGGAAGTGTGTCTGAATGGCTAGAAACAAAAATGCAATTTAATATAGAGAAGTATTTATTGAAACATCACTGCTCACCCATATAGAATGATAAACAAATGAAGTTTGTGTAGGATATAGGTCACTATAGAATGAATAGAGAAAGGAATGGTGGCTACTTTTAGAAAATGTCTATCTGCACTTCAAGTGACATATGAAAGAAGATGCTGGAGAAGGAGGAAAGGTGGGTAGAGACATGCACATACACAGAGGCTTGCACTCTCCAGAGGGGAAAGGAATTGTGTCTTTGTTATTTGAAAATGTCTGCTCTCATGATCTATTCTAAACTTAAGTAGTCTTTTATTAGTTCAGTCAATATTGCACTTTCCCATCTGTGTAAAAAGAAATCTTCAATACACAAATGCCAGAGTGCAAGATTTATCCTTGAGCTCACCTTTGAAATGCCAGCCACCATACAGCCGCTGAAGGGAGCTCCCTCATAGGAGATCAGCTAAAACGTTGACAAGCTTACAGCTAGGCTGGGAGATCCAGATAGAGACATGGACGGGGCATGTCTGTATTGCAGTCACGGAGATGAGACACACTGTAGTGAAATACAGAGATGTTTTATCTTTAAACTACAGGTAGGCTAGCTCAGATACTGATGGAAGGGAGATGGATGCACTGGTGCTGTGCTGCTCAGTGAGGCAGAGTGAACAGACCGGTTGACAGGCAAGCACACAGTCTCAGCATTTATTTTATTTATTTTTATTTATTATTGCTTTCTTAGAAGCAAACTTTGTGCAGAAAATTGCAAGAAAGTTTCAGTACAATACAATAGATTAGGAAGGAGTTAGATCCTGAGGGTTCTCACATGGCAGTCACAAACATTAATGAGGGCTGTGTGTGTTTGAGTTCGTGTATACAAATTCATCACACATTGCTTTTGTAACTAAACTGCATTACCATTTTATTCCCTAAGGAAATACAAAGACTGTGTTAAATATCTTAGCTAAATTATCTAATTAAAGGCAAAAAGTGAAGTATTCAGTGATGACCACCTTTTTGCACATGCGCATGTGTCTCCCTCAGATGTTTAGAAAGGAGCCTGGCTTTTGTTTTCCTAGCAGCATTAGCTCAAACCAAGTATCAATTAAAACTACCCTATTGTGTTAACGCTGAGAAATCTCTGTGCTCCTGTAGAGGAACTGTGCCCTTGGGTTATGATAGTTCTTCCCCAAGTAGGATCCTGAAGTCCTTAGGGTTATCTGTGCTGCAGATGTCTCTTCTCTTTGGTACTTGTCTTAATGAGTCTCTCTGGACTTCATTTCCCCATTATTCAGTCTCTGTTGTGAAGTTCAGGGCTGCCAGAATAGCATGTTACCCACGCTATTTGCTAAGACTTCCCTCACTGGCCCCCTGCTTCTTTCACCTTCATCAGAATGGAGGCACCCTACGGAAGCCTCTTTTATGGTCCTTCTTTTCTAAATTAGAATTTGGAAATGTCTCTTTTTTACTGTGCTAGGCTGCTGCTTCCTTCTCTGTTGGCAAGTTGATTTCTTACTAATTTTACTCAAAGAATTCGGAATAAGAGGCTTCAGATGAACATCCAGTCTTTCTTTGACTACTGCAGCTTTATTTAATTGTCACCTGCCTCTTCTTCCCTGTCATCATCTCATGTTTATTAATGAGCTTATTCCTTTCTCCAAACTCACCATAAGGCCAATTTCTGTATGAAAACATTTAGGCACTTTCTTCTGTGCTTTCTCTTTGTTTTGAGAGGACCATTCTCATATTATCTTCATCCATGTTTCTCCACTATTCTCCTTTAAATCCCTCTTTAAAACTCTCCTTTGCTGTGATGCCTACAGATTCTTCTCCCATTTCTACCTGAGCTAGAAGGATGCTATTAACTTTTTGTTTTCTTTGCTAGAGTGCTTAAAAATCAGTCCTCAGGTATTTCTGGAGAGCTTCTGATTCTTGTTTGGAAACTTGAGATATCTTATAATTAAGTGGTTTACGCTCTGAGGTGAAAATCAGCCCCACACAGAGAGCAGGCTAAATGTGCATCATTTAAATCCCAGAAATGCATTAAAATAGGCTGAATGACCAACAATAGAAGAAACTTAAAATTCCCATGGTTTAAATGCATGGAAGTGTATTGGGCTAGCTTGGGCTACTACCCAAGAAAATTTGACTACGGACATCTCTTTTCAGTAATGTAGATGGATTTTAGGAAACTCTCAGGTTTAGTTACTTGCAAATTATCAGTCCTTTTGATTACACAGATGGTAATAGTTAGAAGATTAAAATCTTTTTTAGTAAGAATCTCTTCATATCATGGGTCTGCATCTGACTGAGGTGCAAAGACTAAGGATTCTTTTCACACCGAAGCAGCACAAATCCTGCTGGATTCATAGAATCATAGAATCATAGGGTTGGAAGGGACCATAGTAGATCATCTAGTCCAACCCCCCTGCCAGAGCAGGGCCACCTTAGAGCAGGTTGCACAGGAACGCGTCCAGGCGGGTTTTGAATGTCTCCAGAGACAGAGACTCCACCACCTCCCTGGGCAGCCTGTGCCAGGGCTCTGCCACCCTCAAGGGAAAGAAGTTCCTCCTCATGTTTAGGTGGAACTTCCTATACTCAAGTTTGTGCCCATTACCTCTTGTCCTATCACTGGGCACTACCGAAAAGAGCCTGGCCCCATCCTCCTGACACCCACCCTTCAAGTATTTACAATTGTTGATTAGATCCCCCCTCAGCCGTCTTTTTTCCAGACTGAAGAGACCCAATTCCCTCAGCCTTTCTTCATAAGAGAGGTGTTCCAGTCCCCTGATCATCTTAGTAGCCCTATGCTGCACCCTCTCCAGCAATTCCTTGTCCCTCTTGAGCTGGGGAGCCCAGAACTGGACACAG
>VXBO01002598.1:262870-360178 GCA_013400135.1 Rhinoptilus africanus | reverse complement strand
GGGGGAGAATGACCTCCCTCGACCTGCTGGCCACACTCTTCCCTGTGCAGCCCAGGATTCCATTGGCCTTTTTGGCCACAAGAGCACATTGCTGGCTCATGGATAATTTACTGTCTACCAGGACCCGCAGATCCTTCTCCTCAGAGCTGCTTTGCAGCAGGTCCACCCCTAGCCTATACTGGTGCTTAGCATTCTTCCTCCACAGGTGCAGGACCCTACACTTGTCCTTGTTGCACCTCATTAGGTTCTTCTCTGCCCAGCTCTCCAGCCTGTCCAGGTCTCTCTGGATGGCAGCACGGCCCTCTGGATTGTCAGCCACCCCTCCCAGTTTGGTATCATCAGCAAACTTACTGAGGGTACACTCTGTCCCCTCATCCAGGTCATTGATGAGTATGCTAAACTTGTCCTAACATTGGCCCCTGGGGGACACCACTGGTTACAGGCCTCCAACTTGACCCTGCTCCATTAATCACAACCCTCTGAGTCCTGTCACACAGCCAGCTCTCCATCCACCTCACTGTCACCTCGTCTAGTCCACACTTGCTCAGTTTCCTAAGGAGGAAGCCCCTTTTCACAGAGCTTCTCCCCAGCTGGGCAGATCCCAGTCTGTGCTGCGCTCCTGGATTGTGTTTTCCCAGGTGCAAGACCTTACACTTTTCCTTGTTGAACATCATAAGGTTCTTGTTATCCCACTCTTCCAGCCTTTCCAGGTCTTCCTGCAGCATGGCTCTCCCTGATAAAGCAGCCACTTCCCCACTCAGTTTGGTGTCATAGAATCACATAATCCTAGGGTTGGAAGGGACCTCTGGAGATCATCTAGTCCAACCCCCCCTGCCAGAGCAGGGACACCTTAGAGCAGGTTGCACAGGAACGCATCCAGGCGGGTTTTGAATGTCTCCAGAGACGGAGACTCCACCACCTCCCTGGGCAGCCTGTTCCAGGGCTCTGCCACCCTCAAGGTAAAGAAGTTCTTTCTCTTACCCCTTTAGCTTTGTTATGTGAATTGGTTCAAAGTGATTTTTTTTCAGACTGAATTGTATTTTGCAACTGTTACTCAAGTTTTCACTTGATATTAATTGTGTAAAGTTTTAAACCATTATCATTCTACCTTAAGGATGGAATTAAATAGCCTTGTAATGGTGTGTATCTCTCTCCAGTCACTGTAAAGGAAGTTTTTAGATGACTTGTCTGGCTGAGTTTACCACGGAGCTGGCTTTGCGACATGCGTGGTCTGAGGACATAAATGGTCTCAGCTTAGTATGAAGAAGAACTATCTTGTATTAGGGTAGGTTTGTAGCGAAATATTCAAGCCCTTCCTCACATCTGAATTATAAGCGCCGATCTGTGTTACACTTACGGTATTTTAGCCTGAATATCTGGCTTTTAGACATCCCTTGCTTTGTTAGGAGTCATGAATAGGGCTGCAAAGTCTACATTAAAAATGGCAGAGAAAGCAAATATTATCCTGAGAATTAACACATGCTAAGTGTCCCTGAAAATATGAACATTCTTGATCGGATTTAATCCAAATGTATATAAGATTGGCTTGCGATAGGATTTAATCTCTTGTTGCAGTTTTACCGAGTAGAAAATAAAATAGCTGCCGGATGCTGCAGACAGGTGTTTGCAAAAACTCTGCTCTTGTACATTATCACATACCAATTAACACTCAGACGTGGAAGCACTTTACATCCTCTCTGTACTTCCCAGTTTCTAAGCCGTACCCACGAAATTCAGTTATACAAGCAAGACTTGCTCTGCTCTGCCTTTTTAGAAGCAGGGGACTGAAAGAGGCTGAAAATGACTGAATATATGAAGACACTGTGCAGGCAGAATTAAAATGCAAGCAAGCTGATAAAGGAAGATGTTTGTATGCAATAGGGATTCAACTACAAGTTAAGACACTTCTGCAACTATTTTTTGTATCACCTTCTCCTCTAGTCAGGAAAACATGTAGCCAAACCTGAGAGGTATGACCAAAGGCAGAGATAGTCTTTGTGGAAGAATGCGAAAGCCGTTTGTATGCAGACATATTCTCTGATGTAAGCCAAAAAGGACTGACTGCTCTTTTTAATTTCAGTCAACTAAAGTGAAATTAGGCTTCCTGTTGTTTTCCTTTGTCCTCTTTGAGCAGACTCCAGGACTGGAGATGAAATCCCTGCAGCAGAAGTGGGCAGACTCCAGGGTCAAACTCCTGCCATTTTTATTTATTAAAAATGAGTGTTTGTAGTATCTTGCAATCATAGTATTTAAGAATTAGATTTAATCTTTAAAAATTTTTTGATTAATTAATCCTGAAGGTATTTATCAGCAATCAGGTTAATTAATAAATACACATAGAAGAATACAGGAAAAGTATATACGTCTTACAAAGATCAGTACTGGTATATCCTGAATTTCTCTGCAATCCACATTTAATGCATCTTCCTTGCACCATTCCATCTGCCTTCTATGTGTTTCTATACTTGAAAGCCTGTGGTCTTCACATTTCTGGCAGTTAGGTGTTTGTGTGTATACTTGTACTCCCAGTGCTTCTGTTGTAATTGCAATCCCTTTTCCCCTGCAGCGCTCCGTTGCTGGCAGCAAGATCAGTTGGTGGTGCTGGGCAGTGCCATTAGGACTCCTGCCTGTGTAACTCCTGCGTGGAGTCTCGTTTGCTGACTCTGCCAAACAGGCAGAATTTTTTAAAGCTACATTAGTACCCTCCCAAGTTCTACACAGGCATTTGTAGAGCATGTGTGGGGTTCTATGTGTGTCAGAGCTCACAAGCCAGGAGGGAATCCAGCAGTTTTATCTTGAAAGGGGTCTTGCATACACATTTTCAGGTGGCCGCCTGTGAAATAGCACTGTTTGCACCTACACTGTGCCCTTCATGCAGAGCAACACGTAATGTTTCACAACAAGCATCAGTTAAAACTGAAGATAAGGGGTGTTTTTAAGGAAGGATTTATGGGAGGGAGTTGACTCAAAAGAGATGAGGGGGAAAAGAAATTACAGTTACACGTAGCAGCAGAAATAAAAGTGCAACTTCTAACTGCAGAGGAGGTTTTCATCCTTAGAGGGGTGGGGGAGATCCCTGTGCAAGAATAATAGATAAATTGCTTTAAGGAAAAAATGTGATTTACACATTACCCTGCTGCTAATGCGGCATCACGTTTTGCACAAAGTATAGACACAACTAAAAATTTCTGTTTATGAATATAATACGGGCTCTTGCATACAAAAAGAAGGTGGCTCATAGTCATTAGAGATTAAAAAACCTCCCAAACATTAAATTGTGAATGATTTACTTAGAAAATAAATCTGTGTCCCCTGTGTTACATCACCAGTCTGTACATGGATATCTCCCTTACCTTGAGCTTCCTGACGTTTATTAACCACAACAAAAAAAATTGCTAAGCACAGAGGCATGCCAGAAGAGTTTCCCAGCACGTTTATAGTGTCGCTTTAGGATATGAAATGTATCTTCATCTTCTGCCTTACCTATACATATGGAAAATGTTTCTCCTGCATGAGGAAGGAAAAGCATTGAAAAATTAGTGTATGCACGCACATGCAAGTGGTTTCTTAAAGATGATAATCAATCATTGCTGCTGCTTGTGGCTGGTTTTCCTGTGTTCCTCCATGGCGGGAAGAACTACCGCATCGCTTTGGTCATGCTAGCTCAGTGCATTTAGACATGGAAATGCATCATCCTTTTGGATAATATGAATAAGCAAAAGTAGATCTCAGATAAAAGCCCTGGAAATATGGGTAGGATCTTGCAATCATAGTATTTAAGGATTAGATTTAATCTTTAAAATATTTTTGATTAATTAATCCTGAAGATTATCAGACGTTCTTTACTGTGAGGTAGAGAGACAGTGGAACGGGTTGCCCAGAGAAGCTGTGGATGCCCCATCCCTGGAGATGTTCAAGGCTAGTCTGCATGGGGCTTTGAGCAGCCTGGTCTAGTGGGAATATGAAAAGTTCTTCACCTCCCGTGCAGGTATTTTACTGGGTAGCATATTGTTGATTTGCTGACATTGAAATTTGTTCTACTGTTTCCTCATCCAAGCTTGCTTTTTAGCTTTCTGTCTTTATGCGAGTGTCTCTTAATAGTTCAGATCACAGATAATTGTTGTTCCCACCACCTCTGTCTGTGGCAGCTTTGAAAATGTTACCTTCTTGCTCTACTAAATCATAGAATCATAGAATCGGTGAGGTTGGAAGGGACCTTTAAGATCATCAAGTCCAACCATTAACCTGCCCTGACAAAAACCACTTCTAAACCATGTCCCTGAGCACCTCATCTACCCTTTTCTTAAACACCTCCAGGGATGGTGAATCCACCACCTCCCTGGGCAGCCTATTCCAATGGTTAACAACTCTTTCAGTGAAAAAATGTTTCCTGATATCCAATCTAAACCTGCCCTGACATAACTTGAACCCGTTTCCTCTTGTCCTATCCCTTGTCACCAGGGAGAAGAGGTCAGCTCCCATCTCTCTACAACCTCCTTTCAGGTAGTTGTAGAGGGTGATGAGGTCTCCCCTCAGCCTCCTCTTCTCCAGGCTAAACAACCCCAGTTCCCTCAGTTGTTCCTCGTAAGGTTTGTCCTCCAGACCCCTCACCAACTTCATAGCCCTTCTCTGGACACGCTACAACACCTCAGTGTCCTTCTTATAGTGAGGAGCCAAAAACTGAATGCAGCACTCGAGGTGGGGCCTCACCAGTGCCGAGTACAGGGGGATGATCACTTCCCTAGTCCGGCTCACCACAGTATTCCTGATATACAGGCCAGGATGCTGTTGGCCTTCTTGGCCACCTGGGCACACTGCTGGCTCATATCCAGCCGGCTGGCCACCAACAGCCCCAGGTCCTTTTCTGCCGGGCAGAGGTTTTTGTAAGTTAGAGAGGTTTTTGTAAGTTAGAGACCACGTGAATAAAAGTGAAACAGAAAATTAAAATAATTGATTTAATAAGTAAATGATTTAAGTATGTGTTTTAAGTAGTGTAAAAGCATAAAGGAAAGATAGTGTCTTTAACATGTCTATGTTATAATCCGTAAGAAACCCACTGGTTTCAAAAGAAATTGCACAAATGTCAGAACCCCCCACAAGCAGAAAAGAACGGAAACACCATAAGAATAAATTAATTTGTTAACTTTTGGAAAAGGTTGTTTCCAAGAGTCATCACTTCTGTGAAAGTTCCTGTGTTGGCAGAACCATGAATGAAAATTCTTTCATAGTTGGTTGGACAAGCGCAACACAATAGAAGCTGTGAGGTAAGGGAGGGTGGTGGGGTTCGTTTTGGATGTCCAGATCCACCTGAACCTGTAAAGGCTGCTACTTGCCATGTGAATTAAATACCAGTATGTGTGTTCCATGTCAATAGAGATGGAAGATTGCTTAATGTGTGTGTTCCAAGTGATGACCCCTCTTACAATGGTTAACATGGAAAAGAAAAAGAGCAGAGATCAGTAGTCAATCTCCAAGAAAAATACTTCATTTCCTTTGCTTCACCATCCTAAAAGGGATATGTCTTTCAAGAAGGTCTCTGTAACCACTGTGTAACTTTGCAGAGATTATTCTGACTGATGCAAAAATCTTCTCTGTCAATCCTTTTGAACTGGAGCATCTGTATGCAACTGTTAATGCAGAGTTACATATAAAATATCAATTAATATGTACAAATTTCTGGACGTGAAAGAAGAAATGGTAGGTTCTTTAGGAACAATATTCAACCATGGTTGGGATTTGTGTAATCCAGTTGCACACAGACTACTAGGCGCAGTATCAGTATTGCCATCATATATATTGGACACAATTGAACTCTAATGTCAGCTAGGACTTCACTGAGATGGTGGCCACTACTGCAAGGTCAGAATTTCGATTTTATGGAGACGAAAATGTGGTCAACCAAGTAGTTGGAATTTCTTTAAGAAATTGGGCTACTTTTGTCATGTGTGGTGACTTTAGAGCTAACAGAAACATTAATAAGGTTCCTTTGTGATGGGAGTTTTTAGCAATGTATGCAGACAGAAAACATCAAATTATTTTCCTTGCAGGAAGCCCTTGAGCATGCTGTTAGCATCAAATTCTAACAACATTTAGTCATTAGTGACCTGCTCAGTGCTTGAGTCGGTGACCTGAAGGAGATAGATCTATTACCAATCCACCGAAATAATCTTTCCCGCACTTAGGGTAAATTTTCAGCTCTGGTACATTAAGAAAAATCACTGCTGCGTGGCCATCGAACTCACACTTCCGCTGGCATGATGGCCTGTGATGACCGTGTCTCAGCCTGTGAAATGAGGTATCGGTAAGCTCACACCAGCTATCGAGAGCTCATTTCCTGGGGCTGCCTCGCCTGCTTGCCTAGCGGTGCGTGCATCGGTGCCCGCCGCCAGACAGACCTCTTCAAATCTGATCAATTTTGCAATTGTCTCACCCTCTAGTGGCTTGTCTGGGAAACAAGATGTAAATGATGGTTAAATTTGAGCATTGGTACTTAGATGCTAAGATGCCGTTCCCTGTGTTTTCAGCTGACAGTTACGATGTGGATGTACTTGCAGACTCCAGTGTAGTGGCTAATTAATTTCAATCTGCCTAAGATTCAGATGCTGTCCACTACTCTGAAGATCTTGGTTACAGGGAATGTCAGGTAGAATAGGCTTTTCCAATGTTTTTCACCGTTTATATAAGCCGGCCAGAGCAGTGTGTATGGCAGTTTGAAAGAGTGGTGGTTTGATATTATTGGTATCTAACATAAAATCTTCTTTAGTATGTGTCCAAATCCTGTGTTGTTGAAATCAGGCCATGAATTTTATTCTCAGAGAAGCATGTACACCATGGGATTAAGTGACACGGTGTTAGTGTGAGGTAGTGCACTTAGTTTGTTAGGTGCTTGCGTAGCTTCTTTACTTTATTTGAGCTCTGTCTCTTCATGCTGATAGAGAAATTCTCCTTAGAAGCTTTTGAGGTCCTGTTTATTTATTTGTGAGATCTATGTGGACGTCTGAATAGTGATACCTGAACAAAAGAATTAGTGAAAGCCCGTGTGTAGATGGGGTATTGACTCTTCACTGCTGCAGACTCTCTCTTGACATTCAAAATTATATGCTGGAGGCTTTTGTACTTAGAGTGGATGGAGACATAACGTTTAATACCTGCTGGCAGGTGAAAATCAGGTTATTGATGGAGTTATTGAGACTTGGAAGTAGGGATCTATTTTATGCTGGTTACTTGGTTTTTCCAGAAGCATAGGCTGTGTGACAACTTTGCTGAAAGTGTGTTGCTCATGGTATAAGCAGATGGAGGCCAGTATATTATAGTAATTAATCTACGATGTATTCTTTGTTTTAGCTTTGTTCCATTACTGCATTATCTATTTAGGTAGTGTTTTACCAGGGTATCAGGAGTGGGTCAACCGAACAAATTTCATGAGTTAAAGCTCATTGTCCTGCACACAAGAAAACCTCAAGTTGTTTAGATTTTGACAGCAAATCCTTCACTGTGAACAGAATGTTATCAGATTTCAGACTGTTGAAATTATTGCAGTACTGCTTTCCCAAAATACCGTAACATATGTTCTTTATCTGTTTCTGTCGCTACTTTTGGTCAATATGGGGTGTTTGTCGCTGATTGCTCCTTACCTTTAACAGTACATGTATTTGGGAAAGTGAACACATAGATCTCCAAGTCCAGAGACAAAGTGTGGCATGGTTGTAAAGTTAGGCACTCTTTGCAGATACAAATAATCGTATTTCTAGCTTCTGTACTCATTCTCCAGTTCTCCATCTCCTTGCAGATGATGCTGGGATAGTCATTTGCACTAATCTGCATAAACAAACAAGTTTTTTAACTTTCTGCCAGAATGGTGCATGGAAGTCAGGGGTTTGTTCTGCTTCTGTTGGGAATTGCTGCGAGGAAGCAGTGGAGAAACACCCATTAAAACGAGCAGCTACCTGTAGCATCACGAAGCGTAGGCAAGAGTTGCTGTGTATTGCAAAGGCAATCGTGTTTGAAATAGTAGCATTTTGCATTCAGCGCTTCTGCACACTGCTGCAGCAAAGGCCTGCGCCTTAGTTGTAAGGACAGCTGAGGTGTATGCATCGGGCAGTATGGTATTATTTGCTGTTTTATTTGTTTTACACAGACATGTCTCTTCTGAAAGGATTTTGGATAGAACTGGCACAAATTAGGCTATGAAATGAGTTGCCATGTGTTCTCTTATTGCAGATCATGATAGCTGTAAATGAGATGTGAATTTTGAAAACCGGTAAGCGATGCTAGAAGAGAAGCAGGGGAAGAAATGTCTTAATCTGAGAGGATTGCTGTTCAGAATAGGGTAACTGGCTTCTGCCTCTCGCGTGAGGTTAAGACCATGAGTGCCCTAAAAGTGAGATATGTGTTCAGGGGCTTTTGGTTTTTTTATTTCTTAATAATGGGTGTGTGGCAACTGAAGCTTCCCTGAATGATTCAGGTGCTTTACCAAGCTCTGATGATAGACTGTGTCTATTTGCATCACAAATTCAAATGCAGTACAAATAGAATAATTATTCTGTCTGTAAAGAACTTGATTAATCTTCCTGTCTGCACACAGCAAAAGAACTGTTCCAGCTCAGCTTTGTTTATATTACATCAGAAGATATATAATGTGTCTGGGCATAGGGAAGCTCCCCTTATGGAAAATGTACAAGTCACTGAAATTGGTGGCTCATAAATTTTGGATGGAAGTTATTCACAGGTAGAATTCCTTGGAAATGCTGCCTTTTTAAGAGTGGCTTTTGGATGAGGGTGTCTGAAAAAGTGTTGACTGACAGATCTCATTCACTCCAGCCAGTCTAACTAGATCAGACAGGCAAGAGGAAAAAAAAAAAAAGGAAAGGGGTAAGTTGCTGGTAAGGTGAACCTGCTCTGGGAAACAAAACTGCAGTGACAGAGCTGGCCAAGAGGTGACACAAGAGAACTTCCAGGTTCAGGAGCGGGCAACCTGGAGGAGACGGGGAAACCTATGGTAGGTGATATAGATTCCTTGGAGCAAAAGCAGGACCTGAATTAGACAAATCTGCCTAAAAGGGCATGAGGAGACAGGCAGGGAGACGGTGAGTGAATTCATCGGAAGGAACATGGGGAGAGCAAAGGCTTAAAGGAGGAAAGGAAAGAAAGGAGAGAAAAGAAGGATGGAGGGAGGGAAGAAGGAGAGAGGATAAAAGGAAGGAAAGAGGGAAGAGAAGGAGGGAGAGAGGAAAGAAGGGAGGGAGGAAGGAGCAAGAGACCTTGGGAGGGAGAGAAAAAACAGCTACGAAAAGGAAAGAAGAAAACATTTTGCAACCAGTTTGGGAAAAAGATTATTGTAGGGTAAAGAGAGAGGTGGAAAGGCACTTTGTTTCATGACAGAATAGATGTTGTCGATTTATTTGAGATTTTATTCAACATTCTTTGACTCAACAACACTGAAAAAACTATCAAATGCTTGCAAAACATCTCAAGTATGGTTTTTGATTGGCTTTTTAGCAGTGATTTCAGTACTGTACCTTAGGACCCTGAGAGTTTGTGATGAGAAGTTCTGTTACGTGTTATGGCTGTGGAATCTGTTGTATTTTGTAAATTTTTTTCACCTATGTGAAATTCTATAGTTATAGCTTGCTGTTCACAAACCTTGCAGTGCAATAGTCTCATCACCGAACCCCGTCTTTCCTCTCGTGGCACAAAAGGAGTAATAACACAAAAACAAGGCCAGATTTTCAGAAGATCTTATGGCAATGAGCTTTAGGCATATTCATTGATACGCTGTTTTGAAAATTTAGCAGTGTATGCTAAATCAGACCTTAAGGCATTAGAAGCTGGAATCTTGCTTTCTTTGGTTTTCCAAGAAGGGCATAGAAAATTTGAGTATTGCTTGAAAGTGATTATAACTGTATTTTAAACTTAATTTTAATTTCTGAAGATGGGAAATGCCACATCTTTGGGTAACACCATTGTATTAGATTTTGCTGCTGTTAATTTAAAGATTTTTCTAAGTAGCTACTAAATTAATGAGACTGATTCAGTATTCGGGGAAATGAATTGCTACTGAAAATGCTGATATATGCTGACATAAGTTCTTTACTTAATGAGCCAGATTCTGCTTACACTTACAGGGGAGGCCGTAGCTCAGATAGTTTATGTGCCTGATTTTTTTTACAAGATAGATAGGCTGAATTTTTGAAAGAGGCTCAACAGTTTCACAGTTCAGCGTGTGACCTGTATGTACTTGCTTGCAAAGTTGGATTGGATGCTAGCTATGTAGTAAACCCGAAGTTCAGAGCTTAATTTCAACCACATAGAAAATCTAATTCTGAGTACTTAATACCACAAAATGAGGCGAACACGTACATGATATGATGTGATGAATTGGTATCACTTACTCAACTGGTTCAAGCTTGACCACATAATTTTGAATGGCTGACTTTGTCCAAAGCAGACTTTATGCTGAATCAGATTATTCTCTTTTAACTTTGTTTGATCAGATTACATTCATTTCTTTGCAGCTGTCAGAAAGTCAGGAAAACAAAAAAGCCCATGAAGCCAACACAAAGTACTGTATGTGTTAGTTAATTAAACAGAAATGCAATTATAAATTCATATCTGATCTGGAAACATATTGCTAAGAGATCCAGTATTAAGGCCTGCAGTTCTGTTTTCTGGGCTAAAGAGGGTTGGATTACAAAATGAAATGCCACTTCTGAAAATTGCCCTTGATATTTAACATGTATTAAGAGTGGTAAAATTTCAGCTATTATATAAAAGATAGAGGAAGAGACTTTTACTCTCCTTTATAAAGGGAACATATTTTACGATAAAACCGGGTATAATAAATAATATGTGCAATTTAAAGACCATAAATGGTTGACTTTTTTTTTTTAACTGTTTGTTTGTTGCTTCTGTGCCATGTAGGAGTAACAGTCCTTTTGCTGTGGAATACTTGAGAAAAAACAAGGTTTACAGATTGCTGAACTTAATTTAAAAAAAACCCAAACCAAAGCAACAACCTTGAACTATGCGTAAAATTGTGTCTCAGAATTTTCAGCTGCAGCATATGAACATTTCCAGTTGCACCTTATAACGTGCAGTTCAAGCAATCCTGAGTTGATTTTGCCAGGCACTAAGCAACTGTTGACATAAATATATTAGAGCCATCAATCTAAGCAGGTGGATCATTCCATAAAATGACTCCCAAATTATAATAAAATGAAAAGTCTCTCCAAAGATTTGACCCATATTTTTCATTCTGGACAATTAATATTTAGTCCAAATAAGGAAGCAAGTCAATCGCTGTTATTCCTTGTCCCACACCATATGTACGAACAGGAATTTCTACTGTGTATTACCTTCCAGCATCCCAACCTGACTATTACAACAGGCAAAGCCGGTAAGGGCTGGAGCAGCAGTGGGCTCCTGCTTTCCTTTGGCTCGGACTCCTGTGGCAGAAGAGCTAGAGTACAGCATCTAGAAATGCTGAAGTAGCTGTTGAATCAAGGTTTTGGCATCTTGTACAAGGTAAACTCTGCAATTTCCAGTGTTTATTCTGTCTTCCACTAGAAATCTGTGTATTTACACACACAGCAGGATTTATTTTGACACAGGGGTAGTTTATCATTATCTCTATGGGACCAGATTCAGTGAATCACTTCAGCATTTTCTTTAGAGTCACTAGAAGGGAGGCACTTTGTGGCTTGTGATTAGTTATTGGACAAGCCTTAGCTAAGTTAAATTGTTCGCAGTACCTGATGATTTTGGTAGGTCTGTCCTGAAGCTAACTTCAGTACTGCTCAACAGAATAATGTAGAAAGGTTCTCCTTTTGAACCTATCCTAGAATTCGTAGTGGAGGCTATAATATTTTATATGCCAAAACAGTTAAAAATCAGAACACCTTTGTCTTTTAGGGGTAAGTCCGGATTTAACAAGAATTAAATATGATTTTCTGTGTGAATTGGTATGTTACATCTTCTGGCATTAAAAAATTAAAAATAAAAACTACTGTACAGCCTGGTAACATTAGGAAGTTATGAATAGATATATTTAGGGAAGAAAAAGAGGGTAATTGTTTTATTGTCATGAAATGCATTATAGCAGGAGATGCTTAGGCAGAAGTAACTTCCGGAAAAGCAGCAGGGAGTGGAGAAACAACAATACACATTTTTCTTAAAGGTAATAGGAGCTGCCCCCTACCTCGGAACGAGTGGTTTGTGGAGGCTAGGTGAATTCTTAAGAGCTGGTCTTGTCAATAATGCTCCTTGAACTTGATTCATCATCATTTGGTCTCTTCTGTTTTTCCCCCAGTCCCAGTTCCTACTGTGCTGGATAGCTTGCAGCCTTTCTCTTATTTGCTCTTGTCCCCTCCTGCCAGCCTCCCAGAGTGCCAGCTCTCTGCCTGCTTGGGGTTTGGCTGTGCTGTAGACCTTTGCTAATGGGTATGGTAATCAGGGTAGAAAGGAAAAGTAAAATCAGCCTTCTGATTTTAAGAGACTAACACATGAATACATTAATGTGTAGCATGAAAGGTACTTACAGTCATGTCTTGTGTCATTTATAGGGCTGCTATTAGATCTTGCGCGATTTCCCAGGATATTGCATATCAATTTGTATTAACCCTAGGATGTGCTGTGTAAGCAGTGAGAGAGGTTCTCTCGTGACAGCATCACAAGTAACGCACGTCGTGACTCTGTGTTCGTGCGGCATCGCCTTTTGCTTTACGAATGCACACAGAGGGCTCGTAAGAGATTTACAGAGGCACTTTCTCGAGCACATAATAATATGCAAATATCTCAGGATCAAAGGTAAGTCAAAGAAAAATGGCACTGAGTAGAGTAAGTCAGCTCAGCTAGCAGCCTAGCTGCACGACAGACCCACAGGCAACTTCAGAGCTGTCAGCTTCACTGCCTGTGGAGCCCACCAAGGGGCCAGATGCTGCTGCTGGATGCATGTTTTCAGCAGCTTGGCATCTGGGCTCTGAGGTGGCCTGGATCTCACATCCGAATGGAAGCTTTCACCGGGCTGCTGGGGATGGACACAAAGGAAAACGGATTTGCTGGGGTTAATGGTAGTTAAAAATAAATGGTTGTGACTGTTCTTAAGCCGTGTTCCACCTGCCAATTATTAAAGAGCAAAAAAACCTCAAAAAACAAACCCGAAGCTTTTCGTTATTTAAAAGCATGCATTTAAATCATACACACTAGATTCTGTCAGCGTTGTACTGAGCAAAAGTGGGGAGCATATCCATATATATGTATACACATATACCAACTCCACATCAAATAGGGAGTTACAGGCATGATATCGATAGCTGTTTGTTCAGCCCTGTACCATATTCGGTCTGGGCACAATATTTACTTTCTCTACCCTGAGGATTGATGATAATGAAACTAGTGAAAAAGTACTCCTCAGATTTACTTCATCTGGCTGGTGATTCCCAGCGCATTGCAAGTAAAAGCTACCCTTGTTTACTGAGACAGTGTTACGCGTGGTGCTCTAATGCTGCTATGGCTAGGACGGTTTTAGCCCTCAGCTCTGTTAATTAGCAAAAATCACCAGAAGCAGGGATTTTAATTTCCCCCCCCCCTTTTTTTGTACAATGAAAGTACTTTTTTGGGGGGATTTCTAACAATTAGAAAAATAGTGAAAAAGCATTATTTAGATGGGATATTGAAGTCTTCAAATGTCCTTTTGACTGGCTGGCCTGAAATTGAAAAAGAAAATAAAAAGCACTTGACTTACTTTTGTTGGGCTTGGAGGGTAAAAAAAAAGGACAGATTGTTGAGGGTAGCTTTCTTTATATGCTTTTTTGTTGTTGTTGTTTTAAACATAATACATCAGCTGGTAGAATCAACTAAGAACAAACCAAGCAGCGTCTGGTCTTAGGAGATCTCTTGCCATCCGTGTTCTGGTGTAGCTTCCTCAGAAGTCACTATGATCCACAGACCAGAGAAAGATGCCGGTTTTTTACCCCTTATGAGTGTGATCAGCTGCAGGTGCAGGTGAGAGCTGTGTCGGATGGGCTTTGCTTAGGACTGAGCGTGTTTCTTCAAGAGCAGGCAGTGGCACTGTTTTGACTGGATGCGTGATCCACAGATGGATGAGGTTCAGCCCTGAGCAGGGTTCTAACACATAACCAGTAAATGACTTGGATCCTGTTTAACCCTAAAATTTGCACATGAACACGCCATTTGGACAAGAAAGCCTGTCATTTGGGCGAGAGAATTTACTACCTGCAATCACAAATGACTATGTGGAGTCAAACATAAGGGCCTTATTTTTCAATCTGATTCATTTAATCCTTTTTTTTTTTTTGCTAAATCTGGCTTCGTTTTTTTTTTTTTCTTATGAAAATGAGGTCGGATTCTTTTTTTTTTGACTCCTGAATGGTCAGGGAAACACTTCACAACATTTCAGAACGCTTTCAGAAACTACTTGAGATGCACAAACCCAGAATGCCTGTCAAGGCCGTTAAGTGCAGACCAGCTGTTTGCTGTCACCTTCCTCTCCAACCCAACAGCCCTGTGCCCCAGTGAATTACTCTAAAGCACGTTCTAGACAGGACATGCAATGGCCAAAATGGGAGTACAAGAGGCTTTCCAGAATGTTTATGACTGCTTCACAGAACAACTTTCCATTTTTGTACACCTTAATTTTTATAGATTTACTAATAACAGCCGAAAACTTAAACCTACCTGAGGTTTTCCTAAGCAGTGATTGTCCAGTGGATGAAAAAACATGGAAAACCACTAAAACATTTGATAGGGATTGAGGTGGAGTTAGTACATTGAAGTAGTTACATTTATTTGGCAGACAATAAAAAAAAACAGCCTGGAAAACAATGTTTTGGGTGAAATCCTGGCTCTGCTATGATGGACTTCATCCAGTTTGCAGTCTGGAGTAAGATTTTTCTCCTATATTAGTGTCTGAGTTATTTGATCTGCCAAAGTTTCTGAGTCATCTTTCATGATACCTTTCCATTGACTGTAAAAGAAGCTGAATCAGACTAATGAGCTGACCCTTGTTTCCTTTCTGAACAAGTGATTCCATTGCTAAATATATAATATGATAGATTTAATCAGTTTTGATAGTGCAGGCAGTAAAGTAGTATTAAACTCTGTCAGGAGACCTTTTGAAACTCTAATAATAATAATAATAATCAGGTAATTAAAGCCAGTTCAGTGTTTTTCTAGAATTAGTGTACACTTTCCTTCTATTAAATCAAGTCAGAAGTAAACAAAAAGTTTAATAAAACTGGAATAAATTAAGTTACTTCATTCCCTTACTCCGTTGGTTAACTGGTTCAGGCATTTCTAGTTCCTTGTATTCCTCAAAATAGCCTAACAAAGGTAATAAATATATTGTGACAGTTTTGTGTTCACAACCACGTTGTCTCTATATTATAATGAAGTTCTAATTCTGATGGAAAAGGAATTGTTCTGATAATTTTCTAGATACTAAAAACCCCAAACCTGATGTGTTTATTGAAGTGGGCAGCCAAAGTCTTGATTGCAGGCTGGTGAGTCTGGTGCATGTCTCAGCTTTGTGCGTGTGAATGTTAGAAGAATGAAAGGGGAAAACCAACACTGGAACAGGTTGCCCAGAGAGACTGTAGATGCCTGTTCTTGAAGGTTTTCAAGACTCATCTGAACAAAACCCAGAGCAACCTGGTCTGGATTTGGTATTGACCTTGCCTGCGGCAGGGCAGGCTAGAGACCTCTGGAGGTACCTTTCAGCCTGAATGACTTGTGAAAAGAAGTAAGTATTAAAGGAAATTTGGGGATTAGAGAATTCCATAAAGATTAAATGATAACCCCTCTCTGCTTTAAAAAAACAAAGATTCCCTGTGCCCTGCAGGGAGCCATGATGGTTTTGAGGTTCCCAGATGTTTCACCTCTTAACATCCCTACTGTAGGGAGTGATACTACAACATCAAAGGTGACTCTGACACATCATTCCCAGCATGTAACCCCTTCCAAAGTTAGTAGTGTGCTGAATGATGTCATATCACAGTAGGCAAGAAGTACTAAGTTACTACCTCTGATTTAGCTAGAGGAACACTTAATTTATGAAATTATTAAATTGGAACTTCAGCAGGAGTAAATAAGCAAACATGATTTTTTCTACAGTTTGGTCTGTGACTGTGGTAACTCTTGACAAAACATAAAATGTTTGGTGCATAAGTGACGTTCCTAGCTAAAACATCCACTGCTGTCATTCCAGAGGGTTCACAACTGCTTCAGTCTTCCTCCTTTTATTTTCCTTCCCTACCAGTATCTTCAGAAGGCTTCTTGGACTAATATCCACTGTCAAAAAGGAGGCGCGTATCTCATTTTTTGAATAGATGCTACTTACTGCGACTAAGGTGACTTACAAGTAGAACTGCTCTGGAATCATAGAATCATAGAATCATAGAATCATAGAATCATAGAATCATAGGGTTGGAAGGGACCTCGAAAGATCATCTAGTCCAACCCCCCTGCCAGAGCAGGGTCACCTAGAGCACATCACCCAGGAACGCGTCCAGGTGGGTTTTGAATGTCTCCAGTGAAGGAGACTCCACAACCTCTCTGGGCAGCCTGTTCCAGTGCTCTGTCACTCTCACAGTAAAAAAATTCTTCCTGATATCCCTCTTGAATCTCCTATGCTCCAATTTACATCCATTACTCCTTGTCCTGTCACTGGTTATCACTGAAAACAACTTCTCTCCATCATCCTGACACTCCCCCTTTACGTATTTGAAGACATTGATGAGGTCACCCCTCAGTCTCCTTTTCTCCAGACTAAAGAGACCCAGCTCCCTCAGCCTTTCCTCATAAGGGAGATGTTCCACTCCCTTAATCATCTTTGTGGCTCTGCGCTGGACTCTCTCAAGCAGTTCCCTGTCCTTCTTGAACTGAGGGGCCCAGAACTGGACACAATACTCCAGATGTGGCCTCACCAATGCAGAATAGAGGGGGAGGAGAACCTCTCTTGACCGACTCACCACACCCTTTCTAATGCAGCCCAGGATGCCATTGGCCTTCTTAGCCACAAGGGCACATTGCTGGCTCATGGTCATCCTCCTGTCTACCAGGACCCCCAGGTCCCTTTCACCTACACTGCTCTCCAGCAGGTCAGCCCCCAACCTGTACTGGTACATTGTGTTTTTCTTCCCCAAATGCAAAACTCTACACTTGCCCTTGTTGAACCTCATCAGGTTTCGCCCCGCCCAACTCTCCAGCCTGTCCAGGTCCCTCTGAATGGCAGCACAGTCTTCTGGGGTGTCGGCCACTCCTCCCAGCTTGGTGTCATCAGCAAACTTGCTGAGGGTACACTCTGTACCCTCATCCAGGTCGTTGATGAAGATGTTGAACAACACCGGTCCCAGTACCGACCCCTGAGGGACTCCACTAGTCACAGGCCTCCAACTAGATTCTGCCCCATTGACTACGACTCTCTGACTTCTTCCTTTCAACCAGTTCTTGATCCACCTCACTGCTTGAACACCAAACCCATACTTGATCAGCTTAGCTACAAGGATGCTGTGGGAGACGGTGTCAAATGCTTTACTGAAATCAAGATAAACCACATCTACCGCTCTACCATCATCTATCCACCTAGTAATATCCTCATAGAAGGCTATAAGGTTAGTCAAACATGACTTACCCTTGGTAAAACCATGTTGACTACTCTTGATGACCCCCATGTCCTTGACATGCCTAGAGATAGTGCCAAGGACAAGTTGTTCCATCACCTTACCAGGGATGGAGGTGAGGCTGACCGGTCTATAGTTGCCCGGGTCCTCCTTCTTGCCCTTCTTGTAGACTGGAGTGACATTTGCTATCCTCCAGTCCTCAGGCACCTCTCCTGTTGCCCATGACTTACTGTAGATGATGGAGTGGCCTAGCAATGACCTCCGCCAGCTCCCTCAGCACCCTTGGAAGCTTCTATCCAAATTTTGTGACAGAAAAATTGCTGTTTGCATTGACCAAGTCAAGGAAAAAATGATTTATCAAATCAAAATATTTGCTTAGAATTGTTCAGAGGCTAATTTGCCTCAGTTGGCAAGTTGTTCCATTGAAATTCATAGTTCAGTAGTTTATATGTATGCTCTCCATCATATACCAGACTCCTTTTCCAGTCGTCTTAGCAAGAACACATCTTGTGGTATTTGGTGGAACACATCTGGCAAAAGCCATCAGATTGTCTCCAGAAAACCCACTGATCAGTGCACATTAGGGGAAACTTTCGCATTCTTTTGTCACTTCTGCTAGCAAGAGTTCAGCAATTGGATGAAGAACAGTTAAATTTACCATGGTAAAGTCAAAGAGGGAATTTTTCTGTGCAGACAGAGGTACTCATAATTTTTATGTACTGAAGACACTTGCTTCCTTTCCATCAAAACAACCTATTTTCGCAAAATTTTATTCTGTAAGCAAAGAAAATGTGTTTCTCCACTTCCTGCTTATTAGAAAATGCTTGTCCTTTTGCCATTTCTGTTTGGATAGAGATGAGACCAATTGTGCACGTCATCCTAATAATGGATTACCAAAATTTTCTGTCTTTGAGGATTATGGTATGAGTAACTGAAAGACTACAGTGTACACAGAGAATAGGACCTTTCTGGTGAGGCCTACGATAAGCACACTCCTAGTGCCCATTGCCTTCTACTCTCTGAAAGTCCAGTTCCTGACTTTACTGCTAACGTGTAACTTGATCTACGTGTCATCTCTCCTGTCTCCAGTCACATGCTGTCAAAACGGGCACTGTTTTGGAACAGTGAGACTTGACAGAGCCGGGAATCAAACAGAAAAGATCAAGGAAAAAGAAGCTTTCCCAGGTGGGGGACTCAGAAATTCATAAGTCCAGTGGATTTATCCCAAGTTTGACTATTGTAAATATAGATTGTGGGGTTTTCCTAATCAAGAAATAATGCCATAATCATAATGATGTCAAAACCAATTATCTTTTTATTACTTTTTCCAGTCAGATCTTTTTGTATCTTGTAGAGGGTGAAGAATGGTAAGGATGGACTTTGTTGCTAAGAGGTTGCTTACACTGAAAATGCTTCTGCAATTAGGAGCATGTCCCTTTCTAAACAAAAAAAAGATACAAGAATGGGTATTCCTGAAAAACAGCAATGGCAAAAGAAGTTACTATTTATCCAGAAGTACAAAGGGGAAAATGTATGTGTGTAGCTGGAATTACCATGAAATTATATGCCTTATGTTAGCATAATGGTGGTTCTATGTCCAATAATATAAATTGGAAGCCTGAGAAAGACATTCCCTTCAGAAACAAAGCCTGAAACATGCCTGTGTTCTGTGGGTTGATAGTGTACGTACATGCGAACCTGTATGTTGCACTTTATGTGAACTCGTGCTTTTTTTTTCTGTGCAGCTCTGCTTATGCAGATTTTTGAGTCAAGGAAATGATTTAGTAAAGAAGAAAGATATATGCAACTTCAATAGACGATAGTAACCTATGAAGTAATAGATTTGAAAATCTGGGAAATTGGCCAATATTGATTTCAGACAACATGAGGGAAAATGCTTACTTCACGTCCATATAAAGTTATGGCTAAGTGTTCAGTTTGTGTTATCCTCTGCTATTGAAGGGCCCAAATAACGATCTTAAAGAGTTTTTCAACTTTTGGAGGCTTTCACACTCTTTCCTGTTGCCTAGCTGTAAAAGTAGGAAAACAAAGATGGCATGAAATGAGAGAAAAGACTGCAGAAAAAAAGAGTTTACTTTGTTACAGTAACATTAGTCTTTGTCCTCTGGGATATTAGTTTTACTTAGTCCCACTGAACCTATCAAAGTTCATCTAGTACCACGTGCTCAAAAGGTATATCACTGTTTCTTTCTTATCCTGCTCTGCAGTTAGTAGTTATTATTATCAGTTTTTAAATAACAGAGTATCTTAAATTACTATACACTGTGTTGTGATACTCAAATCAAAAAAAGACCTAAAATGTTTCGTTTTAAGACGTGATGGATGCTCCATCCTCAATTTGAAGCATTTAAGAGTAAGAGTAGAGAAAAAGATGCCGATGTATTTTGCTTTACATTTCAGGCTTTTTATAAAGAGAAGTTTAAGTCTTATATATACTGAGGTAAATGGTAAAGCTTTCATTAGCTACTTCAAAATAAGAAACCTGTCTGGAAAGAATAATCTTGACCAGTCCAAAACTTACAGAAAACCTCTATCTGATAGACACCTTTCTGCTCCATGCAGTAATTACACACTGAAATTATGACCTTTGGAATGAGAACTCCTTTTGAGCTCTATCGTATAAAGATGTAATTGGGCCATAAAATCCTTATAAAAATTTATGAAATAAATTTGACTGAATAAGTCTAGTGGATAATTTAGAAAATTGAGTATCTCAGTCACTTTGCTGAATTTATACCTTAAAATTTCCTTGAAGTGATGGCATTGCCCCATCTAGGTAATACCATTCACTAAGTGATGGCATCAGGATCTTCTCCAGAAGGTCCTACTTAGATGAATTTTTGCTTTCCATTTTTTTCTAACAACTAGAGGGTACAGAATGGCCAAGACTATCCAAAGTGATGGGTTAACTTTGATGTCCACCATAAGAAATCATAAAAGTATATGTCTTTTAAATGGCAGCAACCTGTAGTTGTCTCAGGAACTCAGTAACATCTTCGGCTGAATACGCCAAACTGAGGCACTCAGTCACAAGCCTTGGATAATAATCACAAGCTTTTAGAATTAAAACTGTGTTAAGGCCTTCAAGCAGCTGAAAGCGGCACAGCTACAGTTTTGTCCATTTCCTCCTTTCGTCCTGAGTTCATCTTCTTTGTGGACTCCCAAAATCTTACGAACTCTTTAGAGAAACAAGAGTAAGAGTTAATCCTCCATTATTTTTTTTTTTTTGCATTTTCAAGTGACTTTCTGTGTAAATTTTTTAAAAATATTTTCCTTTATTCAGGTACATGATAAAACTCCAGTTTAGAAATGTCCATAGGGCACTCAAGTTTACGCAGCCGTTTGCTCATGAGACGTGTTGGCTTGCAGTTCCTCTGTATTCAGTAGGATTTCCTGCTGCCTGCCAAGTGGATGTTGGTGCAGTCCTAACTGTAGGAATACACTGTTGCAATAATTATAAACAACGCTTTCACAAAAATTATTTTTAGAACAGCAACTGTCCTTTTCAATGTAAACATATTTTTTTCTGCCATAGTGGCAATTTTAATTTGGGCAAGCAGTATTCCATTTGATTTTTTTGTAGGTGGTATCCTGAAATTACATAGAAAAGATTTCCCTTTCCCTTCCCACCCTAAGTATGCCTGGTTATTTCTGAATTTAAGAAGACGTTGATTCATATGAAAGGTACTGATTTTTTAAAAAATAAGATCGGGTTTGTTTGTTTTGTTTGTTCTTCTATACTGTGCAGCTGGAGAACTGCTTGTTTACTTGCTTTCAAATGGTGGTAATTCAGTGTTACAAGGCAGTATTTAGGTAATGTTATTTGAAGGAATCCCTTGTATGTTGGATGTCAGAGATGAGGTAATAGTATTGTACTAGTTCAGAAGTTAGTGGTTAGGGTCTTGCACTTGTTCTGTCAATACAGCAAGGTTCTTAGGCACATGCTTAGGTGTAAATATATGAAGAATCCCACAAATTGCATGGAATATAAATACATTTATAAATAAACTTGAAGAAAGCAGTCATCTCATGTAATTCCCTCAACATATGCGCAGACCAGAAGTCTTATTTCTTCTGAAGAAAACGCTTCTCTTGTTTGTTGAGGATAAAAAGGGAGAAAATAGGAGCTCTGAAATGAGGGGAGACATCTGTAGAGAAAAGAAAGGCTTGTGATGGTAAATATATGAGAACATTAGTTACACTATTATGTTAATTTTTTATGTTGCTCCTTTATTTTCTTACTGTCCTCTCAAATTAGTCTCTCAAAACAGGAATATTTCTGCAATCATGGCAATTCAGTATAGGGATGTATTCTGCCCTGCCCTTTGCAAGACCTTAAGTTAATTTGAAGAAAAAAATGATTTGTCTAAATCTGAAAATTGTAGTTTGCTTTCTTAGAGGGTTGTCATGATTTGGACTGGACTGGCCACTGCATAAATGACAGATGCTCTCTTTGTCCTCTCTCCCCTTCGGAGGAGAGGAGAGAAAAAGAGAGAGAAAGAGAGGGAGAGAGAGAGACTTCAGAGCTGAAAAGAAATCAAAGCGCTTTAATGAAATACTAATAATAAAACAATAAAAGAAAAAAAAAGAATGAAATATAAATATATACAAAACCTTATCGAGCTGATGATGGTCACGTCACTGGCAGTCACTGGGAAAGTCCCACGTGGGACTTGGCGATGGACGGGCATTGGATTCTGGATTCGGATTCAGGAACACAGGATTGGGATCAAAGGCAGACAAACAGACGGAGTCCTCCTTTGCCGCAAGTTGTTGAAGAAAGAGGCTGACCCTTTGATCCCTCAGCTTTTATACTGAGCGTGAGGCAGATGGGGTGGAGCACCCTGTTGGCCAGTTTTATGTCACCTGCCCTGCCCGCTCCTTCCCGCCGGTGCGACCCCTTTACACTCTTGCTTCCGACCCTCCAACGGGGCCAATAACAAATTAGCCGACCTTGGTTGTTACAGCAATAAGTATAAGCAAGAGCCTCTCTGCGTACCATTCCTTGGTATTTACTATAAACGTCAAACCTCGTCAACTCGAAGCAGACACTTTCTGAAGAACATGCTGTCGATCTCAGAGAGTCAGTTAGTTAGAAGAGGCTTAGCTGGAAAGTAAAATTACTGAACAGAAAATTGGTCTGTTTTACCTCAAACCAGGACAACGTTTGAGGCTGGGGGATGATGTGATAGAGAGCAGCCCTGCGGAAAAGGACTTGGGGGTACTTGTGAATGAAAAGCTGGACATGAGCCAATGATGTGTGCTTGCAGGCCAGAAGGCCAATTGCATCCTGGGATACATCAAAAGAACTGTGGCCATCAGATCCAGAGAGGAGATTCTCCCCCTTTACTCTGCTCTCATGAGACCCCACCTGGAGTCCTGTGTCCAGGTCTGGAGCCCTCAGCACAAGAAGGACATGGACCTGTTGGAGCAGGTCCAGAGGAGGGCCACAAAGATGATCCGAGGGCTGGAGAACCTCTGCTATGAGGACAGGCTGAGAGAGTTGGGATGGTTCAGCCTGGAGAAGAGAAGGCTCCGGGGAGACCTTACAGCAGCCTTCCAGCACCTGAAGGAGGCCTGTAAAAAAGCTGGGGAGGGGCTGTTTGCAAGGGTGTGTAGCGATAGGACGAGGGGCAATGGGTTTAAACTAGAGCAGGGCAGGTTTAGATTAGATATGAGGAAGAAGTTCTTTACAACGAGGATGGTGAGACACTGGCACCGGTTGCCCAGAGAGGGGGTGGAGGCCCCATCCCTGGAGACATTCAAGATCAGACTTGACGAGGCTCTGAGCAACCTGATCTAGTTGAAGATGTCCCTGCTCACTGCAGGGGGGTTGGACTAGATGGCCTTTAAAGGTCCCTTCCAACCCAACACATTCTATGATTCTATGTAGGCAAAGCAGAGAGTGACCTGGAGAGGCTGCTGAGATACCTGAAGTGATGGAATAGTTTGCTTGATGTACAAAGTGGGTGTGATTTGTCCATAAAAACTCTTAAAGCTTTCACAGAACACACTTCTTGGCATAAGAACATGAGGCTAAAAAGGCTACAGAAGAAGAAAAGCCAAAAAAACCCCCAAAATATTAAGTAAGTGATCCTGATAAACTAATGTAATAAAAATTAAAAACTTTTTGAATCTCTAACTTTTATTAACATAGAGAAAAATACTGTAGAGAAGAGCGGTACTATATTGAGTTTACACGGCAAGGCCCTGGCATTGGGGGCTGTGGGGTGGCAACCTGTTAGATTCTGCCCGTAAGCTGTCTGGGTGCGTGAGTGTACAGAGCACATGACACAACCCTCTTTCCAGACAACAAATGTTCATGCCTTTTTGCTGCGGTGCCTTCTTTCTGCCCTTACCAAACCAAGGATTTCATCTGCTGCAGTCTAACCACATCAAGAACACCAAACTATGCCAGTACACTTCGGATAAGCCCCGCCAGCACCAGTTCCATTTATCTTTGACTTTAGGCACCTCAGTGTTCTTCACGTGCCTGACAGTGCTACCCCTAACAATTGTTTAAATGTTTTTCACTTTTAGATTTCAGACCTAGTGCAGCAGTCTTCTGATTTGGGTACCCACGCGGGGGGGTTTTAATGATATACAGGAATGACATTTTTCAGAAATCTTTTCAATTTATGTACATTTCATAATGCTTTCAGCATACTGTCTTATATATACAATCAGTGATACTTGGCTATTCTCTGTATTAAGGTGTACTCAACAGAATGCATGTTTAAAAGTTTCTTCTTTACTTTTTTGACACTGAGGAACTAACGCCTTGTTCTGCCGGTTATTTCTAAATAAGGAAAAAACTAAAAAAAAAGAAAGTGTCAGTTGTAAGCGTCGTTTTGGTACAATGATGTATCTTATGATTTAGAACCCAAATTGAGCTACTAAGAGGCAGAGAAAGGGATGAAAGGGATGGTGCTTGATTGAAATCAATCAGGTGGACTTTTAAAATTCCTTGGAAGGAAGGAGTTATAGAAGTATAAATAATAAGAACAAAACTGAGGAAAATTTAAACTGATACAGCTTTTATAAGAGTTTTCTATGCTATTCCTATATCTAGAGTATTCCAATGGCAAAATGGACATTAGTCATTCAGTGCTTTTTCTTTCAATGGAAACAGAAAAAAGAAAGTTAAAAAATAATTAGGTATCTAAACATGCAAATAGAAACAGATACAGTAAAATTGCCTAACTTCCGTTGAAATTACCTGAATGTGTTTCAAATACATGGCCTGGAAGCCTGACTACTTTCCCCTCCCCCTTGAAATCAAAAATCTCCATCAATATTTAATCTGGATTTTTTTTTTATGTCTTTTTTCCCCCCCAGTAAAATATATTGAATATTTTTCAGTGGGTATTATCTTTCTGTTATTTCCTAACTTTTGAGTATTTGATGTTTGTATGTATTATATAGAATACCTATATATCCCATGGAAATAAACCCAATTTATAACCAATGAAAGTAAATGACAAAATAGAGATGTGACTGTCGCTGTCATGTCCCCTCATCTTTTTTGTGTTTATTTTCTCATGCCACTGATTTCAAATTCTTTAATATCCTGCTGAAGCATGAGCCATTGGAGTTTTCAGGATGTGGTGTGCTGCAAGAGGAAAAATGTATTTGTGTTGTATATTGACTGGATGCAGCAATGGGTAAAGAAAGAGCTATGGACTGTCACCGCTTTAGGTGAATTGTATAAAATGGATGGTAAAATGTTCATTGACCTAAATGGTTTCCTACCTGCTCTACATGTGCCTATTCATCTTAGACACCAAAAAGGCAGACTCATGAGCTAAGCACATAAGACGTGCAGGTGCTAAGTCAGAGCATGGCTTTAAAAAACCAAAAGACAAAATAAGATTTAACATTTATGATAACATAATATTATATCAACAGCTACTTCCAAATTCAGGCCTTGTTCTAACAGATCATTCATCATTGCTGGAGAGGGTGCAGCAAAGGGCTACAAAGATGATGAGGGGACTGGAACACCTCTCTTATGAAGAAAGACTGAGGGATTTGGGTCTCTTCAGTCTGGAAGAATGATGGCTGAGGGGGGACCTTATCAATGCCTATAAATACTTAAAGGATGGGTGTCAGGAGGATGGAGCCAGGCTCTTTTCAGTGGTGCCCAGTGACAGGACAAGAGGTAACGGGCACAAACTTGAGCACAGGAAGTTCCACCTAAACATGATGAGGAACTTCTTTACCTTGAGGGTGGCAGAGCCCTGGCACAGGCTGCCCAGGGAGGTGGTGGAGTCTCCGTTTCTGGAGACATTCAAAACCCGCCAGGAACCCGCCTGGACGCGTTCCTGTGCAACCTGCTCTAAGGTGGCCCTGCTCTGGCAGGGGGTTGGATTAGATGATCTCCAGAGGTCCCTTCCAACCCTATGATTCTATGATTTGTCATGAATAAAAGTCTCTTATAAAAAAAATGGTGAAAGAGAAGACGTTTGAGTTTTAGTTATTATGTGGTACTTACTGATAATTCAGTTGAATCAACATAAATCTTCTTGCTTACTAAATGATGATTTCTCATCTGCTGTTCAATATGAATAAATAATTGTTGTGCAAGGGCTTGTGAATACGTGAGCAATTCACTTAATATCATTATGTTCAAGGTATAGACGTGCAATTAGATAAAAGGGGGCAAAGAGGACACTCACAGATGTGCATTACTGTCCGACAAACACAATGCATGACCTAAAGAGAGTATTTTGCAGTGTCTTTCATGGATACTACAATGAGTTCAACTAAAGAAAGTGTTCTTTGAATTATCAGATCACCCAGATTTGCTATTGAGATAGAAAATATGTTTATAGAAGGGTTTTAGGTGGGCTGTTCACTAATTCTTTCTTTGTCTAAAAATGTATTTTTAAATGTCCTTGTTTTTTCCTGCCAATCACATAATCAGTTAGTCCCTGGTTCTTTTCTTGTGGGGGCTAAGCTGGCTTCCTCATTTTTGCAGTTCATCAATACAAAACTGATTTGAAGCCGAGCTGTATAATAATAAGCCTTTCAGCAGCCAGGCTTGACACTTGCCTTGTAATTAAGGCCTTGATGGTTGTGTTGATGGCAAATGAAAGAAAATGGCTTTGTTCTCAATTCCAGAGCCTTGATTGCTGGTTCTCGTTCTCACCTGAATTCGACCCATTCTGCATTGTGCACATGATTGCTGGAGTGTGAGTAATTGCAGCGCTGGCAGATGACATTTTCATGAAGCACACTCTGCACTGCTCCAGAGGGAATTTACAGAATTTATAGCTGGAGAAGCTCATCAAACGTGGATTTAGGAAATGCCTATGTGAAAAGTGGGAGCCCACAACCAAATATCGGAGCTTTTCTTTTGACATTTGCTTTTACATAAAGGACTGCTGCCTGCAACCTGTCTTACCTTATGGTAGCAGCCTATTCCTGACTAGATTTTTGTGATTAAATACAGTTATTGAAGTTCATTAATGCAAATTTTTGTTGCGCGTTTTCTTGTAATTTTTTGTTTGCTTGAATAAGAGTCTCAGGGAAAGGAGATGGAAAATTGTTTTCTCATTTCCATTTGTATTTTTACATTTCTCTAACCTTTCAACTATTTAAAAATTGTTAGCTGTTTCGTGATACTTAATTGATGAAAATGTATGCTTGGTTTTTGTTTAAATCCTCTTATTTTCTCAACCTTTTTGGTTTATAACATATTTTGTTTATTTTACATGAAAATTAATGTACATGTAAAACAGTCACAAAGGCTTCTACAGTGGAAATATACTTCAGCAATTATAAATCAGACCTTTAGAAAGAAAACATTAATGACTTTCATATTGACAAGTTCACAAATTTCAATGAAGCGTGTTTTGTAAATAAGAATTGAATACTGAAATTTTGCGTTATAGGTAACATATGCCATGATATGCCTAATCTTCCTTCCCTCTGCCTTAGTAGTTCTGCCTTTTCCTCTCCCTCTGACAGTCTTTGTGCCCGTCTTGTATTCACCATCTCCTAACACAATAGCTCTTGGATGACTTACCTGGAGGTTGTTGCTGTGGTTGTATCTTTCCCAGCACATGAACCAACAGAAGCATTTATGGGATCCTGCTGACCTTTTTCAGTCACAACTCTTTAGGCTGTCACCAACTTTGCACGCGAAGATTCATAGCTGCTGTGACTCTGTCTGGCAAGCCAAAATGTCTGTACTTAATTTTTAATATTTCTTGAAGCTTCTCAGTCATGGCAAGAGAGAGCCTTTCCTCCTTGCATTTAGTATTACTGAAGGTCCTGAGCAATTGAAGGATTTAAGATTGCAGGTTTTTTTAATTAGGCTCATTGATTAACCTCTAGGAAAAGTTAAGTAGGAGGTCCTTTGAGTTTCTGCAATAAATGTTTGAGTAGAGTAGTGCTGATTATTTAAAATACACAGGAAAAAAAAGCCCTGAGGTCTAAGCTGATGATGTTAAATTGCCTGTTGTTTTAGGGCCTAATTTACCCTAATTTCAGTAATAGATCTCTATATCGATACTAATAAATGGCAACAAGAGGAGAATCAATCTAAACTGCTGACAATTGTTTTAATTTATACTGTAGTCCTCAGGTAATTGAGGACTACACAAGGGGAGACTTTCAAAGTGTCTTGTCTAAACTTATAGATGTTATGCTACTGTCATTTACCAAAACTAGGATCTTTTTGTTGTTGACTTGAACGGGAACAAGATGGAAGATGTTGTAAGTACATCTTGGTTTTAGTCATACACAATACATCTCCTCATCTACTTCCTATACCAATGATAAATTCTGCTCTTAAGTGTTCCTTGGGGACTTGCTTAACACATTCAGGTTCAGATCCTCAATATGTAATTAAAACCTTTTGAGAATTTGGGTTTCAGAGTCACTTGTCTTTTGAAGGCACGGAAGTAATCACTCTTGAGGTATAAGGCCCAAGAGTTGGAGACGAGAGCCTGTATCCTTGTGTCTCTTAAAGTTATTACTGGAAAGCTGAGGTGGAGGCAGATACCTTTGCGCTTGCAGATACTCCCGTCGCAGAAACGTCAGGGACTCATGGACGTTATGGCAGCCTTTTGAAGCGCGTTCCTTCTCTCAGGGTGTTCCTCTGGCAACAGTCCCTCTCTTCCGTTGAGATGTGAGGCAACTCAGCCCCAAAAGGGGAACCTGCTGTTATCTTTCACAGTGCCTGTAACAAACCAACCCATACTTGTCCAGGACTGGTAGTAGAAAAAGGGCAGGTTGTCATCCTCTGGGTCCTTAGTCAGGATCTTTGACTTACAAAATTATTTACTTTGTGGGACTGAGACCTGCATCACAGCAGAACATGCGTCGAAAACCCTGAAGGATTTTAACTGTTTGGCAAATCTGTTGCAAAACAGTAAACTATGAGGGAAGGGCTGAAAACAACAGCCATCAGACTAGAACAGTGGCAGTGAATAGAAGCTTTTGAAACTTGCTGAGGTGAAAAAAAGCAGCTGCCTGCTACCATTACCTTAATTATGGTGATAGTCCAAGAAATCTTGGGCACAGTGATCAAATATTACATCATGTAGGCCATTTTTGGATAGTATTAGAATCTAACATAGCAGCCGGAATGTTGACAATCACCTTAATGCTTTATTGTAAAAGTTGAAATGTTGCAAGTCATGAGAAATGTTCAGCTGGCATTCCTGTGACTTTCTTGCCCACTACCTCTGGTGCTTGAAAGCTTCTGCTCACTTTAATAATCCTTCCCTTGCCCTATTTGTAACCTTCACCTTTTACACACATCTCATTAGCTTTCTCAACAAGAATGTTAATAAGATCTGCTTTAATTTTCTCTAACACCCATTCATGCTTGCTGTTCTGTCATCTTTTTCTCAAACTTCTCCCATTTGCGTCAGTGACCCAACACCCAGATACCTTGTTCTCTTCCCTCATCTCTCCCTCTTGCTTATCTCCTTACTTTGCTTTGTGTCGTTTGCTTGACGATACAAACACGTGGTCTTCAACACTGGCTCTTAATTTCAGCTGTCTTTTCTATTCACTTCCACCCTTCACGTCCAGGGGAAGAGGACGCCCATCTTGTGCTGTATTTTCAGACTCATCATGAGATGGCTTTTCAGTGTGTGGCAGGGAGCTGGCTATGTATCACCTACAGCTCAGTCTATTGCATGAGACCATTGACTATTTTGAAATATTTTTCTTTTTCTTTTTCTCTCTGTTTTAAGGTTTGAACAATTTTACAGTAAAGGGAAGAGTGTCTTGCCTGACTCTGCTTCTTCCATGCCTACTGTAAAGACCATTACATTCTCTGGCACCACACGGCATGTTGCGTTGTCTCCATCTGTATTTGGAGTTTCCAGCCAGTGCAGTCGATCAATCAAACAAATTACTTGTTTCTACTGAGAAACCTAAAGTTCTCAGACACTACGATGAGTGTATGTTAATAGCTCTTCTGTTACTCAAGGGAGGTGACGAAAGGGCAGAAGTTTCCCTCTTTCCTTTATAAATGGGAGTATTGCTGTGTTTTTTGTTACACTTTCTTTTAAGCCAGCACCTGTATTTGTTATGGTGTTATTGCAAATCTTTTTGAATCTAACCAGAGGTTATGCTTGTCTTGCCTTGCAGTATCTGTTAATCCATAAATTAGTTATTCAACACCTATTCTACCTGCAAGTCAAGCATTTTTACTTTCTCTTTTGGTACAAATTAAGCAGCAGAGGGGTGAAGCATGCTGTAGCATATTCGGTAATGGAGTCTAAACATACCTCATTTTATTAATGATACTTTTTTTTTATACCTTTTGGGGCAAGTTGACCACCTGTCTCTGTATCTGCATCTGCAGATTATTCTGCCATTCAAGAATACTCTACATTTGCTCTACAGATCTTCCAGTACAGCGGTCTGATGTGTAGCTCGCACTGTAGATGATACATCAGCCCACCTTAGTTTTCTACTGTTGACACTATTAATAAATCAGTCTGTTGTAGGAACTCGCCCTGCAAATATCCCGATACCCTTTTATACTCGGCATTAGAGGACACCAAGGCTTTGTCCTCCCAACACGTATGTTCATAAGCATATTTTGCTTTCCTGTTTATTTGCTATCAGAGGTTTTGAGTTGGATTGTTTTGTAGCCATTGTCTTATCTGTCTCCAGCTGACTGTGGTGTACCCCAGCTTTGCACTTAAGGCAGTGCTTTAAGTAGCGATACCAGTTGCAGTTCTCTTACCTGACAGTACTAGTGAAATATGGGGAGGAAGGAAGAGTGAGCTTGCAAGGCAATGTCATCTGAGAAATAGTCTGAAACCATAAAATGTTTTAACGTAAGAGAGTAACAGCCATGGCTACAGTTTTACTATAAATGCAATTTGGGATAAATTTAGTGCTCTAATCTGTTCACAAATCATTAGCAAAGAGATGTGATCAGTAGGACCGTATTAATTCTTCTCAAGTATTTTCCAATTGTTCGTGCAGACAAACATCAGCCTTGGAGGAGAGTTACCCTTTCTGTTTACACTTAGGCGCCGCTAATTTTGGTGTGTGAATGATTACATACTGTTCTGGTTTTTGATTTGGCTGTCTTTGAAATGGCAAAATAGTTGAAGGGCAATGGATAACTTGTAGTAAATATTAGTTTTCCTTTTGAGATCTGTCTTCCTCTAAATATAGTTGTAAATATAGACCAGTTTGTAAACATTATTTCAACTTTTCTTTTTTGTCAAGTGTCACTAAAAGATCAATGATTTGTATTTCAAGCAAGTCTTGGTGAGTACCATACAAATCAACAACGAGTTTCATTCACAGCAATATTTTCTGTGATGCAGATTATTGCAATGAGCGTACATAATGGTAATTTTAAGTTCCAGAGTAGTATTTTAGGATTACTTCTATAATGTACTATAAACAAGCTGAAAAGAATATTGCTCATATATTTGCTGCTAATGCACTTATTTGCAATATGACTTACCACAAAACAAACTCACTGCTGTCATTTCCACATTCAAGATTTTGAAATCAGTATTGCACGAACACAGACTTCCTTTGCATTTAATTGAGTTACACATAGTTTATCTGTCGGTTCTGAGAATCTTAACGTTCAGTATCTTCTTTCAAATTACTACTTTAAAGAGGAATCATTTGGAATATATCTATTTGTCTTGGTCAAGGGACATAAGAACTTGCAGCTTCAGAGTGACAGCTGATGGTGTGACAGGGTATGACAATGAAAGAGGGTCTCCCCGTACATGTGTCTCTTCTGTTCTGACAACAGTAAAGCAGAGTAACGTATGGAAAAATCACTATTTAATCAAGGTTGTTTGCACATGGCAAAATAGCAATAAGGCTTCTTTGTGCCCTTCCTCCTTTGTCATTTATAAGTAGATCGGTGGGTAAAAGATACAGATCAATAACAATCTACCTATCTGTCTCCCCCAATGTATATACATCTTTGCTCATTAGGCCTTAAAGATGTATGTCAATTTTTTAAAACGTGGCTCAGGTACATCATAGGACCTTTTAAGTCACCATCAAACTCAGACAGAGGAGATGGATCCGATGTGCAAATATAATGCATTTCCTGGAGCGGGCTCTATGACTCTCTTTTTGTTGTACAGAGAAAGCTACTTCTGTGCTTCTTTATGCGGCAGTCAACTGGGTATTGCGCTTTTACTCTCATGTTATTCTAAAGATGGTCTTGCTGTTAAATAACTTCAGTTAAGGATTTAAGGAGAGAGAATAAGAAAATCTAAGTTGTGACAATGGATGGCAAAATTGGACCTTAGTCCGCAGAGGACTCAGTAGATGCTCGACACTTTTACCTGTAGCCATTAGGTAGCTCCAGCCTTGGTGCACAGTAGACTGTGTAAACAGCTCTGCTGGCATTGTAGGGACATCAGTAACACGTGCCACTTCACCACATTCACTTATAATAAAATTCTTTCCAATAGCTGTCAATGTAGGAGGGTAAAACTAAATCTGCTAATAACTCTTGCTGTATATGGTTCATAGTCTACAGTATGTAGTGTATAGGTGTATAATCTCTAGGCTAATGCTATTTATTTTACACTTCCATTTGTCTAGTTTTTAGTGTTTCTCAAGATGTCATCACTATCTCTGGTTTACTTCAGAAAAGAGCAGGAAAGACCCAGGAAGGCCAAATCAGTATCTTTGCCCTGCCCTTACTTTAATCGTTGGCGAGTTGCTTTGGATACCTGCCCGGGTTTCTTTGGCTCTGGCTCTCTGGGTGACACTGTATTAAGAAGGTGAATCTGAACACTAAAAGGTATTTGTTGACTTTTGAAGTGCTTCCAAATCAACAGCTTTTAATATAACAGCCTTTCTTCTTACATAATTTGCTTTGTAGTAGGGTTTTAAGATGCAGGATAAAGGACAACATTCTGACTCATCCAGTCCTGTTGGGCTGCCATACTCCTACTTAAGGCAATTTTCAGATTCCGTATTGTCCTGGCACTGGACACAGTCCTCGCTTCGGAAGAGCCACAAGTAACGCTGCAAAGGCTTTCCTTGTGTTTTCACCATCCTCGCCGCCTTAGGCAATCGGGAAGGTCCACAGGTTTTTCACTTCGGTGTAAGCGTACTGTTTCCCACTTTCTCCAGTGTACCTCACAGTCAGGAGAGAACTCTTTACCCACCATTTGAATAGTGCCTGCCGCCTTCCCCAAAGCCCCCCTCAGTGCCGGTTGTGTATTTTCCTCATTAGTTTTAAATCCCTGTTTGGCAGTGACTGATTCTGTGAACCATTAATCCTACCTAAGCTACAGCTGATATCAGAAAACATGACAGCCACTATTAACAAGGATGCTTGTGGACTCTCTGCTTTCAATGCTGATATTCTTAAATTTTTCCAAGAGAACTAAATATCAACTTTGGATATCTTCTTCCTCTGATGAAGGACATTCACTCTGCTATATTTTTATATTTCAGACCACTTTACTTTTTTCCTTATACATAATAGTGTTTTGTAAGTCTAGGAAACATTTATCTGAAAGCAGGGTTGGCACTAAGACTGTCTATTGGTGGATTTATGTAAAAGTTAATGCAAAGACTCACAAATGTTTACATATCTTTGTAGTTTTAAATGTGTTGTTGATGGAAGAAGGTACACCAAATATGTAATGATAGGGGAAAAAAATTTTCACCTTCTATTAAGTTCTTAATTTTCACAGTTGGATTCAGAATTTTGTGTTCCGATTGAAAAAATATTCTATGTGTTATTCAGCTCATGTTTTTTTAACTTAATTTTTTGTCCTTATGTTTCTTGACCTTTGACTTAATGTTTTTTCATAGAGGTTTGGTTTATGGTATTGTTTCTTTTGAAAAGCACGACAGAAGTCTGTCTAATGTCAGCAGAAGCAGGGCTAGGCCCACTGTATTTTTATTTGTATGTTATTCTGAATAAACAGAAGCATGACTTCAATGTCTGTAAATTTATGTAAACCTGCTAAAATCTGTCCATAATCACAAATATCTTGTAAATATTAATACTAAATCAATTCTTTAAATCAGTTTTTCAAAACTATCCAACTGTTGGGAATAGTTGTAGTTATTTCATCTTTCTCTGAAAAAAAAATAAAGCAAATTACCGTAAGAAACAACTCGAGTGACGGCTGCTGTTGAGGTACTCATTTAGACTAGAGGACAACTTCTTAAAGGCAGGCGGTGTTTACAGGGGACTGAGGTAGAGCTGGACATTTCCTTGTGATTTTATTTTACTGGTTCAATTTTTCTTCTGTACCTTCAGGGATAATAAGAACTGGGAGCTCTTTATGACCTTTGTGGGAATTGCTGGTTCTCAGCATCAGTCGGAATTTAACCTTTTTGCGGGAATTTTTTTGGCCGCTACTAAAGTATCTATTGCTTCTGAGGATAAAGTATCCGTTCAAGGTGTTTTTGCTGTTCTTATATTAAGTGCGTTGCTTGGGGCATCTCGGAGGCCGTGTCGTTTAATCTGTCTTTTAAATGTGCTTTTCTTAGGCGGTAGGCAGTAAGGAGAGTCTCCACATTGGCCTCTTACAAGTACCCTGTATTTCTACTTCTGCAAGGGTAATTGAGTTTTTGGTTTGGGTTCCCGAAACAAAGCTTTTTTATCATTAGCGGAATTTTGATAGGAAACTATGGGGACTTTATTTTTCTAGTATTCTCAGGGGCAGGCAAGTTGCCTGTGGCTTCCTGTGCATTTGCCAAGCGGATATTGAGGCAGGTCTCCAAGTAGGGACTGCGCATGCGGAGGCTTGATCTGTATATGCGAAACAGTATTTCCCATAAACACAAGTGTGCTGTTGGGTACTAGATTTTCGGATTCAAAATGGAAGGTCAAGAGCACGTGGCTGAAGCCGTCATTGTCAGATCCTTTAGTGCTCCTTGTTTGTAATTATCAAAGGTAGTCAGTGGACCTCAACGTGATGCCATCGGGAGAAAAAAGGAAAAAAACCCATTATTTTAATTTTTAAACGTATTTTAAGTTCAGCAGCAAATGAGGCCGCACAGAGCGCATGCAGTTATTTACACTGCCTCCAGAAGGAAAATCTTTTCCTTGTGGAAGGCGGGAGTCGCTGGGGCTGAGGAAGAGCCGGCGGCGGGGGGCGGCCGAGGGGCGGGCCGCCCGCAGCGGCGGTCGCTAGCCGTGGTGCTGAAACCCGGGCAGGGCGACCCCCAGCTTCGACGCGATGAATATCAATATGCCGTCGGAGCCAAAATAGAAAAACAGACTGTATGAAGAATTTCACGGCTTTTTCGGTACCTTTATTGCATAAAAAATTATTTCTTACCTGCAGCTGAGTTTACAGTTGAAGTTACAGAGTGTGTTACAGCCATTTTCTCCATCTATCCTTGTGTAGGAAAAGTTGGGTTTTTTTCCTAAGATCAAAGAGAAAAGGCACGTTAAGGTCACCATGAAGATGCATGCAGAACTGTATATAAGATATTTCTTTTTAAGCAGTATATTATTGGAATTAAGATATTTCCTAATATTAATTTACTCCCTCAGAATGCCATCTTAGAATAAAAAAAGCCAACTAGAAGTCAAGAATTTTGGACTCTTACGGAAAGTTATTTGGTTTATGTGTAATTGTGTTTTAGCCGGTTGAACTATATATTTGTGAAATTGATATTGAAACCTGATCCTTAAATTATAAAAGAATTTTGTGAAAGAAATTATGATTCCTTTGTTAAAGGCTCTGTTACTGTGTACAATTTCAGTAATTTTCACTTATATTCACATATTATTTTAAAAATTAAAAGACTATCTCTTTGTTTTTATAAAATTACAATAAAGTAATAATGGAATACTACTTATTGTATTTACATGCAGTTTGTTTGATAGAAATTGGGGTTTAATCTTATTTTTTTCCCATTTTCTAATCTTACAGAATATTTCCTTGCCTGAAAAGTAGCATATAAGAAATTGAGTACAGTATCTTTTAGAGGATTTATGGTAATGCTGCTGAATTTAGCTGAGCATAAACAGCATGGTGAGCCCCTCAGGGTCTCTTCATTTTCCTGACACACTCCACTGCAGCCCCATTAACACTTTGTCTGTTATTGCCATCTACTCAGTTTAATGAGTAACTTTGAATTTGAAGTTCTACACAAGAAACAATAGCTAAAATAACTGATGCACCTAGTGCAGCTTTTAGCATAGTATCTTATTCCCTTTGTAATTTTTTTTAAATAAAAAGTACATTTCTGTTCTTCAGCAGTGTAGTTACATCATGACATTTTCTTTAATTACGGTAGACACTAATCACAACCACTGAGTAATGACTACAAATATGATGCGGTATCTGTCTTTGTAGAGGTAAACACATGCTGAATAGCTGCTAAAGGAGGCTTTTCCTTACTTTAAAATTCATCCTATTAATACTGACTCTTCAATGTGAAGAAGGAATAGTATCGCTGGAGACTTTGTGCTATTATATTTCTTTTAAGAAGTCATAAGACAGAAGGACGAGGTGCTATTTTCTGATACCTGATTGCATACAACCAACTGCTGTAAAGGGTCAGTGTGTGGCTCATTAGATTGGATTCCTAAAACTGAATTTATCACATTTCTCTGAATACATGCATAAAACATTCTAAATTATTAAACAATAAGCTGTGTTATCAGACAAGGACTCAACCTGAATTAAAGCCTGAATAATGCTGTACTGGGACACATCATAGGAGTTAAGAACAGTTCTAATTTTGCATTGATTATTAACTGATCATCAAAAGATTGCTCTAAACCACCTTAGATAGTGAACAGAGATGGAAAGTCTCTGCAGGGCCAAATAAAAAATCTGAATAATTGAATAAGTTTCTGTTCTAGAAAACCAAGGAAATCGGTTGGATATTGGAACAAGATTTTGTATTAAATGCATTTATTGAAAGCCTAATTTTAAAAGCTAAAATGACATGTGAGTGATTTTCTCTGTTCCTGGTAAGCTTGCTATCTTTTAGTAAAGGGTTTTTTTTTGTTGTTTTTTTTTTTCTTTTAGAAAATGAATCTGGAAGAAAATTGGTGAATCCAATCCAGTGGACCTACAAGCACTCTGACAGGCTCAGAGAGCAGAGTCTGGACCAAAGAGCAATTACCCCACCAAACGATTTCAGGTACAATTGACCTAAATATAGCACTCTCTTGAGATTATTGACAAGAGTTCATTTCCTGTAGTGCTTTTCCCATTTGCTGCTCCTGGTAACCACTGTGATCTTATCTGCCTGGTGCTGCATGACTTCTGGGATGCAGCTAAGAGTTCTGGTGTGCATTATCTTTAAACAGACAATTCATGCTAAAAGAGTAATTTGCAGTTAAATTAGATGATGCATATATTATTCTTGCTGCTGCAGTTGCACAGAGCAGGAATGAGTGCCTGAATCCTTTTGGACCTGGATGCACTGGAATTCTTTTTACTGTGGAATCAGAAAGGTAGTACTAGTTAATTGTAAATAAATAGGAATTTTTACTGTAACGGTAGAGTGAGCTGTGCAGGGTGGATAGGCTGCAAAACTTGCTATTTGTTTATTTGTATATATATTTATCCATGAAGCATGGCTTCCCCTAGTGTCATCCTATCTCCAGGCAATCTCTGTAGTTATCATAGGCTGGCATGAAAAACAAATGAGCATATAAACTGACTGTGTAAGTGTACAAAATGTGGATGAACTGAATTCAGAGACTGGTAATGATAAAACCCATTGCAGTTTTAAAGAATGCACTTTTCTTGAGCATTGCTTGCAAACTGGTGCAAAATGCTGGATACATTTGCGTTCCATGTGTGTGAAATATAGAGAAAATCGATGGAGTTCCCTTGGTGTTCATCACAGAGGGCTTTTTTGCAACCTATTTCTTTTACTGAATTCTTATTTGGAAAACCTATGCCCTACCCAGAAATTCAAAAAGCCAGCATCAGATTCCATGCTGAGCAACTGTTGGGGAGCCATTTTTTTACAGACCTTTATTAACTAATACAGCAGGATGCAATTGTGCTGTTATTTTCCTGCATATCCCCAAAAGAACATCAGAATACATATTTTATTAGGGGAATAAACTCCACTAATAGTCATAGGTCCCACTCCTCAAAGGAAACTCAGGAAAAAGTTCAGTTGAAAGCTGAATAATTTATAGATAGATAGAGACACATATACAATATGTTGGTCTACTGACTGGATTCCTTTGATGATGATGGATGGTAGTTATAAATGTAGTTAGACTCAGGATTTCTATACTAAAATAAGATGAACCATGAATCAGTTAATTACATTACATAATAGTTATTGAAGTGAGAGTGTAGATTAAATATAGGAGAAAACTTACCTCTGATTTATTTTTTCCCAATCTACTGTAATGAGTTGATGAGACACGGCATATCACAGTGGAAAGCAATAGTAACTTCAAATGCAAATGTAAGAAGAAGAAAGCAGTAAGGTAATCTGTGAACGTGAGATGCGTCATGATTAAATGAATTCTCAGCTGGACAGGTTGAGGTCATGGAACTTCACAGAATCACAGAATCAGAGAATGGCAGAGTTGGAAGGGACCTCTGGAGATCATCTAGTCCAACTCTCCTGCCAGAGCAGGGCCACCTTAGAGCAGGAACCCATCCAGGTGGGGTTTGAATATCTCCAGATGTGGAGACTCCACCACCTCCCTGGGCAGCCTGTTCCAATTTTTCTGCCACCCTCAAGGTAAAGAAGTTCCTTCTCATGTTTAGGTGGAACTTCCCGTGGTCAAGTTTGTGCCCATTACCTCTTATCCTGTCACTGGGCACCACTGAAAAGAGCCTGGCCCCATCCTCCTGACACCCACCCTTCAAATATTTACAAGTGTTGATAAGATCCCCCCCTCAGTTGTCTTTTTTCCAGACTGAAAAAACCCAAATCCCTCAGCCCTTCTTCATAAGAGAGGTGTTCCAGTACCCTAATCGTCTTCGTAGCTCTTTTCTGTACCCTCTCCAGCAGTTCCCTGTCCTTCTTCAACTGGGGAGCCCAGAACTGGACACTTGCACTACGCTTTAGGATCCTGAGAAATCTGTGTAGTCCTTTCTGGTGGGCTGCTAAATAAAATAATTGTAAAGTTTGAGAAGTGAGGGAATGTACATGAGAAAATTAAATGGATTCATGAGGGGATCTTTCTGTTGTAGAGTCTTCCACAGAATAAAACAATTAAATAACCACTGGCCCAGGGGGAAAAAACCCCAAAATCAGTCGTGCTCCAACATAGTGAGAGAGAACTCATATGCAGTTACCAACAGCCTCAGTGTCTGAATTGTAATATTTACCTTCTTTACATTCGATATTTTACAAATAGAACATCTCATAGTCTTATTGACTCTTGCGGTTCTGCAAGGGCATACATAACCTTGCAGACTAAACTCTGCTGGTGTGATTTTTGCTATTTTCTTTTTGCCGCATAAAATATATCTAAAAATTGATCTTATATCTGCAGAGGAATTTTAGCACATTTTGTTAGTTATTATCTTTACATTACAGATACCTGACATGGCTGACGTACAAACAGTTGTACATGCTATAGATGAGTCAGTCAGTTTGAAACTTAGGAACTAATGCCTGAAAACCTCATGTAAGCTCCCTCTCTGTGGGAATGGTCCTTCTGAGGGAAGCTCACTTCAGCAGATGAAAGGAACATAATTCTGTGCCTTATGTTAAGCTCCATCTTGTAACATATTATGGACCCAGTGAAAGGTACATCATCTTAAGCATTTTTTACAAAAGTTATTTGACATCTTCAAGGGGTGCTCTGATGCCTTACAGGATGCAGACCCATAAAGGACAATGTCATAGATTAGGGATTTTAAGGCACTTTATCCCTGCTGCTTTATTCAGTTTGCCTGCCACCATGCTGAAAAGACATAGTAAAGCAACCTTAATTAGGCAGCATAGGAATCCCTGGTATGCAACATTCGTCTTAGCCAGCTTTATGTTCTTCCTGCGTGTTCTACAGTGCCTCAGGGAATGACAAAAGTCTGGTCCGTTAATTAGAGAATTAGCTTAGAGCTGGGAAAGATGAGTTCAGGTTTTGTCTATCCCACTAACTTCCTGCAATCCACTTAGCTAAGAATTGAGCAAAATTCAGCGTGACCTAAGGATCAGGGATTGTGACTGTATTTTCTCTACTTTTGAAACAGATTCAGGTGTCCTTCCATGTTTCCGGTGTCTTAGTTACACCACTTAAATAATTGAGTAGTTAGAAATCTAAGCTTCCCTCATTAGTGGAAAAGAATTCTCTATACTTCTTTATCATACTGTTCTTTTGTAAGGATGTTGATGGAATGGCAGGGATGCAACAAGCAAAATAATGCCTTATGTTAGTTCAGACAGAGTATTACGAATATACTGTCATGATGACAAGTTTATGTTAGCTCTTGGCAGTGTGTGTCTTCCTAATATCACCTTCTAAAAAAGCAAAGTTCATCAATCAAAATGTCACATGTTGCTAAATTTACAGTTTATAAATTACCACTGTAAATTTAAATAGTAGAAATCATCGCATAGAATTGTGCTTCTTTCTCTGTCTCTCTCCAGACTTAAGTGGTTTCAAAAATGAGGCAGTAGACTCTTTAAGTTGCAGTTTCTAGGCAGCATCTCTGCTCCTGTGAACATGCATGGCTGTTTATATTGCATGGGCCAGCCAACTGTGATTGATTACAGACTGCTGCTGATGTTGGCACGCTAAAGAGAACGGTTATGTTAAAGCTAAAAAAGTCAGGGCAGGGTCATATCACCAGTAAGTATTAGAAAAAGAACAGAATCTTGTGTTTTATTGTATATATAGCTCAGCCTGCCAGAATACCTAATCACTACATCATCCTGAAAATTGTTTGGGATATAAAATCAAATTAAACCCACTATCAAAGGGCATGGTGTCTCCCCACTGCCCTAGCAGCTGTGTGTATAAATCCCAATTCCATATGAAGGGGACTACACAACATAAATAAAAATGTTTCTTAAGAGAACTCTGATGATACAGCTGATAATTTTTGTAGCAAATGCTTAGGAAATATTGGAGTAATGGGATTAGAAGAGGTAATAAATAACTTTGCTAGATCCTTACAGCTTCTTAAGGCTGAATCCCTCCTTTTCTACTACTCTAGCATTTTATGAAGAAGGGCTATCACGTAGCTTTATTTTATCCAGTTTCCAGTTTCTGGCTTTGTTATAGGATTTTATATGATCCTTTTGTCTTTATGAATATTGGGGTGTAAATTTTGGTGGACAAAAAAAAATCTTAGCACCTATGCACATTTTGGTTTTTTCCCCTTCAGAGGAATGACTATGTATTGCTTAGTACTGTGGACTTAAGAGAAAGACTTCATTGATCAAATAGGGTTTGGATCAGGGTTGAGTTAGGTCAGAACTATGCTTTTTATACAGTAGAAATATAGCTTTTATTAAAAAGCCTACATATAAAAAAAGACTTTCATACATTGACACAAAAGAGGTACGGAAGTACACTTCTGCAGCAATACATTCATCTTCAGTGCACTGAAGAATGCCAAGGAAAGGAATATGCTTGATAAAAACTATAAAGAATCTTATCCAGTAAGTGGCTAAAGTCAAGAGAAGGTACGTGTTTTGTAGTTAGTCAAAGCTGTAATGAGATACTGTTTTAAAAAAGGTTTTTAAAAGCATGGCGGGAGAACAAAGCACATGCAGTTTCTTAGAAGCTCAGCAGTCCTATCTGTCTACAAATACAGTTTATGACCATAGTACATCCTTATTAATATTATCACAAAAAAAAATTAAAGAAAGAAGGGTACTGTAAAAGTTTCCTTTCTTCTTCCAACACATTTTTGAGAAGGTGCAGAGGAAGTGGGCACTACCATTTCATGGTCACTTCGCGCATTTCAAGAGGGAACTGCTCCTCTGTGGTTTGGGACAGAGCAGGGCACTGCAGCTCAGCCCTCAGTAGTATTGTCCCCAGATGACCTTGTGGGTGGATTTCTATTTCAAAATCATACAGAAGTTAAATATTGCTGAAAATAGCATTCACTCTTGTTGTGCTCCCTTTCACGGCTTCTAGGGTGAATTTTATCTCTCTAATGTAAATTTCTTTTCTATCTAAATTGTCTTTGGCTAGGCTGCCTTTGTAGTCCATGGAGAGAAATAGACACTTTTAGGGCATGATTCATCTCTTCGGAAGGTGGCCATCTAAATAGGTCAGGTGAGTCAGGCTGCAGAATAGCATATTCCTTACTAGTGAGAATAAAGGAAACGGAGGGATCAGCTTAGATGTTGATGCCTATATTGCAGGTATCTAAAGTTAAGTGAAATGAACTCTCAGTCTATAGGAACTAAGTCAGAGCTCAAAGTCAGAGGGAAATATTTTATTCTTCGGGAAGCACCTTTTCCTTCAGAGCTCCTGGTTTCACTGCACTGAAGTGCATGTTCATAGTCACAAGGTGATACATTTTTTAAAAATATTACACCCCTGCCTTCTCCCACATAATATTTTAAGATGTGAAAACTGAGTAGACTTTGTTGTGTGAAGAGGTAATTTATATACAACTAGCATCGGTTATTCCACTCGTTCCACAGTGGCACCATTTTTTTACTAGTCTCTGCTAATAATCTTTGTGTGCAGGAGACAAGTAGACAGGGAAGTGAAAATACGCAATTAATTTAGGCTGGTAGACCAATTTTAATTGTTTCCCTGTCATAATCATTACTGTTAGTGCCAGAGTTTCACTAAACTCACTGGTAGATGAGGTAGGTAGTGCAAGATACCTTGAAATCCCCATGATGAATATTTTCAAGTTGTAACAAATGAGTTTTGCTTTATTTTGGTTGTGTTTGCTTTAAGTACCAACCGTAAACAATACAATGGAACATACAGGTACGAACAACATTAATTATTATATATTTAAAATACAAAATCAACAAATGAAGGCCTGTCTAAACCACTTCAACACCAATGCAGCTTTTTCATATGCTGCTCTTCTCCCATTGTTTGCAAAACTCCAGATCCCAGCAAACCTGCAAGACTTTTGTCAGATGCGTAGCCAGGAGTAGCACAAGGATGACAGCCTGGAGTTAGCAGATTGCTAGTGAGGCTAGCAGGTGCCAAAACATGCTGTTTCATGACCCAGTGTAAAGATGCCAAAAATAATCTCAAATGTACTTCAGTAAATAAATGCAAAAAACCCTCAGGCTTCAGAAATACAGTCTGTAGAACTGTCTGAGATTAAGCAAGAAACTTAAAGTTAGAGGACCAGTGTCCTAATTTCTGCTCTGCAACAGATTTTCAGGTGGTGATGCCTTCCGCCAAAATCTGTGTTTTGCCATTTAAGTAGATGGTATGTTTTTAAAAAGGAACTGGGAGCAGAACTATGCCGAGTCCCACAGATGAAAACATAAAATTAAGTTGAATCACGTGCAAGTATTGACTAAATAACTCTCCCTCATTTTCCCTGTCTTTCAGAGTTACAGTATTTAATTGTCTTTGTTTATAGTAGTTTCAAATGTGTAAAGAGCAATAGAAATTGCTTTGTAAGTGCAAGTGTTGTAAAATCAGTTTATCTTACTATTAAAGGTAAAAGTAGATTCATAGCTATAGAACATGTTTGTATGATCAGCCTGAAAACAATTTGCTATAGATGAAGTAAGATCCAAAAGGCTGTGTTAAGCAATTGCACTTGATTTTGAAGACGGCACTACCAAGACCGTGCAAAGTGAACGGGAACTTGCAAAATGCACTGTGAAATTGTCAGAATCATTGAAATAGTCAGTACTGTGTGTTTAGTACGTAAAATAAGATCAATGCAATAAAATGTATAGCTGAAATTGAAATACAAAGGCAGGGGTGAAAAGGAGTTAAAAAAAGCAGGTATGAAATTTTATTTTAATTTTAAGTATTGTATTTAAATTTGAAATCCTTCTGCCGCTGTAGCCCTTTGCAGATCTGCTGCTGAATGTATATTGTGTAAGATACCTAAGAGTTGCTAAGAAGTAAGAGACAGTAATTATGACAGAGGAATGATGATTGATTGCTACAGTTTGTAGACACCCAAAGAAATGCCCACGTGATAAAATTTTCAGAGTGAAAAAGTATTTCCATGGTAACAGGCACTTTATCTTAAAATTTGATTATAAATGCAAAGACAAGGAATCCAAAGTTTGAGAGGTATAGTAAATGATGCAGGAGGGACAGGAACTTAACCTGCTGAAATTTATGAACATGCGTTCACAGGGCATGTTCTGAAGTACCCACTGAGCTGGGTCTGTGCAAAATGTCAGAGCAAAATCTTGTATGTAGCCTGTATATTCATCAGCACAGCACATAATTCCTTGGAGCCATGGTAAGCCAGAAAATGCACACTGAAAAAAACCCCCAAACCCAGCATCTTTTAAAACTGAGCTTTTACCTTAAATGTGTAGCCATCTGTTCCCAGTGTACCAATGTGATGGGTCATATCTTTGACGGGACATGAAAGCAAGGAATGGACTCACAGAACACGATACGATCTCTGATTCAATATGCTGATGGGAGACACAGTCATTCTTAAATGACAAAGTATTTCAAATGGAAGCCACTTAATTAATCAGATATACAGGTATATCTAAACATGGAGACTGTGGTTTTCACAAACAAAACCTCTCACCCATATGAAGAAGAGGAAGTGAAAGTTTGCTTTGGCTCAGTGTGGTATATATTTGAACAGGACTGATAAAAAGATGTATGTTTTGGCTCCACATCTCTTAGGGTCCTGCTGTCTATTTGTCTCAGCATTTTTTTCCCAGTAGCCTATGTAACAAAACCTAAAAGTCATAGCATGGTTTCAAAATTTGATGTGGTATTTTCTGCAAGGTTTTAAGATGCCAAAATAAAGGTGTCTGCATGCAGATGTTTTGCTCTCTTCTTAGTAAAGTTGGGACAGTAGGTGACTGGCCTGCTCAATCTCTTTCCAGGCTGCAGACTTTACTGACTAGAAATCCACTGACTACATTGGAAGTTTTGCCAGTGCTAGCATGTACATGTCTAAACTTAATCTTCGGCTTTCCTTCTTGTAAAATCACCCTTTTGCAATCACTGAATTGTCTGGAGTGGTGTCAGCTACATGTACAGCAAAGTAATGCAACCAATCTATCCTGTCCTAAACAATTTTTTCATATTTCATTAATAGTTTCTTTTGTTAGAGAGGACTTCTAGATTCTACAGAGTAGTGAACGTCAGAAATATTTGAATTAAAGTTCAGGTTTTAGAAGGTGTTAGGTAAAGGTGGACATCTAACGGTATGCACAGAAGTTGCCATGGAAATTATGCGTCTAACGTGTCTGAAAATCTAAATGGTTTAAGTAAATAATTTGTGGAAGTATTTCACAAAATCTGTTAAATGTGAGCCTGCATTTCTGGGCATTGCCTTCTGCCTTTAAGAATATTTGTAAATATCCTAGTATTTAAAATCCATCTTACTAAGTTCAAAGAAGCTCTGCTTTCTTGAAAAGTAATTTATGAGTTGCAAAAAGTCAATGGTTATTTCTTACAGGAAAACCCTTCACGGTCAGATGGAGTCTACATAATTTTCTTAAATTTGCAGGGAATATTACCACATAAAACTTATGCTCAATGCAAACAAGAAAGCTGTATAATAGGGAAATGGCCAGCAGAAAAGGGCTGCATTTACTTTCAAACCAGAACAACAACAAAATACTGGCTTGTTTAACAGGACAGCTTTTTTTTCCTGTTCTTTCTTATAGTCTTACAAAGCTGAAGACACTCTGTTTAAATTGTGAGCCCAGTAACAAGCACGATAATGAAGACCTGGTGGTCTTTGGTGAGAAGGTGTGGAGAATTTGTAGAAAGGGAGAAATATTTTGCTTAGGATGGTTTCCTGTGTCCTATACAGACCCCGTCAAGGGAACGCTCTTACTCTGTGGTGATGGGTATTCACTGAAACTGACCCTTCTTCACCTATTTGTTAGCAGTCTGACTTTCTGGGGTCCTGAGAAACACATTGAAATTAATGGAAGCTGAATATAATCTTTACTTGTGAAAATCAGTCATATATTTCTTGTTGAACTCATGTATTTTAATTAATTCAAGCGACAGTGGTAGGGAGCAGGAACTATTTTGCTGTAGCGTGTTACACAGAGCACGATCTCTGTACTTTAACCTGCCTCTTTTGCTGTTTATCATGCTAAAGGAAAATTTTGGCTAAAATCTGTATCCAAAATTCTTGTAGAAAATAGGAATAATTGGTAATGAAGTAGTCATTCCAGTATTCCAGTTGTTGTAACTCATTACAATCTTGCATTTCCAATAGTCAAAATTAAATTCTGTTTTTAACTAGACGAATAAAATGCAGATGGGTAATATGTCTTTTAATCAGATCTCAGCCAGATCTTTAGATATTTCATATTATAGGTAGAAAATATACATTAAATAGTCCAAACACTCAAACACTTATAACAACCAGAATTAACTTTGTTAGGGCAAGTTTATTTAATCTCCCCCATGCATATGCATTATGAAGACTTCTTTAATTACATGATCATACATTATTTTTCTTACGAGACCTTTTCCTCATTCAGTTCACAGAATATATGATAGTCACTTAATGAGCAGCTGTTCAATATTTTGTTTTCTTGACATTGTTCAGTATGTGGACCCATACCTTTACTACAGAGTATTTAAGCCCTGCTCTGAAGACAGAATTATTAATTATTATTAATTTCCTTTTGGGATTTTCCTAGTGATCATCGCTATGACATCTAAGTGATGAACAAACATTAAATTAGCTTTACTGCAGCCCCCTGAGATCAGAAGACAATGTGATTTCCGATTTATGGCTGAGGAACCGTGGCCCAGATAAACTGTGTTCGAAAGGTGCCACTAATCTAAAGACCAGCCTGAGGTGCTCAGGTCCAAAAGCCCTGACTCCTTACTGTTATATAGAACTTTCCCAACTCTGGTCTTCCTGTTTCCAGCTGTGTCTCTGAGCATTCATCACTTCTGCAAACTCAGATGTCTCATCTCAGTGAGTCACACAGGAAATGAAGAATATACTCTTAGTGACCACCTGTAAAAAGATGGGTTTGAATGACTACCATGGGAGCCTTATGGCAAGCAAAGATAGGCTGGGACGACTTCCAATTACCTTAACCAGTCTTTCTCATCTTGCAATGCTCTCCCATTTTTTTAGTACATTTCTTTAAAATTCTTCACCGAATGAACTTCTTCAGTACACAGTTCTGATTCATCCTTACAGCAAGGCCATCTTGTGCATTGTATGAGGCAGATGTATTCTGGGAAAAATGGTATATAGTCTCTATCATGATGCCCATTCACAAAACAGGGAAAAATTAGATTATATCGGCAACCTGGCACTTCCAACATTTTTGTCTTTGATTTGGTCATGTTAAAAAAGTTATTTTTAAAATGTGTATGTGTGTGTGAGAGAGAGAGAGAGAGAAAGGAAGAACTAGAGACAAAGGGAAAGATAAAGAGTACATACTTGCCATTTTGAAATAGAAACCCAGAAGAATATCTTAACCCTCATCTGAATTCTGAGATGCTTGGAAACTTAAAATTCCCATACCATGTTCTACCATTCTTGTATTAAAGGACATACATGGAATAATCTTCTGTGAAAACTCTTGCTGGAGGAAGAAGATACGAGGTGCTTTTTTCATTACCGTCAGACTGCACAGATATTTGCTGATGGCACAGGAATCGTGAGAAACTGAAATTTGGTTCCCAGAAGTCCCCAAAGGGTTTTTTAGTCATTATTGATTGTCTGCTCACTTCTCAATGACCTTTATTATTCCTTTTCTCTCCACCTGTTATAACTCTTGAACATAACCCAATCCTATGTCCTTAGCAGAACAGTTCTATTTCTCACTGCCCCACTGGATTCTTGTCCTTGTTGTTCATTTTTTTTACCTCAAGAACAGCCCAAGTACTTGTTCTTTACCTCCTTGTCTTCGGTACCTTTCTACAGTCAGTGTCTATATGTTTTCATCCCTCATTCTGCCAGGGCTGAACTCACAGGCTTTTGTATGTCCTTCTCATTCCCATTGGCTTTCCAGCTCTTTTTTCGGTTTCTGTGCCTCCAACCATCCGTTGCTCGTCTCTTTGCACACCTGTTCGAAATGTTACCATTAAATGTTGGCTTTTCCTCTGTCTTTCCTCTCTGCTCCTTCATTTTCCCTGGGACAGTAGGGAACTAATCAGAACTGTCTTCGTGTAAATGCCATTGTAAATTTGAGTGCAGAGCCTCTGTTCACTCTAGGGTTACATTACATGAGTTGCACCGTCTTTACTCAAAATTTGGATTTCGATCTAAATGTAGAAAACCATGACTAGTACTCAAGACCTGACCCTATTTCAGGCAAACTTTTCTAGTCCTGCTTGATACTTACCATAGAACCATAGAATCATCTAGGTTGGAAGGGTCTTGACCTTCAGGATCATCTTGTCCAACCATTAACCTAACACTGCTAAGTCCACCACTAAACCATTTCTCCAAGCACTATGTCTGCATGTCTTTTAAATATCTCTGGGGTGGTGAGCCAGCCACTTCCCTGGGCAGCCTGTTCCAATGTTTGTTAACCCTTTCTGTGAAGAAATTTTTCCTAATATCCATCCCAAGCGTCCCTTGGTGCAACTTTAGGCCATTTCCTCTTGTCGAATCGCTTGTTACTTGGGAGGAGAGACCAATATCTGCTTCCACTTGGGCGTTTTTGCTTTTTCCCTCCATTGCTATTGCACTTTATCTGATCATCAGGCTTAAATCCAGACAGGTTCTGCTGGATGAAATGAGACTTTTGGGATGTGTCATGGATGCAACCCCAGAATTCAGCCCTGAAATGAGACACACTGGTTATTTGAGTTACAGATGCACCTCTCTACACATCCCAGTAAGAGCTGGTCAGGTTCATCTCTTTCTCACTCAACAGACTGTTGATGTGATGCAATAGCTTGGGCAGAGCCTATGATGGAAAATGCTGCAGTACCAATCCATGGAAACTGTACAGAGCCGTATACTCTTAGTTCAGTTTACTCACTGTGCACTCGTATAAGGTTTGCATCCAGAAGGAATCACTGGTTTATCTAGTATCATATCTTGCTTAACACAGGCTGGATAATTTAATCTGCATACTCTTGTATTGTTCTGTAGATGAAGATGACTTAATCAATCTTTGATCCTGAATTTAAAATACTAGAAGGTGGTGGATTTACTTCTGTTCTCCATAACTTATAAAGCTCTGCATCACTTCGGAAACATTTCTAGAGATGGTAGCCAGCCCCAGGAGGGACTGAGTTAACATCTTCTTGTGAAAGTGGTGTTCCGTGTGAAAGGAGCCTAGGCAGTACTGGAAATACTCACTTTGCATTGGTTAATTATTGTATTTAATTTCCATGCTTTCAAAATGCACAATTTCTTGGAAGCCTCACTATGCTGCTTTCTTCTTCCACTGCTTCTGGCTCTTTCACTCCATTGCATTTTGCTTTGTCATCTTGGTGCCTCATTCTTTTCCTGGAAAGCGACATGACCAATAAAAGATTTAGGAAAAAGATGCCAGGACACTCTAAGGTTTATAATGGAGTCTGTGGGGATTATTTTAAGTGAGGGCAAGACTATTGCATTTGTAACAAGACAATAATGATGGTTAGATTTATTAGGGTAAATATGGGAGACGTGCTCAGTTCCCTGCCTTGCTCACATCTTCTGGCTGCTCTTGTCTTTCTGTGACACAGTTCCTTATCAATAAAATGTGAATAACACTGTCTCACACATATTAAAATAGCTACCTCATAGATATCATAGAAAGAAGAAAGACATCGATTATACTCAACTAGTGTAGTATTATGGCTTGTAAGAGTACTGTCATTGATAGTATGTCTCGTATCAGTGCTGTTATTGATGGATTGGGAAGTTTTAAACCTAAGACAACTGACTTTTTCCAAATCTTCCTTTGACTTGCATGGTTCCAACCATTGTTTTATTATAACCTCTCCCCTCAAGTGATACTCATGCTTTCATGGTTTGTATTGCCTTTGAGGTTCTCACAGCTACTCGCTACTGTTCCTATTTCACCACTGCCCCTGTTTCTCCAGAATTCCTTCTGTCTTGCCTGTTTACTTTAAATGTGCTTTCCCGCAGCCCATTGCTCTCTGCACAGGAGCTTCCTTTTCCTTTGACCTATGTGCCCCAAGTCAGCGTGGCGGGGCTTTTGGGCTGCACGAGGGCAGTGCGGCATTGAGAGTGCAGATACCAATGAGAAGATGAACGGAAAGAGCAGTCAGATATAGTACAAATATGTAACTACTCTATGGAGAAGAAGGTATATACATGTGTTTTCGCAGCAGGAGTCTCTGAGTTGTGTGAAGTAGCTCTTTGATCCGAATAACATGTTCTTAACTTGTGAGGAATTATTTGTGGAGTTAAGAACAGCCTAGTTGTAAGAGAGAGGACTGAGCTGTGCACTGACCGTATCTGTACTTGTTATGCTTTCGCTGTCCTGTTTGTCTTCGTAGCTGGGGTAGCCCAAGGCAGATGTGACCTCTGTTGATACTACTGTGTCCTCACTGCTTCGTCACTCAGGTGTGTGTATTTGGGGACGCATTCCATAGTGGCCTCTGCTGAGATGTTAGAAAATTATTTCCGAGTTAGTTCTATTATTGGAAGACCCATCCATCTTCTGGGGGTGAATTGTTCAAACAGCAGAATTCAACCAATGTGGAAGCGAGTCTTTTTTCTTGCTGCAAGACCTGCATAAAAGCATGTCCAGATTCTGCCTTACAAAAAGGATAATGGCGTAGGTTTATGTGCTGTCAGTGTTTACGGATTTTCCTATGAAGGATTAAGACTAAAAGCGTGTAAAGTCTAGGTCAGTTACAGCTTCAACAGCCACCAGTATCTCACTCAGCTTTGAGCACATTGTGCAGTTCCCAGTTCACACTGGTCCTAAATATTGACTAAGATGCCATGATGAGTAGCTCAGAGCATTTTGTAGAGCTAAGAATCTATCCATGCTATGTCACATTGGACAACAAAGAAAAAACATTGTCAATCCCTTCCTTCTCCAGGCGGCAGATCCCAGCTGATGTCAGTTGGTGGTCAAGAAAATGAGCCCTCAGAAAATAACAACCAATACTGAACTGTTTTCTCTAAACAAAGTAGACACAGGCATGCAAAATCAGTCTACTTCCTGTACAGTTCAGGAAAATGGGACATAGTCTCAAGTTCACTGTATTTCTTGCCAAATTATGTCTTAAAATGTAGATGTGAACCAGGAATTATGATCAGTGCAGAAATGTGGCAAATTTTCAAAGAGCTAGTAAATGCAGTCCTCCCACTGGTTTTGTACAAACCTGTGTATTAAATGCAGAGGCAAAAAAGGACCTTTTGTGGCATTGATGACATTGTCTGATTCACTGAGGTAATTTAATTACTAAAGAAAGAGATTTTATTGCATTCAAATAGAAATATTCCCTTACAGAATATCTTCTTTTGCCCTGAAAAACATGTTCTAGTTCATGCTTTTACATTTTTAATAAAAAAACATGTCAAATTTTCTGCTCATTTGGTCTGAGTCTGGAAAGTGATGTTTTCAAATTAAGAATGATGGGCCTGATTCTACAGCCTTATTTATGTGAGTAGTCCCACAGTGGCTACTCTATTTATCAGTGCCAAGGATATCTAAGATCAGAAAGCTCTTTCCTTTCATTTCCTGAAAACTAAAAGACAGAAATCTATTTCCAATTCTCAGTGAAGCTTTAGGATGCTTGGGACTTTGTCCACCGTAACTGAGTTTACGCTCCCTAATGATGTGTAACATTCTTATCTGTTTTGTTTCTGTTTGAGTGATGCATAATGAGTACTTGAGCACAAACCAAGCTAAAATTGGGGAAAGTAAAATGAAATGCACATTGATACAAATGGGGTTTTATCTTCAGCCAGGAGGCCTGTGTTCTGCTAAAAGTATTTTTCATGCAATACCTGCCTTTCTCCTTTCCCTTACACGTACTTAGGTAAACCTTTGCAAAGCGAATATTTATTTTTTTTTAGCATGATGTGGTGAGAAGGAGTTCCTTATACAACTACAGGCATGCGCTGATTCTTGAGTTGTTAAGGCGGAAGATGTTAACATCAGAAAATCAGCCTGGTGTTAGATAAATAAGCAGCTTTGATTTTGTTTTTCATATAGAATGTGTAAGAGAGCATTTTGCTACTCCTATGCATGCAATTTGTTTGAGATTGTATGCCCCATAGTTTTCACTGTGTTGTTATTACTCAGAGACCTTTTTATATTACAAGATACCTCTGAGGAATACATATTTTTGAATATTCAGCAGTAGAACTTGCTGACGCTCTACCTGTAGTTGCTAAACATTATAAAGGGTGCTTTTATTTTGATTTTTTTAAATGTTTCAAAATAACTTGACTTTTCAGTTCACAAAACCAGCAGATTATATTCCAACCAGATATTCATTGGAATGCACAATGTCACTTCCAATAACCGTTTTTCCTGCATGTACCTGATGTTAGTAATTGGTGGGGAATGTACTCATTATTGTATGACCAGGTACCAGGAGTCCTGTGACAGCTGTGAGCAGCTGTAGAAGATCAGAGCAACCTCTAAACTGCTCTTAACCGTATAAATGCTGCTGCAGAAAAGATCCTACACTAATGATATGATCCTTACTCTCATATTCTGCAGAGTCAGGAATCTGGGTCTCTGTTTTATACTTTCAGCCATTTGACATTGAAACTTCAAAACATGTATTTTGGTTGGGAGCTGAGATAGGTAAGGTGTAATTTACCAGTAAAAATGCCTTTAGAAATTCAGGTCTTCTCCTGCATCTGTTCTCTCCTTGGAAGAAGAATAGTGTTAACTAACCCGGAAATCTAACATTCTGTTATAGCACTCTCCTGGCACTGCTGTCACAGTTCTTTTCTCATAATCTTCCAAAATCCTGATAGAATCTGGGATTTTGATTTACTCACATGGCCTCTTCTACATCTCTCTGATGTCAAATATTAAGTCAATCTAATCTTGATGAAAGATTTGCCTACATCCTGTGTCGCTAGCCTATTTACTGTTTTCCAGAGAGGCAAAGGACGCTGAAATTTTGGTGTGGTCATTAACATAAGAATGTGTCATGTTCATAAAAAAAAAAGAAATCTCTTATACTCCAATGAGCAGCGACTTCCAGAAATGTATTGGTCACAACTATGGTAGAAGGTTTCCAACCTATTATACTTCTTTTACTAATTATTAACATTTGAAACATGGATAGGGTGAATTTTGATATAAAATATAACCATTAAATTCTTATTTGTGTTTAGTTTTCCCTTCAGTTTCCTTTAGTTTTCAGTTTGGATCCACTTGTCTTGGTATCTTGAGGTCAGATTTCAGAGGTGATTCACATTCAGTACTGACTGGGGTGTCATAGGGGGCCCGCTCTGCGAAGCTGCTTATATCGGGAATCTCATCTCCGTTGCTGAGGCTTAGATATAAGCACTCTTTTACTTTCAGATGTCAACGTACCTTTGAAAATCTTTTCCTAAGGGCCCATGTTGTACATCAAGCTGTATTAAAATCCTGATGATTCTTCACATACCCCCAAACTCATGAACTATGAAATAATTACTCCATCGCTCCAGCTTATCTGGAGGCTCCAGATTCCACAAAACTCCGTCATTTTGTGTGCCCTGTTCCCCCCTCATTGTGATTCTTTTGTTGTTTTGTTTTTACACAGCTAGCTACATATGCTGCTATTCTACTGGTCTTCTGATGCAGATATAGATGCCTCTCATCTATTCCTCTTCTCTCTCTCTTCTCTTTTCCCCAGTGGTCCCTTTTTACCCTATTTCCTGACCTCTCGTACACTTACTGTCATTTTCTCCTGATTTTCCCTTGACCGTGTTTCACTAGCTCCTTCCTTTTGTAATTCAAGACTGTATTAGTCTTTATTAAATGTTTTCAATCCTTAGAAAACCATCCTGACTCTATTTCCTTCTCTGTTGCTTCCCATTGTTGCTGCAAGATCACTCAGTGTGCTGTTTATGCATTCACGTTCTGCTGTAGGGAAAGCATCTGATCTTCAGTGCTATTATAAACCCCTTCACACTGGCTTCTGACCTCATTGTTAGCTGAAACCACTCTTACCAAATTACCTAATGATTCTCTCTTAGCCAGTTCTTCATCCTCCTCTCACAATGTCAGTTTTGATCTTATTAAATCTCATCATACCTTGTATCTTTGGCTCCTTTCTTTGTTTTCCTCCTAAATCCTTAATCATCCTTAATCACAGGCTGCCCAGAGAGGTTGTGGAGTCTCCTTCACTGTAGACATTCAAAACCCGCCTGGACGCGTTCCTGGCTGATGTGCTCTAGGTGACCCTGCTCTGGCAGGGGGTTGGACTAGATGATCTTTCGAGGTCCCTTCCAACCCTATGATTCTATGGTTCTATGATTCTATGATTCTATGATTCTATGATCATTCCTTTCATTTATCCTTGGAAGCATCCTGATCTGACTTCTGCGAAAATCACAGGGAGTTTTAGTTTTGATCCATCTCTCCTCTCCTTTTACACATCACCTCTTCAGTCCTATCCACAAATAAATAGTTGACATCTCTGGGTTGCTGACTTAGATCTGTATCTGTGCTCCACATATCATTATAGCAGCGCAAGATGGGCATGATCAACACAGGGCTTTCCTCTTAGACCCTTCTTACTGCCTCTTCCCTCACTCGCCATCTTGTCTGTCAGGCCAGTAATACAGATGTTACCTTTGACTCAGGCCTCTACAGATCCTCCTGCCAAGGCTATATCATTTCAAATTTCTTCCTTCATAACGCTTCTAAACTGTGGTTCTTAATCCCACACCAGTAAGTCTGTTGAAGTTCCCTTATGGTGTATCTACACAGTATATTACAGCACACTTTCTAAGGACCTGGCATGATGTCTGCTTTGGCAATATAATAATATAAATAATTCATATATGAAAATAACATATATGAAGGAGTAAATTGTGCATTGTCTATGTGTGAATGTGATGCAATTTATATAGTTCATGGTAAAAGGTGGAAAAGTTGTAGTAGGCAAGCTCATCTCAGGAAGTCCACTTCATAAAAAGTCTTAATTTTCACTGTCAGGTACAGTTTTATTTTTTAACTTCATCTTTGCCTTTGTGCTGCACTCGGCATGTAGAATGTGCATTACCACTGTATTGTTTATCCACCATTTCTGGTATCCCTGAATTTCACTTGGTGTTACTGTATGTAGTTGCGCAACAAAGGAAACTAAGGATGGACCCTTTGCTTTGGGTTTCTGTGTTTTGACAGATATTAATCAATGCTATAACTTCGGATTTGTGTTGTCACATTGAATCTGCAGTAAAAAATCACTCTCCCCCTAAGGCAAACAGGATCCTGAAAATTTGCATGCTGTTCACCTGGTGTGCTTGCTCTTCATCACAAGATTAAATACGCTTCTGAGGCTGAAAAATAAGCTTAGCAAAGTCAACATTTATGCCAGTAATATAGTTGAAAATGTAAGATGTTTCCAAGCTCAGAAGTCAACGAAGCTGCTGAAACATAAGTAAATGCTCAGAACAAATTTAATTGTATCGTGGTCTAAGCATATGTGTATTGATTCCTGGGACAGACAGTTGGCTGTGTGAAAGACAGGAGAGAGTAAGGGTAAAGAGGAGGGCCGTGAATTCATTTTCCAATCTGTTTTTATTTTGAAAAGCTTTTTCATTTCAAAAAGCATCTGAGCATTTGAGATACAATGAGAATAGAGAGACTGCATATGAATTAAATTCTTGTAACGTAATTTTTAAGTCTTTTACAGTTTTTTTCCTCAAAAATGCCCAAAAATGTATGAGCAATGAGAAGGGCAATGTGGCTTGAGTGATAAAACTAGCACAAAGCAAACCAAAAATGTTAAATACATGGACATTTCTTTTTGCTTTAAGTTTTATAGACCTCCTAATGACATTTTTTGGTATTTTACTTTCATCCACTGACTTTAATTAAAACTCATCAGAGGTATTTGTGTTTTTATGGGATTTTTTTCTTTTAGCTGTACTGGATGTGTCATTCAGTAGCCTGTTTTCTTTAAAAATGCTCTCTGGGCCTTCCTTGGATCTGAGTGTTTTTGCCTCATCTCGCATTGAGCTTTTACGCCTTTGTCTTTTTCAGAGTAGAAGTGGTTAGCTGCAGCTGTGCTCATCTGGAGGTGAGCTGGTAGGGTACTGCGAAGCAGTGGAGCCGCAGTCCCATTGCACTCTTAACAGAGACACAGGTTGAAGCTTTCCACGAATAAGGTCTATTTTCAGGACCTTAAATTGTCTTGAGAAACTATTTCAGAACTCTGGAGTAGAAGTTGTTATAATCGTACTAGCGATGCACTGATACACTTTACTACAGCAAAGACAGGAGAATGCCCTGGCTTTGTATGTATGCTTTTAAAACCACTTGCTGATACTGTAGCAGTCAAGGTCCACCGGTGCTAATGCAATACAAATTACTGTCTAGTAATAGGAGGTTTAAATGCCCTAAGCTTATGCTATTTACTGCTTGCAGAGAAGGTAGTCTGTTAAGATGCTATTCCCAGGGCTTCTTTTTGCCTTCGTTAAAGTCTGAAGGGTCACCCTAAAAAACAGGCAGGAGGAAGAGTTGTGATTTGGCTGCTAGTCTACAGGGAGCTGGTCAAAGATCATTGTATTAATTTCACACAGGCCACTGAACAGCTCTCAGACCGTAACAACCTCTAGCCATTACTTTAGCTAGGTTGGATTTGAGCAAGGCCAAAGGCCCTGTGGACCGTTATCAGTCCCTGGTCACATAGACCTCTTTTGCCCATCTTCTTAAATTTGTGCTTCATCAGTGAATGTGATTCTAGCACAAAGCATCCGGGACTTTTGGTATGGACTACACAGGTATTGTAAAGCACCTGGGGACACAAGCGAGTTTCTCTTAATAATTCAGGCTGACTTTAATGCGCCACATAAACTACATTTTTTATATGTTTAGTCCTTGAAAGTCCCATTAGTTTCCCCCTTATCCCTCCATCTCTCTTTCTTTACTTTGCAATAATATTTTCTGCAGTGATGTGAAATTTTATGAAATCTTCTATGGAATTTTCAGTTTTAATTTGTCTCACTTTTTTTTTTTCCTAACAAAGAATAGTAACGTGAAAAACAATGGTAAGATAGATGAAATTATTTCCACTGTGCCTCTTTTGTTCACGTTATCTCTGCTTGTGTGTGTGTCAGTGTGTGCTTGTGTGTGGGGGGTCCCCATCCTTATTATCTCTGTTTGGGATAAAGTTCAGGGATGTATCATCAACTCTGAATAGCAGCACTGAAAGGAAAGACCAACCTTGCTTTAATATGACTTCTAAGTGACAGCGTAGGACCATGTGTATTCTCAATACAAAATGACTGGTGACATTTTGTGTAACCACACTGGTACTGTGATACAGTAACTGTCGTAAAACCCAAATGACATCTTTTGAAATCTGTATATTACCTTTTAAATACTTATTGAATATAAATTATGGAAAAACAATTAGTTATTTGTATTTTTCTAAGCCCCAGACATTGGTTGCTGCTCAAAATCTCTGCAACAACAACAGTAAAAAAACCCTGACAATCAAAAAAATTTTAAAATTATAAGTATTATTACTAGACTGGGAATAAGGAGGTTTCAATCTTACAGATCAATATCTATTCCTATTTTCTTAGCTGGGAGGGTGTATTCTTTCCACATTTATGAGCACAATTAAGTGTTTAATTCAATTAAAGGATAGTTTGTAACTCTGCAGCGTGGAAAGCCTTGTAAAACCCTGGAAGCTGTGAAAATTGGCTCCACACCCGGTTAGCTCATGCAGCAAAGAATTAGCTGAAATGGGTAGCCAATTAGCAGCAGAACTTTTATGCAGCACTCAGCTGTAGGCATCGAATTAGCCAACCAGGAGTTGTACAGGCTACACAAATGAACCCTTTCTCTGCTGGCACACGCCAATTTTAGGAAACCTTGTAAGTCTGTGTGTCTGCTCTTTCCACCTTGCTACTTAGAAGTCACATCTAAGGGGGCAAAACCCAGCCTTTTTTCAGAAGGGAGCTGTGTCTATAGCTCTCCGTAAGGATACAGAAATGGGCCTGGAGTTCCAGTGGTTATTAATCATTAGCATTTTTAGCAAATAATCCACCCTCAGAGCAGTGTTCGCATACTGGATTCTATGCTCAGATCTGTCACTGTCAGCACTGAGTTTTCTTTTAAGATCTGTGATTCTTTTTTTTTTTTTTTAAACCTACGTAATGAGTGTGTCATTTCCACGGAGCGCTAAGGTGGTGAAACACACCTTGCGCATCGAGCGGGAGTACCAGCCCGCACCGTCAGGCTCGTTCTGCTTGCTGGCCAGGCTGACGGGATGTCAGCCAGGTCTGGCCCCCCACTCGGAGGGCTCTGTTAGCGCAATCTTCTGCCTGAGCTAATTAATCCCTGACCGAATCTGCTTTGTGTCTGGCCAGATTGGAGCATGGGCGGAAGAGCAGGGGTCTGTCACAGTCCTGGATGTGCATAGACGAGCCCAGAAGGAGGGCTGGGTGGCAAAACAAATCATTTTCATAAAAACAGGTTGGCAGCTCTTATTCCACAGATCCAAAATTGCATGAACTCCCACAGCTTCTGTTTTATTGGCAGAGGCTTCTGTTTTCCACCTCATTGTGCAGGGTCACACCGAGCGCCTCGCTCTGCAGATTAGTGCCCTCTTTACTCTGCGTGTTAGGAGATGTTCAGCAGGGGAGGCTAGCTAGCTGCTGCGGAGAGAGCAGGATGTGTCCCTGGGTGTTTATAACACCCCTTTGAATTCCTCAGATGAAACGTGGAATATACATGCAAAGTGTTATTATTGCAGGGATATTCAGAGGGAATATTGGGGGCCTGCAGGAAAATGAATTTAAGCTGCAATCCTGTCATTGATTCTGTCTCGACACCATCAGGGTGTAGGATCAGGACCATAATGAGAATCTATATTTGAACAAGGAGTTTAAAAGCAGCTTTTTAAAAGATCTGAAAATGTGTTTCTTCACTCCCCGGATCTGAATTTGGCAGCAGTGTGATCCCTGGGGGCTGCCACTGCAGTGATAGTTCCAACAGGAGACCCAGCCTAATGACCTGGATCAAAGCGAGAACAGCGCTGCAGCCAGACATACGGAGAGCTGCTGCTGCCAGGAGACACTGGCAACTGGGGGTGGTTTCTAGAGCCACTCAGATGTGGGATTTGCCATCAACTCTTGAGCTGTATTCTGAGCAGGATGTTTGTGTTATTTGAAGAAACAAAGAAAAAAGCACAAGAGAAGTTGTAAAACTTGCAGAGTGCTGTGAAAAGTCTGGTGCTGCTTCGTGTCTTTTGACTGCAGCTTGGATTTCCTTGATCTATCTTTTGATTTTCATATTCCGTGTTAAAACATGTTAGTTATAGGTCATTTAAAAAGAAATAATTGTCTTAGCCTTTGGTTATTAAAAAATAAAGTGAGTTTCATTCCTGAAGTAATTAGGGCAATGTTTTCAATGTTCAGCTATCTGGATTTTTTGCTCTCTAAGCTCTAAAGCATTTTGGACTCTTAAAAGTGCTTTCCTGGGTGACCAATGCCATATATTTGTCTTAGCTGTAAGCTGTAGCGGAGAGAGGCAAATCCCTGTTGTTTATATTAGTCTTGAATGAGATCAGAAACGCTTTCATCTGTCAGTCAGGGAAGTCACCTAGGGAATTCCCCGAGCGTGTCGCTCAGTCTGAGTAGAGTTGCGGATATCTGTTGTACTAACCCGGAGTACATTTACTTTTCACTTAATGCGTTACACATAGTTCATGAAGTGTGATATATCACCAGGTCTCTAATGGCACTGATTATTCTGGGGCAAGGTATAGGTGACTAAGGCCTTGTGATCATAGCAGTGGAGAACTGGAAGTATTTATACAGTTGTAGTGCTTGTTAAAATACATCATTTCTATTGTTAGTCATGTCTTGTTTTGCCAGACCTATCCTTTTGTAGTGGATTCAGAAAGAGCAGAAGCTTTTTTGCTTACAATTTCCTAATTATCATTGGTTTAGTACAATACATTATTTTGTGTGACACAAACGGGCCGTACAGCAGTTGTAAGGAGAACCGCCACATGAAATCTAATCAGTTCAAACACAAGTTTTTCAGTAGTTTTCTTCGTACTTTGGTAGCATGTCATGCATTTGCTTTAGACAAACAAAGATTAATTTTTTTTATTTCTTGCCTTTTCCATCAAAGAGGAGGAATTATCCATTAGGAAACCATCAAAAAAGTAAAGATAGCTGGCTGCACATGAAGAAACTGTACCAAATGATAGAGAAAGCATGTTGTTCCCTTTTTCCGTAAGTGGGTTGGGAGTAGCTTGCAATCTGCAGTCCTGTAAGATGTGGTCTGAAGTAGGTCTCTGGATCACACTGGGCTCTTTGTGCAAAGGCCAACTGCTAAGTTTTGCCCCACTTCCCTCCCAGCAGTGTCTGTAGGAAAAAAATCACAGCCTTTTGTCTGTCCATGTGATGTGACATTCCAGATATGGCCCTGCTGTGTGGCATGTGCATGCAGATCACTGCTACGTATTCCAGAAAAAGTTAGGAATTATATTTTCCTGTTATGGTCTAAAGGAGGAGATTCATCCAGTAGATCTAACAGCACGGGATTTAATATTGCTCAGCTTGTTCTTAGTATTGTTTTTCACATTTCTTTCTTAAACATTTTGAACTTCAGCCCCTTCCTTGGCTGTAGTTAAAAGTATTAGAAATTTGTTAGTTGTCAGTTCACTTCTGCATGCTTACGCCTTTTCTGGTCCTGAATCCCTCCATCAGATGCACAGTATGGATTTCAGATAAGCAGCCTAAAGGAAGTATTAGCTTGGCTCTAATGTGCCAGGGGGCATTCCCAGGATGGCTTCCCCCGAGGCTGTTTGCCACTGGACCTAAACCACTTAGTGCAAAGGCTAACAGGTCTTCATAACTGGGGATGTAGTCATAGGGGAACAGGCTGATACGCATTCCAGGGTCCAAACCAAAATGGTCATAGGTACGTTAGTTGAAAACCCTTTTACTGCTTTCTGCCCAGACTTCTCCGCTCCTGTGGGACATACAGATTAATGGAATCAGACCAACGACGAGAAGGGGGACTCACCAACTGGGCTTGTGGTTTGATGTTTCATTGTTCAAGCTACTTGCAATTAAAATAAAATTTAAGCCTGTAAATCAGGCCTGTCCACTGAGATTGATGTGAAGGACACCAAAATACCTTTCTTTATTCTGATGACTTAATATTCTACCTGCAGGAACTCAGGATATTAGTTATCAAATGTGAATTCCCTTATTCTGTGCGTAAGGCTTTTCTTAGAGTTTAATGCACTGATGAAAAAAATTGTATAGTATTTTGCTATTTGCAGTGATCAAAGTACTCTTGGTGTAAAGGAGGAATGCAAATAGAAAAGAAGATTTAATGAGTAATACTGGAAGATGGAGGTGGTATAGAATAAATAAAGCACTAGATTTAACATCTGCCAGACACAGGGGTGGGCTTTGCCGATTCCCTGGTCCTTTGTGAAACTTTGTTTTGACTTTGCAAAACAACCCCAAACTTGTAAAGTCATTATAAATGTCCAGATTAATGCGCAAACTACGCTGGTAACCACTTTTGGACACTGAGAATCTTAACATTTAATTTTAGGGAGTAAAGTGAAAAAGCCTGTATTTTTAAAGTAAATCAAAGTATCTTCTTCACACTTTTATCCCGCAACATTAAAAAATAACACAGGAACAAGTGTTAGTGGTGGTTACTGTCACATGACGTGATGTTTTTCATTCTCCTGTTAAACTGTAGTCCCTTTTACCTGTTAAAATCCCTAGATCTGGCTGCAGTAAACTGCCGAGGTTAACTGGGGGAGTGCAGCCCGCGTAGAGGCTTTGCAGGCACATGGGAAGGCAGGCAGGGCTGCTGCGGGACCGTCACTTCTGCCCTGACGCTGCCTGCGCCCACCAGCCTCCCTGGCAGCCCCTTTTGCCATGGGGTGCTGGGACCCAGGTGGTGCCCCCCGAACCAGTGCCCTCCCTAAACTGGCCGTGGGGAGGGCTGGGAAGCGGCAGAGACTGCTGGCAGTAGAAGCAGCTGCAGAGCGGCCAAAGCAATGACCTTCACGTAACTATTGCTGGGCATTTGCTGCCTGGAGCTGAATGACTCCCGTGCCCATTCCCTCCTTCTCTCCCACACAGACTTTTTGCTCCAGCTTTGCTCCGTGCCCGTGCTTACTTTTTTTTATCTCCCCTGCCTAGTCCTCCTTTTGTCTCTTTCAATGTCCAATCTTTCTGCCCTGTTTCCGACTTAGTTCGTGTGTCCATACCAAGCCACCACCCCTAAATGGACCCAGATGGTGTGGGTGTGTTCACTCCCTCGGCTGCCCTTTGTCTGCTCTCTCTCTCTCTCTCCTCTCCATTTTGCTGTCTGATCCTCTCCACGTGTATAGTGCGTGCACAATAATGCCGCTGTCTTGACTGCTCCAGTGGTCTATGCTAATTAATGAGACAATTACTGGTATATGATTTTCAAAGTTTCTATTAATTCACTGTAAAACTATTTCAACATTAGGGAATATGCTCTTGTCCTTGAACTGAGTGTGAAGATATACAAATGTTTTTAAATTTATTGCTGTTGTTGGCAACGTTTAATAATGTACTCCTCACAGTCTGTCTTTTCCATCTCCTCTCTGAAATGAATGCACCTATTACTACCACAATCTAATAGGAATATTAACAGGCTTCTCGTAATATACTGCTCTTTCTGGGGCGATGTGTTTCTCCACTGTACTCTTCTTTAGATGAGAAGAGCAAAATTAACCACAGTGTTCAGGTATGCAGTCTACATCCATTAGCATTGTGTATTTATAGTCTATTTTTAATGTTGTTGGATATCCTGTTTGAATTTTTCTTTGCTTTACTGTGTGAAGGGGAGGTGTTTCTCTGAGAATACATGGTTCACGTGATTGCCGTGTAAGATGGGGCAGGATGAATATTTGAGCCAATAACTCCTAAAATATGAAAGGAATTGGTAAAATACACCTGGGTACTGGGAAGAAACACAAGAAATGGGAGAATTCTAAAAAAGTCTAAAGAATTCTGAGCAGATTCTTGCCTGCAAGTGGGAATACACAAGCAGAATGGCTTTAGAAAGTAAGCAAATACTATAGAATATGAAGAGAAGCATATTTGTTTCTGGAGAAAGGGAATACTGAGATAGATGCTGAAAAAAAGAAAATGACAGAATCAAGAGAAACTGAAAAAGACAAGCGTGTTGGGCCTGGTAACCTTTTTGTCGTACAAAACCGTCTAATATTCTTATGTTCACAACTTCTGCAATTCCCAGTGTCACACCAACCCCGCTTCCAAGAAGGCTGGTCGTCCCTAAGGCTTTGATGAACTCTGTCTGGGGGGTGACAGAGAGTGCTGCAGCCAGCACGCAGCCCCTCGCTCCTGTGGCTCCTGAGACCGTAGGCCTGGCTTCCACAGCGCTTCTGGTTTCCTAGCTGTAACGCTGCCAACATCAACGCGGTCGTGACAACGGCCTTTAAAATATGTGATCAAGAAACTAAATGGAAGAGAAAACAGGAATGAATTGCAGGGGAAATGTTAGACTCGATGTTTTCCAGGTATGAAGCTTATATAAAGTATTTTCTCTCCCTAGCCTTTTTCATGTCATTTAGTTATCAGTATTAGAGGAATGGTCTGTGAGGCATAAATAAATTTATATCTGAAAAATATTTTTCTTATATGCACCAAATATTTTCTTTATCCAGTGTGCCAAACCTTCCTTTCCCCCCTTAATTCCGTCTCACCTGACAGCCTTCTTAAGGCATTTTTTCCAATGTATGTCTCTCATTTTTCCTGAACTCATTAGTCTCTTACATCTTTTTAGTAGCTTAATACCTATTTATTTGGTTTTATACCAAATGTGAACAAATTAATATTGTTGTGATTCTCATGTGACTTGCTCTCTCTTGGTTTTAGTTGAATACATTTGTCGTTCCTCCTCTAACCTGTGAATTGTGAGCTCTTTGAAGCAGGTATTTTTTCACCGAATGTATGACATAGGCTTAAGACTTCTAGTAATCCATAGCATTATATGTGCTTAGAGCAGTGGAGTTCTCATCCCTAATAAAATTCATAGATGATGCAACAAGAGCAGCAGCAATATAATAAATAAGACCTAGGAAGTGTAGTATTCTTTTTTCTCTTTCTTCTTCCTGTTCATGAAATAGAGCCATGAAATCTAGCAAACTTCATCACAGACATTTGTCTTCTGAGCTAAATGGCTGGCTCCCAAGGGCAGGTCTCTGTGTAGTTGCCGCAGCGAGCGCATTCCACACACATGTTGATTTTAGCTTTAATGATGTATTATTCTGTATTATTCATTTGGCATTAGCACAAGATATGATTATCAGGAAGCAGTTCCTAAACATCTGGAGCAAGGTAGACTTACCCTTAGTGAAGAAGGGAGGTGGGGAGCACTTAAACTGACTGGACATACACCAGTCCATGGGGCTGATAGGGTGCACCCACGAGTGCTCGGGGACCTGGCTGTGTCACTGTGGAGCCACTCTCGATGGCTGGGTCGTAGTTCCTGAAGACTGGCAGAAAGCCGGTGTCACTCCTATCTTCGGGAGGGGCAAGAAGGAAGATCTAGGGAACTGCATTTCCTCCAATCTTCCACTGAAGACAAGTTATTAATTTTCTTATTAATTTCTCTCTGTTGCTTGCTGCCGCACTTGGCAGTAGCTGGGTAAGATAAAACATGGCATTAGCTGCATTTCTGGTGGAAAACTGAGGAACAAAAAGAATAAGATTCACTAATTTTGGCTTGTTAGTTTATAATCCCGGAATTTTCAGAACACTTACTGTTACCTGTAACTTGTTATGTTTAAAACAGAGTTTCTGTTGCCTTTAGCAGGAGTGTCTGATCCTGTTGTTTCTGGAAATCAGGCCGTGTGGTGCCAGGTTTGGAACCAAAGGCAAGAAGCACAGCTAGCGTCACCTCCTCAGTGTCTGGTTGAAACGACCCGACTGCCATGACATGGGATCTCTGTGGCAGAGGCAGAGACAGCTGCTGAGTCTTCAGGCAGGATTTGGCTGCCTTAACCTTTCTGTTCTGCCTCATTCTGCTCTAGTTCTGATATACCTAGAGGACGATAACCTACTGCTGCCATCAGTTGCTTCATATGCTTGCATGGTAGTAATTAGTGCAGTGGAACAAATGATCCCGGTTTGGCAGATAAGCAGTCTTGGCAATGTGAGGCCATATGATCCAATTCTAGGGATTTTTGTTTGCTCAGAAAAACAGAAAATATTTAACTACAAAACCCCCCCACGTTTTAAAAGAATGATCTTAGCGCTGTCATTTCCCAGTCTTTGGGTGTTTGAATTTTTAAACTTAGTGGAAAATTAGTTTTTCCATTCTGTTCATGGAAAAACAAACCTGCTTCTTAAGAAAGTAACAACTGTAATCAAAAAATCTCCATTCTTTAGAAAATGTAACAGTATTTTTTATTTTTGTATTGTCTGTAAAGTTTACTGTAGTACATCAGACTGCAAGCGTACCAATGTTTTACCTATTCTGGTTTTTTTATAATTCTTCTTCAAAAAAATGAGTTTCATCTATAATTATGCTTGATTTTGTGATAAATTATGACATATGGAGAAAGTCTCAAAATGGCATACCAAACCCAACATGAAATCACAAATCTCTTACCACTTCCACTGGAGACTTACTTGTATCAAAGAAAGATCAGATCTTACTTAACTTGAGCTTAAAACCTTTTTTCCTGAGATTGAAGCATTTTGCCTTGCTTATTTTATCCGTTGCTCACAAGTTAGTCTGATGTTGTTACATTATTATGCCGTCCAACTTTTTCAGAGTTTTATATGTTGGTCACATTACTGGCCGGAGTAAAGCCAAGTGGTACAGAGTCATGACAGCAGATTAGTTCCTGGGTATTCATACTCCCATTTGTTCCAGTATTTGTGCAATGCACTTCGAGCAGGGTTTGAGCATTATGTGCATATATATATGTAAATCTCAGAAGGTGGGGAAAATTTTTTAGTGTGAATTGGTGTTTTTTATATCTAAATGTGTTATTATTTTTTTCTCTCTTTCCATCTTTCTCTCCCTCTCTCCCGCCTTTCTTTTTAATTTGTCCACTATCAGTGGTGAAAAAGAAGCAAAGAGTGAGTACTACCCTTCAGTGAAAGGCCATCAAGTGTACCTGGGGAACAGAGAGGTGAAGAAATAGGCGAGATGGGTGGGAGATCCCTCTCTCCCTCCAAATATCTGCAGGGTCTGGGTGAAGCGCCTGGTGAGTCAGTGTGGGATAGTGCTGGAGCGAGAGTCTGTCTAGCGCTTTGTGAGGACACGTTGTGTTCATGTGGGTTGAGCTGGGAAGAGCCAAGGCAGGCAGACAGAGGAAGTAATTAGGCCTCAAGTTTTCGTATATATATATATGTATAGGTATATATAATGTCTTTGACCAAAGGGACTGTTTGGGACAGGTGGGGTCTGTGGAGTAGCACTAGAAGAGGGTAGCACAAAGCACCCTGAAGGACTGGGTGCTTGCTGGAATCAGCAAAGAGAAGCTGATAAGACAGCAGAATATCTTTGTGCTTGAAGGGCTAAATTGTTTAGGTGGTGGAGTTTATGTAAGGAGCCTTAACTGTGTGCAGTTGTGTGTGTTCGCCTGTGAGGGAGAGTGGAAGAAAGGTCATTTTGAGGTGGGATTTTGTATGAGGAAGAGAGTATGTAATTCCCGTCTCTATTATGTTTATTTGGGGCGTTGTAAACTTGCTGTATCATGTTAGCAGCAGGGCTTGTGATTCTGAAAAGGAGCCAGGTAGTTCAAACAGTATGAATGGAAAGCCAAACAAATCATCAAAGCGTAAAAATGTACAAATCGGGATGAGAGCATCAGAGCTACAGACCGATAGCATTGAGAAAAAAATCTCAGGAAGCCTAAATGAGTGACATGTGACTCCTGCACACGTAAACAGAGGGAGAGATCCTTCACACAGAAGGTATTTTTTTATTTTTGCTGGGTTAGGAAAATAACAATACATGACGCACAAGGAACAGTAAAGTTATAAGGCTAATTCTCGTTCCACTGAATCTATTTGGTTTTGATTTTGCCTTAAAATTACAGAAAGTTTGTTTGGATTTTGGTTTTTATTTTTCTTATCTAAAAGTGTGATTTTGCTAAGCGATGGAGCTACCCCTGTGTGTTGGTATTACAGAGTGGGGAATTGTCCTTCATGGCAGCAGACTTTTTTCCAGAGAGGAAACATCAAAGATACTCAAAAGCTCAGGTTCAGCAAAAGGCTACCTACTGTGCATCCTGGGGCTATGAGGTGTTTGCTTTCTGATGTAGGTGTGGGAATGCCAAACAAACAGGTACTGCTCACTCTTAGATGATCTGAGCAGAATATACGATAGGCAAAGGAACGATGCCCCAATTCATTACATATAAAGCAACCAGGCTGTTGGGTGCACATTCGTCCATGAGCAGACTGATACTGGATTGCACTGTGGTGCTAATGACCAAAGCTAGTCACTACAAATGAAACTGGTATTAAAAAGCTTGATATCCTAAAGCAGAAAATTAAAAGGAAAGGGAAATGGTGAGCTTCTGATGACCCATTTTGTGATATTAGAGCTAAGCAATCAAAATCATGGTTGTAAGACTGAATCTTTACATTCTAAATTGCGTTGGTTTACCTACAGGTGTTTAGAATAGAAGGGACAAGAAATCAGAATACAGCAGATGCTGTTATTAGTGGGCAAATGTAAAGTAGGTCTAACCCCATTTAAGTTACTTTTAAAAGAAGATAATTGCCATATCTCCTGTATGCCTCCTCACTCCCTAAAATACACACCAAGCAGGTATGGTGATTCTCTGTCTTTTAAACATCTGCTATAACTTTTTAGCTTCAGTAGAATGAGTCATGTCAGAAGAAAATTGGTCTCAATGTCCATGTCTGTACAAAGTAAATAAAAAGTGCCCTGGCTCCCTGTTTGGCCCTGAAGGCAGGTGACAGAGCATGGCTTACATCCATATGGCTAAACTTTCTTCTTCACTAAAACATGTCAGCCTTGTCTGTATTGCATACTGGGAACCATCCCAGGCTTGACTTACCCTCCAAAATGTGTCCAGGTGTTGCCTGGAAGAGTGCTACTTCCCATGAGTCAAATCCATGCCAAGGAGTATACTAGCAATTAAATAGTATGGAGAGTTGCATGCCATAGTGCCCTGGCCCTGTTCAGTTTACTAGCATAATAGTTTACTGGACGATGTCTGCAAAGGAAGCTGCTGGCCCAATAAAACCAACAAAACCTGTAACTGTTAAACTGTTTGGGTACCAATTAGCTGGATCTTTATAGGACTAACTGTAGAGTGAAGGGAATTGAGGGTAATCTTTTCAGTATGAATGTCGTAATAATAATAGTATTCTGGAATAAATACTATACCTCAAATACTGTAATGTTCAACTGTGCCATATCTCCATACTGTATTAGAAAAGTATATATTCAGTGGCGATTTCATATCTTTATTATCCTCATTTCCCAGGAACGGTTCTCTTCCATAGAGTTACAACTGTTTATTAGCCAATATTTTCCATGGATGTATGAAAGAAGTTTAAGCAGTTTCTCTAGAAACAAAGCAATGACTGCTTGGTATCTCCTTTTTATTTTAGTCCTCCTTCACTTCCAGGACAGACGTCTCTGGGCTTACATTGCAAACATACATAAGCAGGACTTTTCAGCTACTTTTATCATTCCTCAAAAGCTATGAGATACTTGGCAACTCCAGCTAAGTAGAAGCTTTCCACGTCAGCAGTCCGTTCAATCAAAGGAAGTTGCAATGAGCAAATAATTCAAATATGATCAATATTTCTTGATCAGAAAGAAGAGGCAGTTGGAATCTGTAACCTCATGGTTCAGAAGGAAATTTTCCAGACTCAGTACCTTTACTTTGCCTCCATGAATGCATATATTTTAGTGTAGTAAGGCGTACTTGTGTTCAGCCTACTGAACTGCAACAGTCTCAGGTAGAGGACTTGCAGGTTTGAGATTAAATAAGAGTCTGTGGGACACCTGTGCTGCTTTAAGCAAGAAAACAAAGGTATGGCCGAAGCAGAACCTGGAAGACAACATGCTTTTTCATTCTGATTTTTGTTTTGGAAGCTAAATGGAGATTACTTTGGGATGTATTTAGGTAGGGACAGGGAGAGGATGCAACTTGATTATTACATCTTCTCTTCTTTTTTTAAACTCTTAATAAGTAAGTTAATTACTTATGCTGATTCCGCATTCACTGAGGTGAGGACAAATTTATCTGGATGCTGATACCAATGAAGCATGTATTTGTGTGTCATGTTATCACAGTCACTGCCATGCTGAATTGAAGGTTTATCTGCTAAGAAGTAGGCTTTATATGACATATATGGCTACCTATTATAACAGCTGTAGATACCGGCTTTCTGTGGCATTATGATTTCAAAAAAATGGTTGGGAAATGGAACATGTGGAAATTGAACATGTAGTTTTAGACTTTGGGAAGAACAAAGATAATCTCCTTTGCAAATTATTTGTTGGAATCTATTGCTGCTACTGGAAAGCTTACGGGAAATCTCAAAAAGCAGGACATCATAGAAAGCAGGACATGGAGATTTTGATACCCCATACATAAGGAGTAAGATAAGTTAGTGTTGGTACTCTTTTCACTACATGATTTTTAATAATTAAGCTTTCAAAGTGAAGTTGATACTATTTTGTAAAATGGCCATCCTTATAGGTTCTTAACTTGACCTGTATGGAATCAAATCTCTGTGACTTGCAGGAAAATGAGATGAATTGCCCTAAATAATCCTAAAATAATAAGCAAAAAGTCTTCAGGGCCCTGTGTTCCCTCTGGATATCTATCCTGAGCATGCTCACTAGAAATACATTAGTGATTAGTAATTCACAATCTGTTTAGAACAACACTTTAAAACTTGAATTTTAAATGAATTTCAAGCTTGAAATTTGTAAAATGAGAAGATTTCTCAAGTTATATGTTCTCAGATCAAACACCTGCCTGAAGATCAAACACCATGCAAGAAGGACTCTTAATCAATGATATCATATTTCTTCTGGTAGTGGAAACTGGTCCCTGAATACCTTTATAACAGGAATAAGAAATAACGGATAATTCTGTTACAAGCACCTTTTTAATAACAGCAGTAATAGATGGATTTCAATAAACTCTGTTTTAGTTCTAAATCTATTTCTTCTAATGTTTGTTTAATACTATCTACAAAATGGGTTTGTGCTGTTATTCCTGTCTCTGGGGAAGTTATTTTCAAGTTTGAATGAACCTGTATAGACTGTCCATGTTTAGGTTTCATTGGAAAATCTGTTGGGTGTTTGGCCATTTGAATGACACCTTCAAGAACTGAGGGACTGCTCCTTGAGACTGCATTCACTGTCTGAGGTGAGGGTAGGTCCACATTTTATAAAGAAACTAGATAGCTTAATTTGCTTTTTTTTAACCACACTTCGGGCTTCTTAGCTTTGTTGTAGTCTTCAAGCAGATTATCTCCCTGAAAAAAACTATAAGCTTTACAATTGCACCAGCAAAAGATATTAAAAAATTAAAAGCAAAAAAGTATTCTTGGAAACTTCACATTGTCTGTCAGTTAAGTTTTTTACGGTTTCTCGTTTTTAAGAGACTTGCACAATGGACATTAGAAACCAAATATCTCCCAAGGTTTGATCGTTCTTAATTTGTGCCAGTCCTGTGAAGGGGTTACTGAGTAATCTGATCTAGACGGAGTGAAGGAAAAAGGTCACATCAAGTGCCAAAAATGCCTTTATCCTCACTGCTTGGCAAGCCAACCTGTGAGATAACCGGTTGGTCTGTCTCAGAAGGCTGTACCTGCGCAACAGCTAGAAACAAACACTTTCATTACTGCTGGTTTCTGAGATGATGGGGAGATAAAGAGTTCTTGCATGGAAACACTCCCTTTTATGTACACTGGTCTCCAGTCTTGTAAAAAATGGCTACCTGTGTGACTATTTGTGGAAATATTTTAAAAATAGCTTCTCTATGACACTTAACAGCAGAAGATCAGTGGGAAAGAGAGAGGCCACAAAATTTTATTTTTAAATAATAAATGCAATGAAAATAATTGAGAGAAGTGATGCTTAACCCTCTTTTTTCAGTCCCTTATTTTTCTGTACATTTTGGTTCTTTGCCTTTTTTATTGATAATTTCTTCTAGCTTTCTATTGCTCTGATAGCCGTTATCATCTCTTGCTCTCCCAGTAGCAACTAACAAGAACAAGAAACCAGGAATACACCTGCATTAACAGCTGGAGAACTCCACAGCATACAACGCTCACAGCCATTTTAAAATCCTCTACAACTCATTGTAACCTCAAGTCAGATGGAGAGAATTTATCCCCATGGGAAAAGTATTTTACCCCAGGCTCTTAGACATTTTGGCCAATTTTTTTAAAAGTGCTGAGCAGCTGCAACTCTCATCATCTCTGATTGATTTAAAAAAACCAACTGCAGCTGGTAGCCTTTGACCGATTCATTTACTTGCGAGATGGCAGGTAAGCTCTCTTGAAGATCTGGCACCAAGCTTATAATAAGAGTTTAAAAAAATAAATTCCAACTTACAATTGCATAAGGATCTCTAGTTTCTGACTTCAAGGGTTACCTGTTAGCGTTTGGGACTGACGCCTGTATCAGAAGACAGAGAGCTGGGAATGGCCTTATATGAAGAGGATTTTCTGCTGAATACATCAGAACTAATATCAGTTGAAAGAGTAACATGTGAAATTGTTGTTTTACCTTTTCCTGTCACAAGAACAACATTTCCACAGAAAGGCATCTCTTTTAAACAGGGCTTCACTTTACTGCTCCCCCACACCAAAAGAAACATCTTTGAAATGTTTCCAAAAAAAGCAGGTGTACAAATTGTTCTTGCTAAAGGCTGCATACCATCAGCTTTCAGCATGTAAACTGTATTCTCTCAATGAGACTAATCACATGATACTGGGCATAATAGTGATACTGGGACCCACTCAGGCTGGCAAAACTGAATAGAAATCAGACTGATCGCTTAACAGGGACCTGTTCCAATTTTATTTTGGATTAAAATCAATTTTCTCTGAACCATTCCCCTCTGTTCTCTGTCTGTCTCCTCCAATCCTCTTCCTCCTGAAAAAAAGACAATAATAACTGAATCGTGTATTTCATTATGCTTTTAGGCGTCCAAAAGAGATTGTCTGCAACTACTTTTTTTACGTACTTGTTTTCGTTTTTGTTTTTTTCTGGAGTACCTCAATGGTGGTACTTTTAATGGAAGTTCTGGATTATCTCCATGCAGGACCAATTTCTGTCATCCATTTTTTAAAAGGAGACTAAGTTTGTAGGCTTCAGGACTTAGGATGCTATCTTAAAACTAAATTATCCTGCTCCGTGTGGACTGCAGGGTGCTGTGCTGGTGGGTTGGCCATACTGTCCTAAGCCCTGAAGTTCCTCTCCCTTCTGCTGTTGCCCACTTTATGTCTGCCACAGAGATGGATGCATCTGTGTGCTGTGGTGTGCTAGTAATTGGAAGCGTTATGCAATCTAGCAGAATGAAAGCTGCAATATGAATGTAAATTATTATTCAGCATATTAACCCAATATTAAAATACCAGGAGCTGCAGTTTCAAAATATAATATGGGAGAGAGACTTATAAAACCCATTTCCAGTCCATGTCATTCACTAATGGGATTGTATATTTAGACCTAACCGATGATTTTAACAATTACCTCACAATATCTGTGCATTCTCCAAGTATGAAATATGGAATGAAAATGAAAAAAAAAACTGGTGTATGAACTTATGATATATGAAGCCTAATGAGCTTGGAAAACAGGTATCTGTGGACTTGCCTTCGCACACCCAAGCCCAAATCCTGCTTCTTTGACGCTTCTGCTGTCATGAAAATAATTCAAGAATAAGAGCACATCAAGGGTTGAAAGAGTCAGATACCTCAGACCCACGACCAAGTCTGCATTGGGAAACAGAGGTGCAGACTTTATCTCTTTGTGTGACAAAGTTGTGGGCAACAAGGAAGAAAGGAGCAAACACACTTGTGACAGCCTGAGGATGTTATTTATGGCACTCCTCAGATGCCATAATACTGGGGACAGCAGCTTATGATATGGAAAACACTTTTTCATCCTCATGCTTTCTGACTTCTCTCTGTAGCAATTTGCCATTAGCAGATCCTAAATAGGGAGTAAACAAATTCAGCTGTCAACAAGTATCAGGTTCTGATTGCCAGTGTCTTCAGGAGATTTTGACCATTTTGAACTATCAGAGGAAAAGAAGCTTTGTTTTATGAACTGATAAAAACCTTTTTAAATAAGCTTAATCTTTGATGAAGAGTACTACTAAGCTCTTGTCCAGGTGCCAAGGGCCCCATCAGCCCTGTGAGCCCTGGCTGGCCTCCCACTGGGCTTCCCCGACCCTGCCCGTGGGCCCAGCACCGCAGAGCCTGGCCCCCAGGCAGCGTAGGACCTTGCCCCCATGGTGGGTGCTGTGGGACCTGCCCTTTCCGTGACACTGGGCTTTGCCCCAGGAGTCCTCCGCAACGCCAGCGTAACCTCCACAGCCAACCTCCAGAGAGGGTTCATAGCCCTGCAGGCTTCTCTAACACCCCCTGCACCTACAGCAACCTCTGCACCCTGAATGCCTCAGAGGTGACTGAGTAGGGTACAGACGCCTTTAGTTAGATGTGGCGAATCTTTGCTGCCTATGTCTCAGCTGCTTTTGGTTCTTGGTGCTAGCTGTAGACTAGGTCATCCCTGAAAAGGGTGACCCTGGCCTCCAGAACACTCTCAGTACTCTGTTGAAGCATGGAATATATGAGGACTAGCATCTAATCAATTCTTAAATAAAGTAAGGGAACAACAATGAAAAACAGCCATCATCTAAAAGCACTGCTGTAAGAATGGTGGCTGTACATACTGACTTACAACAATATTACGCTGATTATGGCTTCAAGTCACCAGACAGGTCTGAGTCTCCTAAGTCTACTGGGTTCCCAAAAGATGCAAAACCTTGAGACCAACCTTTCTCTTTTGGGGCTCGCTTACGTGCCTTAGCACCTTGTTGCTCTGGAGTTTCAGTTCTCGGATTAGGTGGTGTGGATCATGTTCTCGGTGGACAGCCTCACTGTTGTTCGTGTGCTTCAGCCTTTCATGGACGTGCAGTGGTAATGGACATGCCTCTGTTCAGGATGTGCTGTGCAGAGCCGGATATGCAGCTAAGCATGAATGTTGCTTAGCACATGACAGAAGGAAGCATGCTTGACAGGGACTGATTCCCTACCCTTACCTGATGGCTGGTGTGTGAGGGATAAAGCTGTAACACGCTGACTGCAGTAGTTGTGAGCTTCTCGCTGCTCATGCAGGAGAGTCGGCGTCTTCCTTGTATATGGCAAATTTTATATGGGCCTAAGATAGTATGGCATGCAGTTGGGCAAATCAGTGCCTCCCACTACAGGAAGACCCAAACTGGCCTGGAGCTACCAGCACCGTGAGGCAAGGCGTAAGACTTGTTTCAGCATGAGCAATTTCTGGAAGTAGAGACGATGTGAGTGGCGTGACGCTCTAGTGAGTGAGCCTGGCAGAGCAGCCACGCCAGTGCAGCGGTAAAGCTTCCACACCGCAGCTGATAGACGTGGGTGGTGCTGTGCACCCTTTATGTACTAGGTGCAGGCAATGCTAGCTGGAGTGTGGGCCGAGTTCCGTGTACAAGAGAGCACCGATAGGCGTGCTGTACTGGTTTTGGATGGAGTGGAGTTAATTTTCTTCATCGCAGTCTGTGTGGGCCTATGTTTTGGATTTCTGGCCAAAACAGTGCTGATAACACAACGATGTTTCAGCTATTGCTGAGCAATGCTTACACAGAGTCAAGGCCTTTTCTGTTTCTCACACCACACAACCAGCCTGGGTGGTGGGTAGCCTACCCCTGGTAGGCTTGGGGGTGCACGAGGAGTTGGGAGAGAACACATCTGGGATAGCTGACCCCAGCTGACCAAAGTGACATCCCTTACCATAGGACATCGTGCTCAGCAATAAAAGTTTGGGGGAAGTTTGCCAGGGCTGCTCTTGCTTGGGGACTGGCTGGTCGTCGGTCAACTGCTAGTGAGCAGTTGGGTATTTTTCCATCATCTGTTTTTCTTGGTTTTGTTTTTCTTTGTTTCCTTTTTATTTATTTATTAAACTGCCTTTACTCAACCTACAAGTTTTCTAACTTTTTCCCTTCTATTTCTCTCCCCGTCTGGCTTGGAGAAGCGAGTGAGTGGTTGGTGGTGTAGGGCTTAGATGCCTACCAGGGTTAACCCATAACAGATGCCCAGTCTGTTTATACAGCATTATATTTTTAAACATCAAGAGATTACTATGCAAATTTCTAAATCATATTTCTATGTGTACCCTTCTTAAGAAGAAAACCTACTCTCTAAGGACATAGCCAATGTTTACATATGTAACCACAAATACTGTGTATTCAAAATACTGGGAGCTAAGGGTTACTATAGCTGTGTATACTAATCCATAATTAATGCATGCTGCCAGGCTGTTAATTTTTCATGGAAGAGGCTTTTCTGACCAGTATAACTTTGTCATTGTAGATATTTGAATTTTTTCTTCATTTATACCAGAGAAATATTTTTTTTTAAAAAAAAAGCTTTTACACTTTTTCTTTCACGGTAAGAGGAGGTGGTTGTTCCCTTCTGGTGAGAACAAGTTTGTGCACTAGTTGTATGTTTTTTGATGGAGTAGAATATGAATAGGTAGTAAGACAGAAATACAGGTATACCCGCTTATAACTTTTTTTGTGTGTTTGCATTTGAATCCTTTAGAAGCATCATTACCTGTATTCTTGTAAAGAAGTTGAAAGATTTCAAAATTTTAATTTAAATTTTTGACACAAAAGAATGTAACCTTGTCTTTCAATATCTGCTCTGTTACTTACCTAAATACTCTGAAAACTCGTTCACTAACTCTGAAACACTCCTGTGTTAGAAAGGAACAAGAAATTTCTCAGATTTCTGCAGTTAGAGACGATCAGAGTACGAGCTGAAAGAAGTCTAGTCAGGTCATCCAGCACGTCCCTGAAGCTGCCAGGACAGAGAAAAGAAGGCTGAAGTTATATTGCAATTGATCTGGGGCTGCAGCCAGCCTGATACAGTTTTGAATAGCTTTGAGGCTGCTTTAAACGACGTCTGAGACCAAGCTATGCTCCCATGTCAGGGAGAGATAAATAACTTCCTACTTTCTCAGCTGAATATTGAGGGTTTTTATTAAAGGCAAGAGGAAAAAGAACGGCTTTATGAAAAAAGTATAATTACTACTCTTCAAAATACAGAGAATGTATATTCAGCTCTTTATTAGATGTACAGTATTAACGCATCGATGCCCTGGCTGAGATTGGTATCCTATTGTGCTAAACGGACACAGAGTGAAAAATGGTACCTCCACAAGTAAATTACTATCTGAAGAGACAGGATAGGAGGAAAACCAGGATAAAGGAAGTATTATTATTCCCTTTGTACAAAGGCAGATGAAATGAGGAGTCCTGTGTCCTGCTGAAAGTTTGTGTATGGCCTGAGGGTGGCACCTGAGGGCCCTGGCTCTGCCTGCTGGCCTCACCACCACACACCTCCCACTCTGCGGGGGGAGAGTGAGGGGGGAGTCCGGCTCCCTGCCTCTGTCCCTCTGCTTTGTCATACCACGCGTTATCTGTCACACAACAGGCACAGCAATTTTGAACAGATGCAAAGCATGGTCCATAATAGGAAGGAGTAAGGCCGCCTATGTCTTCCTTTATATTTTTGGTATTTCTAGTGCACCCATTACTTAGGTTGCTGACCACTGTTGAGCAGTAAAAGGAATTTACGCATTTGTTGTTGAATACAGTTAACTTTTCCTGGGGTCTGAGATTGTTAAATGAAGATTAAGCCGGTAAAAGAAGTTGTGATAGCACTGCGTATTCTCATCTCTGAGATCCAGCCATGGGTAGCAGAAACTAAATTTGCTATTCCAAAAGTGCTTCCAAAGGTAACTTTGAACTATTAACCAGGTGTGACTGAAGCGCTGCTGGCTGAATTTTGCTTTAGCCCAGTAAGTGGATTCTATTGTATTTAGCTCAGTTCAAATAGGCATAATTTACATTTCAGTACTGTTAGCTATTTCAGAGCTGATTAATGTTCATTAGAGATGTGCTGTGCTGTGGGCATCGTGGCAGTTTACTGTGAGAGACATGTCTCTGTAAGGTCCAAGGTGGCAAGTTGAATCTAGTCCAAGAGCCTTGTCAGAAGTTGGAGTGACACGGAGGAGGAGCCTGATGGTCCAGGGCAGGGAAAACATGAATATAATTTATTTACCTGTATAATTTTCTATGTATTTCACTGTTGCTCCAAGATAGCTGAGCTCTCAGCCTTTTCTGGTGTCCCCAAGTGCACCAAATGTGTTGAGGCAGTCTTATCCTCTCTGCCCTCATTTCGTATCAACTTATTTGCATTAAACTGATATAATAATCTGCTATATATCACAATTACCGAACAAGCAGTATATTAATCACAAGCCAGGCGAAGACCGCAGAGAAAGGCTGCCCATTTGGCACTGCCTGCCCTCAGCGTGCCAGCCCTCTGTTCCAGCTAAGCCTACCAGCCCAATGTCATCCACGGGTTTAAGAGGAGGTGATCAGGGGACACTTCCAAACCCCCCAGAGCCATCTTGTGGCATTCAGAGCAGAAGCTGGGTTTACAGATGGAGCTGAATTGTTCTGCTGCTCCTCTCCAAAACTTGGGATGTTTTGTAAATTTGATACCTTGCTTCTTTGGTTTCAAATGTTTGATTATTTTTTTTCTCTAGAAAACCAGATGAGGTCAGGGTTAAAGCTAATTCAGGTTGGTTTTTTGGCATAGGAAACTTACACAAAATGGTGGGTAAGGCACTGGAAGATCACGTGTGCGCTCACATCATTTCTGTATTTAATTTCCCATATTTCTTTGCCTGTAACAAGGATTGAGGTAGGTTTGAAGCCTGAATTACTTTCTCAAATCAATAGGACATTCTTCAAGAGCGTAGCACACCGCTGACATAATTTTGGAAAGACTTCCTTATGCTGCCTACGCACATCCTTCTGAGCAAACCTGGGATCATTCTTCATTCTCTGGTGCTATCCACTCAGTACCTCAAAACCCTGCAGTCCACGATGAAACCTGGAAATCTTTTTTATCACTAGTTGTAAAGCAGGTTTTACATTGATGCCAGCAAGGTGACTAAGATGTTTCTGAGTTTGGGTCTGAACAGCATTTTGCCAAGTTGTAGGCACAGTGTACTAGAAACAAATGAGAATGGTAGGTTTGTGTGTCGTCTCGGTACCAGCAGCAATTTAGACTGTGTTAAGCGATCGTTTGAACCAAACGAATCTCGTCACTGGCGAAAAAGCCCAAGCTACAGTTTGAAGACACATGAGTAAAACCACAGCCTTACTATACTTAGTATATTTTCTTTGTTTCCTTGTGTCATTGACATTTCAGCCTCTGCCACAGCAATCTGACAGGCCTGCACTTGGTCCCTGGCAAAGCAAAGTTTGTGTTAGCCTCTGCTCTTGCCTGCTGGGGGCCACCTCTTGTCTGCAAGCATCTTCCTTCGTGTTTCTCACTTGTACGCTACTGGTAAGATGGTCCAGCTGTGCACTTAAGTATTTATGTCCAGTAATATTGTATTATGTCTGCTGTGTGCTCAGGTTTATATATGAGATAAAACCCTGCGTTGGTGACATGATCTGCACTATAAATACTTAATTTTCTATATTCTTTGGGTTAATAGAACACACTCAAGTTGGAGACTTTTTGCATGCCTTAGAGACTTATTAACACCTAGGCACATTGCTATGTTATACAACTATTTAATTTATATTTGTTTTGTTTAAATATAGGTGAAACAGTCCAAGGAAGGTAGTGTAGCAGCTGTCCTCAACTCTGTCAGATGATTACATTTAGAGAAGACAGAATTTTAAGCACTTTGAGATAAGCATTTTATGGAACGGAATTCATTTTGAAATTGTATTCTTTGCTGTGTTGTGTGTTCAGATGACATGAAAAGCCACATCAGTGTAAAAAGTGGAATTTGCCTTACCATACTTTGAGATGGGTGCTAAAAAACACGTGCGTGCGGGTTGATTTGCCTCTTCTACAATTTACATATCTACATTTGAGCTCAGTGCCTTAGGCCTCCTTTATAGTCGCGGCATTTAGGGTGATGAGCTTAGAAAAAGTCTTCTGTGTTATAGGTATCTTCATTTGGTCAGTGTATGCTAGCAGCCTCAAAAACCTGAGAGATGTAATGCTTGATGTAATAGGCTATTGAACACTGGGCTCTATGTATCAGTGGTACAGTTTATAAAACATTCTCCTCAACCTTTTTAAAGCTACTGCTACATGTGTATACTTAGAGGGACCATTTTTATGAAACATCACTGGCTATAATGGGCATTGCTTTTGGCAATACCAGAAAAAAGAGAACTGAAAGCAATGGCAATATGATTTGAAGTTTGGATCATTCATGGTTAAGTGAGAAAACATTTTTTTACACGGTCTTTACTTTATCTGTTCTGTGGATAGAGACTAGGATTTATTACTTGCCACCTTACCATTTTAATGTATATTTACACTCATTAGAAGGCTAAACATCACGGCCATCTTTATTTCAATGTTCTAATCACATAGATGCAGGTGTTTGGACCACTCTCTCATGCACATACATAAATGTGTAAGGAGTAACTTTAATTACAACGTGACAAAGAAAAGCTGTGTTCCAGTGGCATCTCTACTTCAATAAGAAAACAAAAGCTTCTGCTGATAATTGTTTCTATTAAGATCTGTACATTTTTCTCATTTAGGGCACCAAGAACTACTTGGGAAAGGTAGTAGTTTAATATGCCTTTTAAATAGTGTGTAAAGTGCTTGTTCTGTTGCTTAGATTGACTTCTAACACTATTAGTTTATGAGGAAATGGGATTTAGTTTTTTGAATTGTTTCGATTTTCAATGAACGTTTAAAGCTTGGTGAAGATTTCTGTATTAAACAAATGATATTTTGTGCCATGTAAACAAAGTTGTAAAGAGTCGTGCATTACATATAGATCTGGTGGTAGTAACATAAAGCTAATATCAGCAAATGAGAGAATGGGAAACCAGTTGCCTCCTCTTTCTAGTGTGCAATCAGTGCAAGAGTCTCTGTGATGGGCAATTACCTTAACTGCCTGCCTAAAGCAGCTACGAGTTGCATGATCAGTCCAGTGCGCAAGATTATACACTCCCCGCTACTCGATGAAGAAATTCAGCCTGCACTGATAGCTATCATGTAATTCCAGTGCACTGCTTTTAAACGTATAAAGAAGCAAAAAAAAAAAAAAAAAAAAAAAAAAAAGAGATACTAAGAGAACCCAGTTAGAAAGCAATGGAAAAAATAGTATTTCAATCATCATGGAATGCCCAGGCTAGAAGGGACTGCAAAAGGTCATCTGGTCCAACCTTTTGTGGGAAGGGGAGCCTCGATGAGATGATCTAGCACCCTGTCCTAATGCATCTTGAAAACAAGTATCAAGAACTCAAATACCGGATTGCTGCTGCAGTTAGTGCAGCACAGAGTGATAGAGTGATTGCTCAGAATCGGGTTGTGAAAGCTTTCTCTTTCTGCTGAAAAATGCCAGACATTTCCATTTATTTGCATTCATTTCACTTAATTGATTTGACTTTGTTCTATTTGAAATAGGTAGAAAAAGGAAAACGTCATACTTAAAATAATGTATCCCCTTCTAGTTGTGGTATTTCTAGCAAAATTAAATCATGAGCATTCCTAATCCTTTGTTTCAGTCTGTGCTGTTTAGTAATCTGTGAGGGAAGAAAGCCAAATAAACAGCTGGCATGTTTTAGCGGTTACTACGAGCTTCTCTCTTGGCTGTCTGTGTTGAATAGGAGGGATTGCCTGGTGAATTCAAACACAGGGCCGAGTGCCGCACATTCTCATCGTACACCGCCACTCTGCTGGTGCATTGAGCAGCTCTGGCACAAAGGAACTCTGCAAGCGGTGTGGTTGCTCCTTGTTGGTAGGAGAGATTGAGCCTTCGCCGGGACTAACCTCAAACTACGAGGGCAACTCCTAATAAAGACTGTCACAAACCTTTGCAATCCTCTGTGTAGTGTTTCTCTGGCTTGTGTGCACTGAAGTAAATACACCTCAACGTGTATACGTAAAAAGAAGTAACATCCCTCTCTACTTGAAAAAGGCAAAGGCATCGTGCGCTTTTTGGGTGATGATAAAATAAACGTAAAACAGATACTGATGATGGTAATGAACAACTGGCAGTGGGGAGGCAGTATGAGGTGTGGTAGCGTTCACTTCTGAGAATGACTTTCCTCACAATAAAAAAATGAAGGGTTAATATTGGTGAAACAGTATGCATTGTAATTGCAGTCAACAGAGCGGTTTTTTGTGCACATTGTAGCCCTATGCACACTGTCATTGATTATTTTCATTCTATCTTCCATAATTTCTATCTAGTCTGTAGAAATTGAGAAGATAAATATTACTTTATTGCTTCAGCATGGTTTTAAAACACTGCAGCAATGTTGTATTAATTAACACCAATGAATTACACATGATTCATTTTCAGAATCCTGTTCCTACTCTGAGGGTATTTTATCTCCCTTTATCCCTATTCTTCTGTCATAGTTTGTCAACTTGTTGTGTCCTCACCTCACTCAAGGAGTAGCTAGTATCGAGTTACACAATGCTGTGAAACCAAAAGTACCCATTGAGAAGCAAGGTGCTATTCTGAGTTCGTAATGATTTCTATTTACTAGTGAATACAAATTTACATTAATTGCTTAATTGACTTCAGTGAAAAGTAGATCTGTTCAGTGGATGCTTACAGGTTTGTGTCACGGTTAGCATGAGGAGGTTCCACATCTCACCGTGGCTTCAAGTTGGCACTGTAAAATACGCGCATTGAGCTACAAGGTTTAAGAAAGCCTGAGTGTGATCTGTGGAGTGTTTAATTCTATTTGGCTGTGTGTCTGCTTTTAATTTTTTTTATGGCAAACTTTTTCACATAGAATTTCATAGTTCTAGAAATCTGGTTTTATTTTTAAAATCCTGGCTGTAATGCAGTGCAAAATGCTATGATCCCTTATCACAGTTTTTTTTCTTCCTCGTCCTTTTGTTGATCTCCTCTCTTTAGATGACTGCATGGCTTTTGTAACTTGTCTAGAGGTCAACGTAATGACTTATGTCTCTAGCCCATTATGTCCATCTACCATAAAATTTCCGTCCCAGTCCTCCTGTCTTTACTAATTTAAGTCACACATTTAAATACAGAGATTTCCATATTTCTTTGGCAGATTCTGAGTCTGGTGTAACTGTCCCTACCTTTATACATATCCTGTCTTCAGTTTCTGTGGTGTGAATCCTGATCTATAAACTTACTTGCAATTACACTTCAGAATAACTTAAAACAATGCATATATATATAAGCATACAATGCATATATATATAAGCATACAATGCTTTTCTAAGTAAATATTTTAAGGACCCAGGTAATAATTTTTAAATTTGATGGTTTAGTGATCTAAAACCTCTCTTAAATTGAAGTGTTAGAACCTTATTCATATGTCTATGTACACAAACTTTTAATCTACAAAATTTTACCTTCATTTAGAGTTGCAGTGTCAGTGCTCAGAGTCTGTCTCATTTCCGTGCTGCCTGCTCTTTGTACCCTAATTCAGGCTGTTCTAAAGTTTTTTACCCTGAAATCTCTCCTTACCTGTCCCTCAGCCCCTAGTGAACTCTGGTAAATATGGTAAGTCATCTACATTTTCTGTTCATGGTAATGAATTTACTTCCCAACTTAGTTAAAATGTATAAATACAGTATATTTCTGAATGCTGGGATACAGGCCATCCAATACTAGAATTGTGCATTCCTTTTCACTGACTGATTCCTTTTTACTTATTCTGGTGTCACTCTTCATTTCATTAATTTTTCATTTTCTGCCTCCAGGAAACTTCTCTCTGATTCTGGCATGTTTCCCTCTTTCTCCCTAGTGAACATACTTGAGACAAAGAAATCTTTTAGCTTTGCAGCACTCCGTGCCTCATCTGTCATCAACTCGCCTCCATCCATCACACCAAGAGACTACAGCCTCCCTCAAAATCCTCCTGATGTTTATCTATTTGTAAAACCTTTTGTTTGTCCTTCTACCATTGACTAGAATTGTTTTAACATTTTCCTTTCTACTGGAGTGCTTTTTGTTCTTACTGTTTTATCAGGTACACGTGTCTCTAGTATAGCAATAATAGCATTTGACTTCTGTTTGTAAGCACAATCTTGGGAGGAAAAAGAAAACATATAGTTAACAGCTGCAAAATGCTTTAGGACTATATCCTCCTGCAGGTTTTACACAAAACATTCATTGACTTTTCTGCAGTAGCAGAAGACTTGCCTTTTTTTTAAACAAAGAAGCTGGACTATCCATAATGCACGGTTCACTATAATGGCAGAGACAGAGGCGCAGCGGTTCTGAATTGCCTTAGCTGCACTAAAGATCACGGTTTAAGCAGTTTCCACTGGAAACTGCATCAGCTGAGCTTATTGTTTGCCACTATCTTTTATGCAACCAGTGAAACCCAAAATGTTGTGTTAAGTGACCAGGGAGTTGAATGAGGCTCAGATTCCCAACAGTGGATGTTAGCTACTAAAGATAACAAAAGAAGAAGATGGCTTGAATGTATCCTGACTGAACAGTGGACAGTTACGTTAAATTGCCTGCCTCTGCATGAGTATCCAGGACTCTCTTGAACATGAATAATTTTGACATTTCAGATGAAGAGACAAGATACACCAATGGATTTCAGGCTTGTTCAAACACTTATTTAATATCAGCCAGCTCAATTCTGCTACTACAGTCTGATGTAGTGTATCAAACAGTGCCTGGATGTGAGGGACAGGGCAGGTACTCGTGTACTTTTTGTAGTGGATGAGCAATTTAGAGTCAATGTGTAAATTGTTGTATGAAACTAAAAGTATAGCCTTTATTTCCAATTGATTCTCAAGAGTCACATGAAAGGGCTTCAGCAGTCCTTATGAGAAGAGAGTTAGCATTGTCTTCTCTGTAAAGAATCCCTGATCTGACTGCTCCTAGAGAAGGCAGTCTTCAAGTAATATTAGATTAGCTACATTCCAGATGTTTAATAAATACGGTGTTTTGTTAATTTTACTGTCTCAGTGGCATCTGGGGCTCATCTGGTGGACAAAGATGTTGGAGCCTACCATCAGCTAGGGTAGACAGAGACTGAAATAGAGTCCTTACAGTGAAGAACTAGGACTGTAGGGACCATATGACAGGTGGAAAGCGTGTTGATGGTAGAGTGCAAGCAAACCGGAAGACATTTGAGGTCAACGTTGGAAGCAGTGATCACTTGTCAAGGTTTTGCTTGGGCATCACTGCAAATGAAAGACTCAAAGAGCAATCATAGATGTACAATTAGACAGCTTTGCAAATGTTGATGGGAAACAATAATGTAGGAAAGAAAACCCAGAGGAAATGTCAGAGGGCATTAGAAAACTGAGCAGTTGTGTATTGGAGACTGGCATATTTCCTTTAGAACTTTTCTTTCCAGGCAAGAATGCTTTATATGGCACTGGCTTCATATTTCTTGTTGTGTCCTAAATCTTGCATGTCTGAATACTCATTATCACTGTTATATAATATTGTTTTAATTAGCTGATATACCATCATCTTAGATTTAGACTTGAATTCTTGCAGTTCTAATCTGAGATTTTTACTCAAATCTCAAACCTACCAACCGAATTATGTTCTCAGATAACTCACTCTTTTGTTTAAGAATATATTGACTTATATTGGAATAGATTCTCATGTATACTAATATATATTCTAGTACAAAAATATAGTACATATAATTAACCTTCACCCTCAAACCATCCCAACAGTTTCTAAGCCTACCTAAAACTATATTCAGAGCTCATCTGCTGTCTCCGAAATGGACATTTTTGTAAAGACTTTCTATCCCCAAATGTAGAGTCACAAAATCACAGAGTAGTTATGTCTGTAGTTAGGAAGGGGCTTCTGGAGATGTAGTCCAATGCCCTGCTCAAAGCAGGGTAATCTAGAGCAGATTTTGCAGAGTTTTGTCCAGCTAAAGACTCCACAGCTCTCTGGCTAATGTCTTCAATTGTTTGAGCTCCCTCACAGTAAAGAACCCTCAAATTCTAATGTTTAAATGGAATTTCCTCTTTTCTGCCCATTGTTGGTTCCTACTGCCTCCTTTTCTGTTATTGGATGACACTGAAAAGAGTCTGTCTCCCTCTTCTTTACCTGGCGCCACCAGGCATTTGTACACACTGATAAAATCTCCCAAAGCCTTCTCTTTCCCAGGCTAAACAGTCCCAGCTCTCACAGCCTCTCCTCATGTGAAAGATACTCAGTCCCTTCACCATCTCTGTGGACCTTTTCAGGACTTATGTTAGTATGTCCATGTCTCCCTTGTACTGAGGGGCTCAGAACTGGACATAGCACTCCATGCATGGCCTCACCAGTGCTGAGTAGAGAAGAAAGATCACCTCCAATAACCTGCTGGCAATGTGTTCATAATACAGCCAGGAGGTTGTTGGCCGTTTTGCCACAAGTGTGCATTGCTGACTCATGGTGGACTTGTCCACCAGGAGCCTTGAGTCCTTCCCTGCAAAGCTGCTTTCCAGACCAGCAGCTCCCTGGCTTTTCTGGTGCCTCGATGCAGGAATTTGCATTTCCCACATGACCAGGTCCTGTTTGGTCACTTGCTAACCTCATTTCTATGGTTTAAGTCTCTTTTACTTTCCCTTCCTGAGATTCCTGTTTCACATACAAAATCTCAAGTTTGGGATTTTGCATTATGTGCTTTTTGAAGACTTGTCATGTGTAAATCAGATTCAGTGATGAGCTAACCCAAATTCTAGGGGTATACAAATACAGATTTGATTTCTTACCTCAAATTAGTTTCATTTTGGATTGTATAATTAAACAATAGTAAACTGTTTTCTGATTCATAGTTTCAGCCAAAAATTCTGCAATCGTAGCCCATATCTGTGTTTATGTAAGACAGGGAGCAGAACAGAGTTGCACATACCCCTTCCTGACAGAGAATTCCTCACGACGAATACCCTGACAGTTGTCAATGTGTAGCTCTTTGTTTTGTCCTCCTACACTTTCTACCTTTATTGTTGATTTTCCACACAAAAATATTGGGAACCAACCCTTCTGTACTTTTCAAGGGACTTAATTTAAGACCCCCTTGAGTTTCCCAGCTCAACAGCAGATGGCATGACATGCACTACCATGTTATCATATGATGCTAGATGTTTTCATGGTATCATGCTTCAAAAATCCCGTGGTCTAGGCTGAGCATTCTAGGCCTTTCCTTTACAGCAAACCGATATTGCTGTGTCAGGTCTGCTACTGCAGCCACTGGTGACCTGGAGCATGTGGTGCCTAGAGGAAATGCTCTTTCTATGACTGGAAAACTGCCAGCGCCACAACTTTGCCACATACTTACAGAATGAGTTCCTGAATGAAGTAACTGTTACCCGCTTGGCTCAGGAGAGTTGGTGATTGAGAATCAACTAATTTGGGATTATGAAGTTAATAGAAACAGACAAGGTCAGGAAGGGCAACTTTTACTTTGGACAGGGAGGCATTGGACGTTCCGGGAGGTCCTCAGCAGTGTGACATTTAGCCTATAGGTGGCAAAGTGCCATCCCAAGAGAGAGTTTCACTGGATAAACATACACTTCACTGGAAGACTGAAGGGCAGGAAGTCCTTTTGCTATTTGCAGAAAACAGAGAACATCTAGTACTAGTGCTGTATCACCACCTTGCCCAGGGACACCACCCAGGAGCAGTGAGGCACCTCCTTCTGGTGTCAGAGAAATTGCAGGCTTGGACCGTTAGGAGGCAGTAAAACACTGCTATCTGTCCAGGTTTCCATCACTCACTTCCAGTGTGGTCTGCTCAGACACCAGACTACCTGCTCCTCCCGACCTGAGACCACCGTCACTTACCAGACATCCACTAGATCGCAGCAAGATTTTCAGCTCAATTGGTCCTCCAGCTGCCCTAGTTGATGTGGGTAAAGACAAAGATTTTTTGGATTACTTGCTGCAAGTAGTATTGGGAAAAACATAAATATGTTGGACAATGACAAGCAGCAGAACATTGGTGAGTCTTTTTGTATCTTTTCAGGTTGAGGAACTGGGGGCAAGGCTATACAGGGCAAAGGAATAAAAGGAATACAGTTTTTAGGTGTTGGTTACACAAGAAAAAAATGGGCCCTTGGTTAAGAAATGGATGTATTAATTATGTGGTTTAGGATATTACTCCTTGTTAACTATCATTGTTTTTATCTGGCAGCAGGTAATATTTGTTTTCTTAAAAAACATTTTCTAAAAAAACCCAGCGTGGCTGTTTTCTGGACTTAATGAGATTTGGACTTTAAATCTTTCCTTTTCTTCTCACACCCCAGAAGACAAATCCCTTCATCCTATACCCTTTGTGATTAATGGGGTGAAATTTGTGATTAATAGAGTGAGATCTTGGCGGACGGTCATTAGTGGTGTCGCTCAGGGCTCAGTTTTGGGGCCAGTTTTGTTTAATGTCTTTATCAATGATCTGGATGAGGGGATCGAGTGCACCCTCAGTAAATTTGCAGATGACACCAAACTAGGTGGGAGTGTTGATCGGCTGGAGGGCAGGAAGGCTCTACAGAGGGACCTGGACAGGCTGGATTGATGGGCCAAGGCCAATTGTATGAGGTTTGATAAGGCCAAGTGCCGAGTCCTGCATTTTGGTCAGAACAGCCCCANGAAGAATTACTTTACTGAAAGAGTGGTCAGGCACTGGAACAGCCTGCCCAGGGAGGTGGTTGAGTCACCATTCCTAGAGGTATTTAAGAAACGTGTTGATTTGGCACTTCAGGACATGCTCTAGTGGCAGAGATTGTAGGGTTTTTTTGGTGTGTGTACGGTTGGACTCGATGATCTCAAAGGTCCTTTCCAACCGCAAAGATTCTATGATTCTATGATTATTCTCTGTCAAGCTCTTGGCTTCTAATATGTAAAAAAGCATCCTCAGATGACACTGAAAGAGTGATTGGACCAAGAGTATATTTGCAAGATAGAGCAGAGGCATCTGGCATCAGAGTCGAGGAGCATGTGGAGGATGGAGAAATGCTGGAGTGTGGCTGGGTGACATCCTCTGGTGAGGCACTCAGAGTTGGCAGGTGCTTGGGGCAACTGTCTCTTGCTCCGCGGTAGGTGCTGAGCACAGCAGTGGTGCCTACTCACTGCTTTCGCAGGTTCAGAGTCATACTTTCAGTATGACTGATGGAGGAAGGCCAAACAGAAACAGATGGGTAGGGAGAGATGTGTGTGAATATAGATGGTGGAGATGGCATAAGCCTTCATGCAGAGGAGCCTAGGGTACAGCTAAATAGTGTTTTATAAAACTCACTTTTTTAGCAGTTGCATGGGCTGGGAATCTGTCCATTTCCACTGTAAAATGTGTCCTAACCCTTGCAGACAGATAGGAAAGAGTACAAGAGAGAAGAACAGGTTTAACTATTCAATGTTGAGTCTTATTAATGAATGAGCAGGGAAGTTCAGCGTGGGTTTGATCATCTTGTCTTGCTTCTTATGGTAAGACCTGGAAGTGTTTATTTAGCTTAGAGGGCAGTAAATGGAGAAACGTGGGATATAATTGTTGGGAGGAGATGAGAATTGTGAGAGGTGAGTTGAAAACGAAAGAGATTTTCAGCTTTGAAGTAGGTATGTTAACAGTTGTGATACCAGGTGTGGGTGTAGAGGAATGATCTCCCCAATTTACTTACCATTTGGGTTTCCATCACTTTTGTTTCTGAAACTATGTCCATCGAAATTGTACCAGAATTTGTCACTGCATAGTGAGGGCCTTCCAAAGACTACAGTGAGGCAGAGGGTAAGTGCACACACGGACTGTGAACTGCACAGCAGGCCACTGTGAATTTGATGGGTTCTGATGTTGAGTTGGTCTTACGGTGAGTGCTAACAGGTCTTGTCCTGTCACAGCCACCTGGCTTCAGCGAGCCAGTGTATTGCCTCCTCAGTGCTCTGTGATGAGTGTAGTGGTGGGTTTGTCAGACTCAAACTGCTTTGCCACAGACCATCTTCCAGGGGTTAAGACAACCTGCATCTCTACTGGGATGGGGTCCAGAGGCAGGTATGCCACCTTTTTAGTGCCACTACTAAATTTGACATAGAGACAAGAAGATGGTCTTTCATATTCTGGTTAATGGTGAACTTCCAGTGCTTATTGTGGATGACCAGTGCTGTTCAGACACAGTGACTCCCAACTTTGGAGGTGATAAGTCTTTTCCTGCCTAGGCATCAGTTGGGCTTCTGCCCCTTCTCTTCACATCACACAGGAAAAGTCACAGGCAGTTGAAGGAGAGGAGAGGACCTGGCTCTTTATGTAGGGTTTAGTAGTCGTTCAGGGCTTTGGATGTACAAAATTCAAGGGGAGATGCATCCAGTACTACAAAGGCCTTACCAAAGGATACAAAAGAGATTGTGGCATAGAGACCACTGCCAAGTGTTGTCTCATGCCTAGTCCTCAGGTGCCCTAAAAATGCCTGCAACATAGACACGTACGGGATATTCCCATCTGGGAAACAGTCTTCATGCTGATGTAGCCAAGGAGGTGTCCCAGCTGTATATGTGAGCCAGAAACCAGAAAAGTTCTTGTAATTGGGGTATTGCAAAGTTTTTTATCTATCTCTTGCACCATAAAAAAGCAAGCCTCACCAAAATGCTCGTACGGGAGGTAAGGTAACTGACTAGTCTGCCTCCACACAAGGGTTTCCAGTTGAGTGGAGCTGAGTGAGAAGGGAAGCCAAAAAGTTGTAAAGCAGCAGGCGCATCCTTCCCTTGTGCTGAGATGGCCAGGAGTCTCTTGTACCAGATAGTTTTGCACATAAGTCAGGACATTTGAGAAACACACATTGCTTTTTTTCTTACAAGACTTTAAAAGTTGGGATGGTAGAAGACTAATGTTTTCCCTAGTAGGACTTACCAAGTTCAGATCTGCTTTTCTGTAAAGTATATTGATCAATGCTGTAAAATACTGTAGTCAACCTGACTTTTAAAGCTGTTCTTTGGTGCTATATTGTGTTTTTTTATTTTGTAACAGAGAAAAAAGAAAATACCCCTGGGCCAAGCCTGGNTTTCTGGTTTAAATTCAGCTTCTTAGCTGTATAACAATACATATGTTTGTTTCTGTAAGACGATAAGAACAAAAGAATGTATTTGTAATAAGGGCAATAAAGCCTTCTGTTCTGTCCTTTGTCTTTCTGTGGCACATTGCTGCCAAAAACATTATGGACGGGAACTCCTACTTGTGAAGCAAGTAGATAACATCAGCATCCTACGATCACAAGGAAAACATAATCTTAAATATGTTCTCATCATTACACCTTGCATTAGTGGACTACTAAAAATACACATCAGGTATTTTGATTCCTAGTTTCCTTCACTAAATGTTAATTGAAAATCTTTGCCTAGAATCAGTGTAGAATCTAGCATCTTACTTTATTTCACATATTTTCTTCTTTCTTGGTGCTGATCAGCACTGAAAGTTTGTATAATTCATATATTTATAGCTGAATGCTCATAATAGACCACATTTAATAAACTGGTACACAGAGTAAAAACTGCAGAAACTTATGACTTAGGGACACAATTTACAGTGTCTTTCAGAACTACTGACAGAAGCACTGGGCTATTTGTGTTTTTGTTTAGTGCTCAGTTTATTTTTGGCATATTGGCAGTATTTAATAACAACAGTATATAAGGTGGCAAATTCATATGAATGTTACAAACGTCAAGAATGCAGGCTACAGTTTTATTAGTGATAATAATAAAGGAAATGGCCCACATGAAATGAGTACAAAGACCCAAAATAATAAGGCAGTATATGGTTCCTAAAACATACTATCCTGGGCCAATTAAACAACCCACAACTCCTTCAAAGAAAGTAAAAGCATCAGCACAGAAAGGCAAAGCAAGAGCATTAGAATTTAACAGTGTGATGGTCGGTTTATTCCCTGAAGAAGATGATTAGACTTTCAGAACGTACCCAAATTAAACTCTGGAGTGATGCCAAAAATGCAGAGTCCTTAAGAGAGTTCAAAGATGCAGCCTTCACCTTTGCTGTGCTGCGTCTCCTCTTTACATCTTGCTATGGTGATGTTAACTGCTTAATTCCCAAGTGAAACACTGAGATCTAACCCACAGGAATCATTTAAAATGCATATTATCTATCTGATATGGATTATCTGATTATACTGAGTAGGACGGTTTTACCTTATATCCCTGAATACCATGGCGGTAAGCATACTAGATATAAATACCTAGTTAGAAAAAAGCATTTTTACTCTCTGACTTTGGCCCTTCTGAAAGATATACTTGCAAGCTCTCTGTTCAAAAATAATTTCCAAAAGTTCTGATGTTAGCTTTAAAAAAATCCATCACTGCACCTGGACCTGAGAGATGCTCGTCTCATTAAGACACGAGCAGGTTTATTAAGGAAGGGCAGCTCAGGTCAATAAAGTGAGAAAAATAGCGAACTATTTTACAGTCTTTCTTACTCAAATTCATGTTGTCTACACACTATTGTTTATTTATAAGACACACTGAGTATCTGTGACCAAAGTTTTATGCTTGTTAATGTTAGCACACTGTGCTAAAATGCCCTTGAAGCACATAAATTTGGGACAATACAAGTAGATATAACATAATGACAGATAATTTCTTCCTCCCTAATCCTCCAAGGTTATTATGAGCGACTGATTTGTAAATGGAAAATGGAACAGGTTGCCAGTACGTGCTGTATACCTCACTTGCACTTAGAGCACTTGCTTTGGAAATACCAGTAAGTTTGTCAATAGTAGTCTTTCAGAAACTTGTGCCTTGCTCTTCAGATTATATGTTAGAACTCAGTTTTATGAATAGTTGGGGATGTTTAGCATTTGGAAGATCAGGTTAGAATGATTAATCTTAATTATGCACATCTCCTGTGAAATTATGCAAGTCTTGACCTATAATAGGGTTTGAGATGTCAGGGGGTTTGAGCAGATTAAGTTTCCTTGCAGGGATAGATATTCATGCACAGCTGAATCCAGGTACTCCACAGCAAAGGTCTTGTGGTCCAGTGCTGGAACAGCTTGACACGTATAGTTTTCACTGAAATCAACGGGACTGATAGATGCTGGGTAAGGGCTGTTGTCTTGTATTTGGTACAAGACTTGAAAACAGAACTAGAAATCTTTGCAGATCAATTATTTTTATTGTTTTTAACCCCTATTATATTTTTTTTTCAAGTTTTGGCGAATGTACACATGCTTAATTTACTACCATAAGCATTTCTCTTTAACAGTCACATTAAAGTTTTATTTGTAGGTAATTGGAGATTGGAGCCTTACAGTGTATTTCATCGCTGTAAAATGGTAGATAGTCACAGGGTTGGGTCCATCATATTGTTGTACAAATTGTCATGATAATGGTCCTTTCTGGTTCTTGTTACAACACATGTCACAATAATGGATGAAATTTATGACATTTTCTCACTGTTGTCCTGGTTTTTGTCACTGCAGCTAGAATGTATTATCAGAGACAGACAGAGATGCCAACCATTAAAAAGTGAACATAATTAATTTTTTTGTCACAAATTTTTATAAGAAGAAAACCTAGCATATGGTTAACCTACAGTTATGGAATAAAGTAATTTAATGTTGTCTCAAAATAATTATGATTACTGAAAATATAATCACTCTCCTCAGTTTTTTGGTAGCACACATTCTAATATTGCTCTATTATATCTTAAGGTAAATTGTTGCATTTCAAAAATACATATTTGCAAACACTAAACATAAGTGATATTTTGGAGTACATCTGGTACATGTTTGAGATAAAGTTTCAAATACATATAAATTGTGTAACATTATAGCCAGTAGGAAATCAGGCTGATTTTAAATTGAGTTTGCCTTTTGATATCAGTCATATTTAAAAAAAAAACCCAAACCATGCTGTGCAATGATAGTTATCTTTATTGTCACCACGGATTGAATTAGATACCTAAATAAAAGAAAAAAAAAAAGAGAGCAAGAGTAAGCATTTAGAATTTTAAATGAAAAGATAAGACTGCAATCTAGCACCCTTTAGAAATCAGTGGAAATGTTCCTTCTAACTTTGGTAACAACTAGAACATGAGAGGGAACATTTATGGAGCAGTCATGGAGAGTGAGGCAGCTTCCACGCTGCAAAGGGGATTCCAACAGCAGTCTTGTTAAATAATAATGAGTAGTTAATCAGGTGAAGAGAGGTGAAATGGGAAGACTTAGAAGAGCAAAAAGTGTACTTTAAAGGAAACAAACGCACTGAAAAGGAAGAAGGAAAAGGAGCTAAGAGCTTGCTGGGAGAAAACCTTGAAAAATATAGTGCAAAGGCAGAGGGGTAAAAAGGATGGTAAAAAGTGTCATGGAGTGCAAAGGAGGATACTGGAAAGGGAGATGACTAGTATGGATAAAACAAAGGACTGTAGAAAGTTGAAATCCAGCAATGATGATGTCCGTTCCTGCCAGTAGCAGCACCTCGGGAGCCTTGGTTTCCAGAACAGATGACTGAAATCACAAGTTCTGGCAAGGGATACACAAATCAGCTCATGATAGGTAGGAGAGGAAAACTGGGACATGTTGGCTTGCGGAGGTAGGCAGAGAATTGAAAGGAGGATTTCATATAGAACCAAAAATTTTTAATTGTGTTCAAATTTTTAGGGTTTTTTTGACAAACTAGCAAAAATCATGTGCTCATTTGGGATTTCCAGTTGCTCAGCTTGTTAAAAAACTACGGAGAACATTGACCAGAAGCACTCTGTAAGCTAACTTCTTGAACTTCCACCTGACTTTTAACTCCACTAGCTCTTCAAGGCATTATACTTGACATCTCTGTGTATTTAAGAACAAAAAATGCTAACTGCTGCTGACACAAAAGCCAAAATTTATCCGTGGTGTATTTACAATGAGTACTACCAGACACAAATTTCCCCTGTATTCTTAACTCAGGCATTTGGTATGAGATTAAATTTTTCGTGACACTATTAGCTCTGCTGTGCTGCTAGAATGGGTTGATGCTATAGGCCCTGTAGGTCGTATTCCCCATTTATTCTGTATCCACTGAAGTCAGTGTCAAGACTTGGGGACAATTTAAGGATTAAATCTAAACCGTTTAGTGGATTATTTCAAGTCTCATAACTACAGAAATGTTGAAAAAATAGGAAAGATTTGGCAAAGTTTATTAGGAGCAACTAGGGGGTAGGACCACCTGGTGGGAGACCACCACCATCCCTGGGAGAAATTAATAGTGAATTAGGTAGGAGTTGTCCTGGGAGCTGCTAACCAGCCCCAACCCAAAGCAGAGCATTAGCTCTGAATGGCACCGTCTTTTCAGACTGCACAGGATGCACAGGAGTGACGTGAGGTGAAACAAAAAGCTGAAATTGCTGAATTTAGTTTCACCTTAAAAATGACACTTAAAAGATGGTTAAAAAAACCCCAGAAATTTATTTCCTTGAAAACATCTTAATCATGGAGCCAACTTCTGTGCAGCTTAGGCTGCCTCCTGTGATTTGAATGCTCAGACCTGGAGGAAGTCTATTATCTGCAGGCTGTTTTAACTTGTCTTTCACTATCTATTTAAAATATAATGCATATTTTCCAACTTTGTCTTCAAAGTCCACGTGTTGTATGGTTAAAACAAGGTCCATAGTCAAGAATTCCTGAGAGCTGTCTGCCTCTGTTCTCTTGCCAGGTTTTCTCATAGTGAGGTTCAGACCATCTATTCAAATACAAATCTGTACCGTGTCACATTCAGATATCACTGTACAGAAAAGGCAGGTAGTTATGGAGCTTACCCAGTCTCACTAACTTCACCAAAAACTGATGCTATCATCCTGTGCCTTTCTTGGGCACGATAACAGTGGTCAGAAGGACTCAAGCTTGAGTAGAAGCTGGCTGATGAGTAAAGCTGATAGAAAACCAAGATTTGTGTCTTTCTGGAAATACCTCTGTATCAGGATCACTTTTATTAAAAAAAATAATTTTTTTTATTGAATTATGAGTGTTCTGTTATTTTCCATTTAAAAGAGACTATTTATGTCTTGAGGTGTTTTGTTTGGAAACAGTACGATATTGCACGGTGTCTGTGTACACTACCGTTGTCTCTCAGAGAAGTCAGAGTTTGGGAATTTCATGATACATGTTCTTCTAGGGAACAGTGTCCTTGTCAGGACTATGTCTTCCATTGTGCCTTGCGGTTAGGGTAGTCCTGTGATGCCTCGAAGCTATTGAGCTAGACGACAGAATAATAAGGGTGGGTTTTGGTTTACGGAACCCAAAACAAAGTAAATAATCTTGATGTCCAGAGCACTCGTAAATGTTATTAAGATCACAGTGTTTTACTTTTGAGGTTCTTCTACATGTATTCCTGTGAAATACTGATCAAAGTCATACTTCTGGTCAACAAGAGAGTCCTATGCTGAATTTAGCACTTGTGACTCAGGCTTCTGTAACTATCTGGCTTGCTGTCCCACAAACCCTTCCCTCTAACTTCTGAGATCCGTTGTAATTTCTTTTGAAGGCTGGTGTGCATCTCATAGTTACTACTACATTAGTTGTATTCTTATGGACTGAAACATAATATACCAAATTCTGATGTTCATTATAAGAAATCTGAGATTTGCAAAGTAGACAGGTGAATATTCATAGATTAGAAGAGTGAAATTAAAAGATTTTGCCTGACAAGATCACGTGGGAGGATAAAGTCCTAGAGTGGTTGAGGGGGAGCCTGTTACGAAATCTGTTTGTATCATTGATATGGTGAGAAAAGAACAAAAGAGATCCCTAAAAATCTGAATTTAAACCGAATGTAAAACTATCCCTGTAGTTTCCATGGACTAATTTCCAAAACTAGTCTCTATGTAGTTTCATGAAGAGAAAATATAATGAAGGGCTCATGGGTCGAGATAAGGACAGGGAGATCACTCACCAATTACTGTCACGGGCAAAACAGACTCTGCTTAAGAAAAATTGTTTTAATTTATTGCCAGTCAAATCAGAGTAGGGTAATGAGAAATAAAAACTAAATCTTAAAAACCCCACCTCTCCCTTATTCCCAAGTTCAACTTCACTCCTACCTCCTCCCCCTGAGCAGCGCAGGAGGACAGGTAATGGGGGTTGCAGTCAGTTCATCCCATATTGTCTCTGCCACTCCTTCCTCTGCAGGAGGAGGACTCTTCACACTCTTCCTCTGTTCCAGGGTGGAGTTCTCCTATGGGAGACAGTTCTCCACAAACTTCTCCAACACGAGTCCTTCCCACAGGCTGCAGTTCTTCATGAAATGCTCCAGCCTGGGTCCCTTCCACAGAGTGCAGTCCTTCAGGAACAGACGGCTCCAGCGTGGGTCCCCCACAGGGTCACAAGTCCTGCCAGCAAACCTGCTCCAGCGTGGGCTTCTCTTTCCATCGGTCCACAGGTTCTGCCAGTGGCCTGCTCCAGCATGGGCTTCCCACAGGGTCACAGCCTCCATTGGCATGGGGACCTCCACAGGCTGGAGGTGGATATCTATTCCACTGTTAACCTCCATGGCTGCAGGGGGACAGCCTGCCTCACCGTGGTCTTCTCCACAGGCTGCTCCACTCTGCTCCAGTGCCTGGAGCACCTCCTCCACCTCCGTCTTCACTGACCTTGGTGTTTGCAGAGTTGTTTCTCTCACATATTCTCACTCCTTTCTCCAGTTGTCTGTTTTGGAGCTGCCTGGCATTGTCTCTGTTGGACACAGGAAAAGCTTCTGGCACGTTTTCATAGAAGCCACCCCTG
>VXBO01002598.1:241624-262146 GCA_013400135.1 Rhinoptilus africanus | reverse complement strand
CTCCAGCATGGGCTTCCCACAGGGTCACAGCCTCCATTGGCATGGGGACCTCCACAGGCTGGAGGTGGATATCTATTCCACTGTTAACCTCCATGGCTGCAGGGGGACAGCCTGCCTCACCGTGGTCTTCTCCACAGGCTGCTCCACTCTGCTCCAGTGCCTGGAGCACCTCCTCCACCTCCGTCTTCACTGACCTTGGTGTTTGCAGAGTTGTTTCTCTCACATATTCTCACTCCTTTCTCCAGTTGTCTGTTTTGGAGCTGCCTGGCATTGTCTCTGTTGGACACAGGAAAAGCTTCTGGCACNAAGAAGAGAGTGATAACCAGAGCACTTGTCTTCAAAGTGTATTATACCTGTCTGTGATACAGACTTGCCAGAAGCGAGAGCATAGCCTTGTGTACAGACGGTTACACTAGTTCCAGAAAAAGCAGTTCTTAATGGAGACGGTCAAACAATCGTATCTGTATGAGTGTAAATCCCCAGTTTTATCTCTGTCAGTGCAGTAAAGAGGGCTTGCCTTGATAAGGAAATTGAGTACGCAGTGTTGAATGATAGCAGTTTATTAACAGTTATTTAGTTGAGTAGTATTTACAGGCATATCTTTGTAATCTTAAATCACTTTAAATTACCAAAATCACCAAAAATCACCAAAGCGTGTCATTCTTTCATCAGTATTTTCTTGAGCACACGAAATTTCCTTCACCTCACAGAAGAGGTAGTGTTTTCAAATGCAAACATAGAAAAGAACGGATATAATTGAATACAGTAAGATTGAATCTATTTACAGAATCACAGAATGGTTTGGGTTGGAAGCGACCTTAAAGATCACCTGGTTCCCACCCCCCTGCCATGGGCAGGGACACCTCCCACTAGACCAGGCTGCTCAAAGCCCCATCCAGCCTGGCCTTGAACACTTCCAGGGATGGGGCATCCACAGCTTCCCTGGGCAACCTGTTCCAGTGCCTCACCATCCTATGTAAAGAATTTCTTCCTGAAATTTAGCAGGTCTAGCTGATTAGACTTGTGATAGAAAATGCCACTGTGAGATTAATTTGTGCAGAATATATGTGAAGTAGTGAAGCAGTAGCAATGATTGCAGGTGGGGGAAGTGTTAGGGGTAAAAATACATATGCTGAACACCTAGATGTACTTTGTCTTAATAATCCTTAAGTTTGAATAAATTATGTCTGAAATGTTGGCTGGAAAAAGTGCTGCAGATTCTAAGAAAGAAGAATCTTACTGTTTCCTGTTGATCTCAAATTTGTCCCAGAAGTTGGAAGCAGATAAGCAATCTCTTGTTCTTGAGGACATTCTCTTGAGCACAACAGACCAAGCCTACATTGGTCTACCAATGGCAGCACCAAGTTGCCCTTCTGTTTTATAGCTGTGTTTGCCTGGAAGATAAGGCTTTATTGTACTGTACATGGTTTACTACTAAGACCACTGGAAAGACTTGATTGCTTCTTAGATGATGAAACACTTACAGTGAAAAATCTATCTCAATGGGATCCGTTTGCAGTTGGGACATGTCAAAACCGTGCTGGAAACTATCTGTAGCATATAGCACAGGGAGACTTCCATTTTGTGCTCCCTTTGTTCGGAGTATCCGGTAATCACAGCTTATACTAATTATGTGATGTTATCCTTATCTTTGACCTGGCAGTAATGAGACCCGTGCGAACCCTTCCTCAGTGGGATAGGGTGGAGAAAGCACGCTCCCAGCTGTGCTTCGGATTGGACACTTTACAGCTCTGCTGGGTACTCACAAAGTGCACGGAGGGAACAGCTTCCATCCCTGGTTCATAGTCAGAAACTCCAGACTGTAATTATACACCTCAGCAAGATAGATGAACTTGGCAGCAAGAACTACTGTTTGCCTTTTCATTACGGCTAAGAGGAGTGGATGAAACTGATGCAATTGTTACCTCGATCTGTCTTACTATGATCTGACCTCTTTCCAGGCTGGGGCTGATGGGAGAATAACAGTACGGCTGTGACAGGTCAGTTGGGATAACATTCATCGGGGCATGCTCTCAAACACATCTTCCTTAGAAGTACTGATTACTTCCAGTAAGGCAAATTCTGTTTTGTGAAAGAATTTGAAAGTTTTTGCTTTTACTCTTGGGAAGATAGATGTACATTTGAAATATCAAAATCTGTCTGGGAAAAAGTATCATCCTTTGAGCAAAGAGATTCTGATATTTGTATAATCCTTTAATCTGGGGTTATTATGAGCATTTTAGCATTATAATTGCAATACATCTGCATTGTTTGTGCGTTGGTTAAAAGTCATACTAGCAAAAAGCCTGTTCGCTCAATAGAAAAAGAAACTTTCAAATACTGTTGAATTCTGTAGTACAGAAAAAGGTCTTATAAGTGTTTCCAAAAAAATTTCTGGATTAGACTATCAGGTCAAATCATCACAGTATCCATATATGTTTTCTTTAGTTAGACATACTTTGGAAGACACTATGAAGCAATTTTAATTTGCGTGTTCAGGACAGAGTGTCTGGAGTTGCTGAAAAGTTTAAATATGAAATATGAATTTTTTAATCTCTAGGTTGGTGCGGTTTTGTTGGGAGTAACAGTCTTACTAACCTGTAGATCGTGGCTTTAAATAAAATGGAGATTTCAGTCCTAATTCTGAGATAACAATTTTCATTAACTGAAAACAACAGAATAGATATTAAAGACTGAAAGGACTACTTTCACACCTAAATAAGTTAAGCGTCTACATCAGATCTACTCAGTGTCACCTGTTTTCTTTGCATGTGAACTTTCACTAGCTGAGAACTTTTGTTTTCCGGAGCTGCTGTTCTGGCAGTTTCAAGTTAAACTGGTGTGATTTATGCACATGCTTAATTGATGAAACCAGGGCTTGAAGATAAATATAAAAAAAATAATCAGGTATCTAGGCACATGGGCATATTGCATTTTTAGATGTAATTTTGGGTTCAGTAAGACTGGGGCCACACTTTGTGAGGGCAGGTTGTATGCCAGTCAAAATCACTAGAGGTCTGGTTGGAGTGTCTACAGTGTCTTAGGTTTTAATGATTTGAATGATCAATTAAATTTTCTGATATTAATTATGTACTAAAGACAGTTATTCGTTGTTTACTAGTGACCTTGGGCTGTATATGCAAATATATGTATAATATACCTTAAAGGGGAAAGAACTACATGAAAGTCCTGAGCAAGTATGGATTACCTTAGGACAGCTAAGTGGTAAGTGGGTTTTCTTAGTAAAGGCTACCTGGTTGTGACCTCATTGAACAGCTGTGTCAAAATGTTACATACAGTTTGTGAAAATTCTCTGAATTTCACAGTGAGAGTACAGTAAAGGGTGCTATCATTTTCTGGAAGCTAAGACATTAATTATTTGTTATGTGATAACACTAACAGCACCCTACCAGTGTTGATACTACATCATTCATCATATTAGTATTCAATCTGCACAATGTATGTTAATATGAAAACATAAGAAAGGAGTCTCTAATTCAGTGTACAGGCTTAGCCTTCAGTACTACAGGTATTTAGAGGAATAATATCATACGATTACTTAATCATCTAATTTGTTATTACATTCTCTTGGTGTCCTCAGTGAGTGACCTTTTCTTTGGTCATCATATACATAAAGGTTTGCAACATGATTCGCATATGAAATTGTAGTGGCAAATAGCTTGTAAAAGTTATAAATTTTATATTTTTGGTCACATGTGGATACTTAGGAGAGAAAAAGGAAGGTAATCCAGTGTTGTGCGTTAACCCTTGTAGGCACACAGCCACTCGCTCACTCCTCCCATAGTGGGATTGGGGTGGGGGGGAGAGAATCGTAAGGATGAAAGTGAGAAAGTTCCTGGGTTGAGGTAATGAGAGTTTAACAGGCAAAGCAAAGGCTGCATGCGCAAGCAAAGCAAAATAAGGAATTCATTCCCTACTTCCCATTGCAGGCAGGTGTTCAGCCATCTCCAGGAAAACAAGGCTCCATCACATGTAACAGTTACTTGGGAAGACAAATTCCATTACTCTGAACTTTCCCCTCTTCCTCTGTCTTCCCCCAGCTTTTGTTGCTGAGCATGGTGTCGTATGGCATGGGATATCCCTTGGGTCAGTTGGGGTCAGCTGTCCCGGCTGTGTCTCCTCTCAACCTTTCTCTTACCCACAGGCTACTTTCTGCCAGGAACCAAAAAGGCCTTGAAAAAGTTACAAATCCAGAAGACAGTACCCTAGGAGCTGTTACGAAGAAAATTAACATAATCTCAGCCAAAACCAGTAAAGCCAAGAAAATCTGGGTATATATCTGATTTCTGTATAGGGACTGATTCTGCTTCTTTCTTTTCCTAAATTAGAATATGTTTGTAGCTGGGCTTTTGAAACAGGCTAAGTCTAACTCTAACATAATGAAAACATAAAATATTCATTAATGGTCTTTTGGAGAGTCTTCTTTATACCTTTCTCAGAGGACAAGTACAAGGGGACAGCCAATATATTTGAAAACTGATAGTCCTAATGGAGGAAAAAAAAAAAATAGCGAAAGCAAAGAATAGAATTAATTTTCTTAAAACCTTTCCTTGGCAAGTCAGATATTCTGCTGGCAGATGGCAGTTGGACTTTCCTCATCTGACCCCATTTTTCGATATTTAAAAAAATAAATAGTACTGCCTTTGGTTGCAGTGCTGTTTGTCTTGTGAAAGTGTGGCATGCTTACATCCTGACTTAATCTTACTGACACAAATTTTCTGAAGTCTGGGACTAATACCATTTAACAAGTGAAATTACCTGTGATGATGCTAATGGATCCACTGGTCAAATTAGGTACATTTTTAATTGCATCTCCTGCTTATCAGCTCTTCGGTAACTGACTGACCAAAGTGAGCTATATTTAATACTGCATTTGTGGACCACCTTTGTCAACAGGACTTCCAGATCATTGAATGAGTAGCTTTGTTTCAGTGGGAACTAAGATAAAGTCCAGATGAAGTCAAGGGACAATGATAAACACTCAGCACTGTTAAGTCAGGACATGTATTAGGGTATATAACTATTGGGTTTAGGGTACATGACTGCAGCTCAGGATATTTATGAACAATAAGCAAGTGTTACAGAGTTGTAGTCAATCCAGAGGTTTTTTTCCTGTAGTTCATATGGTGGACATTGTATTCATAGAACTTCAGGAGTGGATCAAAAATTAATTAAAAGCAATATGAAACCCTAGATCTTAAGCTTGGACCTTTACTGAGACTTTTACATGGAAGCATTTTTGCTTTGATTTGAGTTAATTCAAATCCTAATTTGAAATGGGATCATTGAAAACAGGAGAACGGGTGGAGGAAAGGACAGCAATTAAAGGTTATACAGCCCAAGTGGCTGGCATGTCATGCAGTTTAAGTAGGATGCAATGTTAAATTCACCCTCTTCCCTGTCTCTGTTTAACTCTTCATTGCTGGTACTTAATATTTGAAGCTGATTTCATAAGGAAATGAGGCCTGTGAAATCTCACTTTCTTTGTTTCATTCCCCTTCACAGCAATAACTCTTGAAACTTCACATCAATCAAACAGTAGAATGTACTTAGAAGAAGTTGGTCATACAAATCAGTCCTGAGAACTAGTTGGTTGGTGAAGGAAAGAGACCCGCTGAGGTAAAAAGTCATGCAGAACTTAGGTCTTGTGTATTCTGAGAGTCTGGCAGACCAAAATCACACACATGCCACTGGCTTATCAGAATGCCAGAAAGTTAATAGATTTGGAAAGCGAGGCTCAATCAGCCTAGTTGCTGCTGTAATTCAGAATGACTATAGGAAACTACATCAGAGCTGACTTTTGCTCAGACTCGTTAGAAAGGATTCAGTAGCTCTTTGAAGTAGTTGCTGTGATAATAAGCGTGGTTCAGTCTTGATAGTAACAGAGACTTCCCAATGAGCAGCCAAACTGAACTAACAGGTCATGTCTCGAAAGCCATAACCATATCTGCAGAACAGGTGGAGTAAACAGCCAGACGGGCTGGTTCAAGAAAGGCACATCAGGAGCCTCAAGAGAGAACTCAAGAGACGAACAAATCAGTTGCCATACAAAGGTGACAGAGAAATACAAACCGACACTAATAAAACAAGAACAGAAGGTGAAGTATAAAAGTATTGGAGTTTTACTTTAAATACCTTCCAGTAACTACCACTGAAAGCACAACTAGGTCACTTTAGACATCATCTGTAGAAACTGGGAAATAAGCTAGGCAAACGTAAGGCTCACAGCCATTTCTGTGGCTACTCTTGTTCCACATTTTGTGTTGGGTTTTTTAATAATTTAGCTTAGTCTCTTTTGAAACAGAATTAGGTTAAACTAAAAGAAACAAAAAAACCCCCTTCAAAATGCATAATACCTATTCTTGGCCATTTTCTTATTGTTGTGGGTTAACCCTAGGGGACAGCTAAGCACCACAGCAAATGCTCACTCGCTTTCCCCCTGCTACCCCCAGTGCAACAGGGGAAGAAGAGAGGAAGAGTAAAAGCAAGAAAACCAGGTGATCAAGATACAAGAAAATAAACAAATTGTTTAATAAGTGAAGGAGAAGTGAAAGAAGAGAGAAAGAAAGCAAAACAAGTAATGCAAAGGCAATCACTCCCCACCTCCCATGGGTAGAGTGTTGCCCAGCCAGTTCCCATGCCAAAGATGGCTAACCTCCCTAGACCCTCTCTTTTCCCTTTTATTGCTGAGCATGATGTGATATGCTATGGAATATGTCTTTGGTTAGTTTGGGTCATCTGCCTGGTTGTGTCCCCTCCCAACCTCCTGTGCACTCCCCAGTCTGTTCGCTGTGGGGGCAGATTGAGAAACTGAGAGGGCCTTGACGCTGTGCAAACACTGTTCAGCAAAAGCTAGAACAGTAACGTGTTACCAATATTTCATTGGTCAAAAATCTAAACCACAACCCCTTAGGAGCTACTATGAAGAAAATTAATTCTGTCCTAGCCAGGTCCAGTACGCTTATGTAGAAGATTCTTAATACCGGGCAGGTGTGCTCTTAAATATATACTCTGACCTTTCTCAGTAAAGTATTAATTTTAAAAGATACCCTATTGCCATTCTTAAAGAAAAAAAAAGTCTTCATTTTAAGGATTCCGTTAAGACTTTGGTGGATACAGAGACCTCAGGATTCTTGTGGGAGGAAGGCTGGGATCTGTCTGTCGGTTTAAATGCATATTTTAGGATGACTTTTTACATTTTGTTCTATCAGTAAGTGCACTTTCCTTCTCCCCCTACTGTCTCCCTACCAATACATCCATGCATGGGTGCTGCTCATTTCTCAATTCTGAGGCTGTCACTTTTCTTTCTAACCAGCCTTCTGTGCTGGTGACTGCTGCTGTAGCACTTGCTTTGGCTGGGCAGGCAAAGTGAATCCCAGTGAAGCAATACATCAGTTATGAAACTCCCACCAGAAATTTTAATATCAGCACCTGTGATCAATGAAGCCAGTCTTCCAATCAGGGTATGGAGGATTTTAACACATAATTTTCAGGGTGTTAAAGTGAACTTCTCACATAAATCCTCAGCACAGTATATCTATGTGGGAGCCTGGCTGCCTGGAAGAAAAGCTAGTGTATAATATCTATTTTTTTCAGCATTAGCTTTCTTTCTTCCCATCTTTCAGGGTTCCTCTCCTGTGTCACTGCTCTGTCCAATATATATGTAAGTAGCGCCCTAATTTGGTCACAACTCTTCCTATTTCATATATTCCCATGCACATTTATGTACATGTCAGTGTAATACATGCCTAAGCCATCTGGTATCTTTCCTTGCAAATGTTCACACAGAAAATTGACTGTGAGTGAGGTTCTGAACCTGCCTGTCCAAATGGTCCATATTTGTTTGATTTTTCTAGCAAATGCATAGATCCTATTAGTGAGACTGATCCAACATATTTCCATGTGTCAGCTGTACCTGCTGCAAGTGTCATTCTGTTCAGTGATAACAGGACTTGCATCCTAAAATAGAGAGAAAACAAGAACATCAGGTCCTTTTGAGGATCTGAATTGCTTTTTCTACCATCTGCTGACCAATGCTTTGAAAGAAAGAAAGTCTGTGTCTGGATTGACACCTTTCTTCTTTTTAAGCCAATAAAAGATTGGCCTGTTAAAGAGCCTAGACATGCCGTGTTTGCAAGAGAAGCTTATTAGAATGTAAAATGTCAGTGGTATCATACGTTCGCAACTCATTACAGGATACAGGAGCTGATACAGGTATTCTGTTAGTGTATTAGTTATATTTAATTATCCTTTGAAACGGATTAATTTAACTGTGCGATAAAGCTATTTTATTGTTACTCTAGATAGTGTGATACAAAAATTGCACGTTACACAAGAGGAGAAGCAGATGTGAAGCAAAGTGACGTTTGAATCCCTTGTTTAATTGTTACAGTTGATACAGTTTGTAAAGATTTTTATATATTCTTGTATGAATAATTTTTTCATTAGTAAGTACATCGCCGAAGTTAGAAATTGTAGGAGTTAGAAGTTATAGAGCAGGACCCCGTTTAATCATCATCAGATGTGGCCAGTAGAAAAGTTTGCATGGTCAGAGGAGTTCTTTTCTCTGAAGCATCTGAATAGTCCTATTCTCTGTGATTCAGTGATCTCTCTTAGCAGTGTGTATAGAATAAGGAAAATAAAACCAGTTTCCTTGGTATTCAGGTTTGGATGTTTACATTTCATGTATGTAGCTGTACATCCTCACTTCATCCACTGTTTTTTCATGTGAAATCAGTTTCATGGGAAATCAGCCATTTTTAAATTTCATTGTAGATGTTATCCAATAAAGCACAGTCAACCACCCAGGGAAAGGTAATCTTACGCTTTAGTCCAATAAGATATCTTTCTTGCATGACACATTAATTTTAATTGTAAGCATTTTATTAAAACAGAAATTACTTGGTGGTAATTCTCCTGTATTCGGTATAATATTGACACAATGAGTTCTTTTCTTCTTGATTTCGAAATAATATGTAACTGCGTGGCAATTCTGCTGTAATCTAGCCTTAAATGCATTCAGTTGTATTGAATTCCGGTGGAATTCTGCCTGGAGCCTGTTGTCACTGCAACCGTAAACTCACAGAGAGGGCTCTCGTACTGATTCAGCTCACCTTTGTGCTCTCACAGCCCCAGTATACACGCGATACTAGGACAGGCTGTGGCTGTTTTCCGCTCCTGCTGGACTAAGGGACACTCTATTGCTTTGACTTGAGCACAGCCGCTCACAACACTGTCGCTATGTGAGTTTTGCTGCACCTATCATATGGTCCGATTTTGGAGGCAGCCACACAGTCACCACTGAAAAATCCTCCTTCAGGGGTTTTCGGGGTCCCTTTTATTGCATAGACAGGCTGGAGCTCAGGAAGAAATCATTTCACTGGTCTTCACATGCTAAGCAACTATCTCTGCCTCTGCAATCTATACCATATATATTTTCGTTGCTGTTGGTCACACAAAATGCCTGATACTCAGCCTGGAAAGGGCAATTTAAGCTGAGCCACCACGCGTCTACTCATCAGCAGGGACAGCTCTAGCAAAAGCAAAATTAATGGAAGAGATTTGTCTTTATACCTCTTACTGATAGGCTGCTTGAATTCACTTCTGTTTCTTCCCTTGTGCCTTGGATATCATCTGCACAGAATCTGCAATTTCCCTGTAACTGTTGGGGTTATACACTAGAAGGATATAGTCATTTGCATTTGCTGCTTTTGTGGGACAGTCACTAGACCTTATGTGGTGGGGTGCTTCTGTGGCATGATGCTGCAATGCTGTGCAGGCTCGTGACCCAGAAAAATCATAACTGTGTTAGCATGACTGAGCAAAGGCTAATTATCCCTGCCTTTGATTACAGTAAGTAGTCTGACTGCCCTACAGAGCCTGCTATTAGTATACTGCCTTTGGTGCCAGAACTAGCTCATCTGGTGTCATCTAGGGGAAGGGATTGGGGACTTCTTCCAGCAATGCATTGCACGGCGTAGGCATATGCTTGAAGTCCTCTCACTCAGTTTATTCTCTTCTACCAGGGGCAAAGGTGTCCCTAAAAATGTTCCAAACTGTTTCCTCTAGTATTCTTACCTCTCAGCCATATCTATCTCTTTTTATCTGTCAGCCTCCCCCTGTTTAGTGCTGCTGTTCTCACATGCCTCAGAGACGTTTCATCCCACTTCAGCTTGTGTTTTCTCCTTACCGAGTTCCTGAGCTGATACTTAGGGCTGCTGATACTGGACCACTGTCTTCAGTTGCATCACTGACTGTGCCTGGCTCTAGATTTTCTTCTTAATGCTTGTACACGTCTGGAGAAAGTGTCTTCTAACTATTGTAACAGTGTGTCCTTGTTGTTTCCTGCCATCCATCCATCAGCTTTATCTCCTCACCCCGTTTATGTTTCACTTGTTTTGCTAAAGGCACAAGAGGGAAGGTGATAAGCAGTGAGGGCACGAGGGGAAGAGTCACAGCACTAACCTCCCACCTGTTCCACAGCCATGGGAGAGGTGAAAATGAAGAGAGAAAATAATTTGGGCTGATGGCCAAAAAAGCGGGCAGCGCCAGCTGGATTACTAGGGAACCAGAGGACGGCAGAAAGCCAGAGCCTAAGGCCAAACGCGAGAGGTTAGGCAGACCTGGGTTCCAGTCAAACCTTTTTACATGAACTCATCAAAACCCCAGTCAAATTAACATAAAATGTGTATATATTTGCACATAATAAGAATGCCACACTGTATAATTTCCCTCGTTGTGCAGTAAAACCTCTGTTGTTCCTCTTTCTCCATTCTCCCTGTCCTCCAAAATATTCTCACCTGCCTCTTGCACCTAAAGGCTTTTCATCTGCTGTTTCCCTGCCCTGAGCGCTGTATGGGTACTTCTAGCCTGTTCAGAAGCTCAGGAAATGAGATCAAAATTACTGCATGAGCATCTCATACCCAGTCAGCAGAAAGAAATGTGACTTTTTACCAAATCATAATAAAGCAACACTTAAAAAGAACAGGTCTTGAAATGTGGGAACAACTATTCATTGAGCATATTTTGACTAACAAGTAGTGATTTTTTCATGTAGATTCTACACAGAAATATACAAAAAAAGTTGAATACACTAATTAATACTTCAGCCACTGATGTCTAAATAATCTGGCATGATTACTGTTGTAGTTGCCATTTGCTGTTCTTTATTATCATCATTTATTGTAGCATAGAAAGGCTATGGGCATATGATTGGTGAAGACAGATACAGAAACATATTAACAATCAAATATTTTATACACTGGAAAAAATAAGGCATGTTTAGCTTTTCTTTTCATCCAAACAGAACTAGAACCAAAAGCGTGGTTTCAGTATTGAAAGGAATTTTCAGAAATGTATTTCCCAGAAAGCTGGAGATGCGATGGAAGTGTGTCTGCCTTCTGCCTGGTTCATTGCTCTTTCTCGCAGGGAGATTCCACATCACCCTTGGCCTGTGACCACACAGGTGCTTCTTTACAGTGAATAAATTTTGTGTGCTAGTGAACTAAAGACAAACGGCAGCGACACAGAAGACAAGACTAGTGACAGCAGTGATGTCACCTGCTACCACCAGAGAAAGAGGGCATCACCCCTTCCACTCCTTCCAGTCCTATCTCAGCTCTGAAGTGACGAGATCATGTGCTGCTGTGGGGGGCTGACCCTGGCTGGATGCCAGGTACCCATCGCAGCCTCTCCATCACTCCCCTCCTCGGCTGGACAGGGGAGAGAAAATATAACGAAAGGCTCATGGGTTGAGATAAGGACAGGGAGATCACCCAGCCATTACCCTCATGGGCAAAACAGGCTCAACTTGGGGAAATTAATTCGTTACCAATCAAATCAGAGTAGAGTAATGAGAAAATAAAACCAAATATTAGAAAACCACCTTCTTCCCCACCCCTCCCTTCTTCCTGGGCTCAACTTCACTCATGATTTTCTCTGCCTCCTCAACACAAGCAGCACAGGGGGACAGGGAATGGGGGTTGCAGTCAGTTCATCCCATATTGTCTCTGCCGCTCCTTCCTCCTCACGGGGGGGACTCCTCACACTCTTCCCCTGCTCCAGCATGGGACCCCTCCTATGGGAGACAGTGCTCCATGAACTTCTCCAGTGTGAGTCCTTCCCACAGGCTACAGTTCTTCACGAAATGCTCCAGCCTGGGTCCCTTCCAACAGACGGCTCCAGCGTGGGTCCCCCATGGGGTCACAAGTCCTGCCAGCAAACCTGCTCCAGCGTGGGCTTCTCTTTCCATCGGTCCACAGGTCCTGCCAGTGGCCTGCTCCAGCACAGGCTTCCCACGGGGTCACAGCGTCCTTGGGCATCCACCTGCTCCAGCATGGGGTCCTCCACTTTATGTGGACAAATGGTGCCCACCTCTTTGAAGTGTACTTGTGCCTCTCAGATGAACTGTGGCATTCGAGAGGGGGTGGAGGCCCCATCCCTGGAGACATTCAAGGCCAGGCTGGATGAGGCTCTGAGCAACCTGATCGAGTCAAAGATGTCCCTGCTCACTGCAGGGGGGTTGGACTAGATGACCTTTAAAGGTCCCTTCTAACCCAACACATTCTATCATTCTATGATTATTTTTTTTCATCACTGAAGCCATTTTGAGGAATATTTGTCCCTAGCTGTTGCTGGCTGCTTGTTCCTTCCTTTGTACCACAGGCCACTATCCTCCCCATTACGGTAACAGCTAAGTGCCGCTTACCTGAAAACCAAAATAGATGACCAAAAGAGGGATAATTTCAGTGAAAAATATTTATTCATCAAAATGCCAAAGACATTGAAATGAGGGGTTAGATCAGGAAATGGGCTCCTTAAATCTGTTTCATTGCTGATTTACCTCAGACAGGGAAAGGTTTTGACCTTCCTGTCACAGGCAGGTCTTTCTCCTCTGGTTTGAGAGATGCAGTTTCCTGAGATTGTTCAGATGCAATTATCACCTGCCTCAAAGGTAAACAAAGTTCAATAGGCCTGGGGGACTTGGCCAAGCCATTAATGAATCATTAATCCATTGTCAGGAAAGCACCAGTAAGGCACCACTACTTGGTCAGACAGTGCCCAAAGCGCAGTCTGATGTTCTTGACGCAATTAATAATGTATTTCACGTAAATGTGCAAATCAGTAACCCCATTTCATATAGGCGTGACTGAGATAACTCCTTACCTGTTGTTTTTTCGTGTTTGAGAATGGCACAAGAGTAACTGAATCACTCTGAGACAGTAATATGTTTAGCCTGTTGACCATGTCTTTAAGAGATACTGTTGACAATGGTTACTTCTTGGAAATGTTCTTCCTCATCAGAGTGGTGGTATGGAAAGAAACCTAAGCTTGGGTGAGGGCTGACTTTGTACAAGCGCAGTGATGCTGAGTCACAATACTGCATTGTTCCTCTGGGGAAGGTGTGCCTCACAAAGCCTGCTGGACCACTTACAGCCTCGGCTAAAGTTTGTTCATCTTTTAGTATAGAAGTTAGATACTTGCCTAAGCTCTGTAGTCAATCACTGTTAACATTCAATACTCCTGTGTGGTACTTTTCCTCATGGAGTATGTCACGGAGGGGTTTTGTCCTTCTTTCTCCGGCAATTCCATAATCTCCCTTTCTTTTACTTTTTGCTTCTCTCAGTCTGAAAGATCTTATTTGCCTCATGGTTTGTTGTTTCCCACCACCTGGCTGATGAACCTAATAAGGAGCAGGAGATGTCATTGCAAGGTCTGGCAGTTTCTCGGCTGGGCTCAGTATATGATTCTGTACACTCCAAGGCTTCCTGCTGAAAAGTGCTCCAAATACTTTGTAAATTCCTCAAACATTGTGCACATCTGATCAGACTCTGCAACTTCTATGCGAAAAGGCAAAAGAACTGGCATGAATCCTCAAAACCCAAATTGAGGCATTGTGTTGCAACAGTGGGACTTTTTCTTAAATGGTCTATCCATTCTTGGAATCAAGGCTTGCACAGCAGTTGATGGGTCTTTGGACATCAGTATTAGTAGAATTTTAATGCAACACATAATTTAAATTGCAATTTAAAAGGTAGATGGTTTTTAATTCACCATCTGTGTAGTGAAGTCAATAATAGGAAAATTAGGCTCTGCTTTAATTAGCTATAACTTGCTCAATTAATTAGTTTCAGAACATCATACAGTAACTGTATTCATACCCAGGGCAGCTTCAGAACTGTGTAAAACCTTATTCCTGCAGAGTTTTATGTATCTACTAAGGCAGTAGTTTGCATGTGTTCCTTTGAGACAGTCGTAACTGTTTTCTTTGGCTCCAGCATTATGTGTAGTTTTGTATTATGTGTATTTTTATTCTTGTGACGACTGCCTCATGTGTCAGCTGTTCAGAGATCCAGCACCATGGTGTGAGATGGATAGCCTCTTATTTTTCCCTTGTGTTGGGATTCCCGCTCATTTCCATGGAAACCTGAAAACCTGGAGGACTAAAGCAGAGAAGCTATTGCTGTATTACAGTACTGTGCGGCTTGAAAAAGCAGACATCACCATGCTGCCTGTGAATGCCAGTATAGCTGTAGGTCTGTCTGAGTTGCCAGTCTAAAGCCTGTGTTTTAAGGGGTTTAATTTTTAGATTTATTTCTTATTCAAACCTTACTTTCCTCATAAAGAGAAATGTGCCATAAACATACCCTCTTATATACATAAATTCATTAACATTAATAGAAGGTGCACACATACATGTAAGTGCATACGTAAGTATATAGATTTACGTGCATACGTTCACACACATACATATGCAGACAAACATGCACATATGTCTCAGGCAAAAGCATGTTAAAAAATAAAGCTATTAAAATCTACAAGAAGCGTGTAACTGGTTCACACAGTAATTGTAATGGCTGTCACATTGAAGGCTTTTCTTAATCAAAAGCCAACAAAAACCTCCAGCACTGCAGTGGATCGATAATGAAGTGTACATGAATATGACTAAATACACTTTTTAGTGAAATAACCTAAAATATGTATATCTCCTCCACAAAAAGTCAGAAATTTAACCATTTAATTTTCCTCCAAAGCTGCTTGTGCACAGTAAATGTTGTGAGTGCGTACAGAGACATCCAGCAGAAGTAATGAAATATGAGATAAAAAATAATTTAGAAAATAAATGAACATGAAAAAACAGATCAGAAGAAGACAGAACTGATCAGGGCAACCGTTTTTAATATTACTTTCTCTGAGAGTAGCGCATGATTATAATGCAGTGATTCTATGGCTTTCTGCAACCTCCACTACTATTTTTTACTCCTCCCTTTCGTGTTGTAGCGGGAATATCTGACTGCATTTTGAAATGATGTGTCCTATGGTGCCCTGTTATTTTTTTCAACCGTAAAGACTGAAAGATTGGGACACTATGACCGAAGGGATGTGAAAATTTAATTTGGAGATACCCAACGTGATTAAAAGACTGTTCCCCCTTCAGATTGGTTATGCTCCAATTCACCAGAGGGTATGATGCATGAACTCAAGGAAGACGGAAGAAGAACAGAGATAGTTGCACAACTGCTATTATATAAACTATCTATAGATGTCCTCAGTGATTTCAAATAAGTATGAGTAAAACTTCTGAAAATGGAGATTAAATACAAAGAGCTTAAGCTACATGTAAATTCCTGTACCTTTAATTTCCTACCGTTTGGCTTTCAGCTGTATGAGCTGCCTCCCCAGTAGGGAACATGAGGTTCTAGGACTTCAATGTGATGTAAGATTTGTGACTGCATCTTGTAGCTAGGTTATGTTGGCTAATCCCATAAGCATACTATTGTGGAACAACTTTGGAGAGCTTTGAAAAAGATAAACACATATTTTATAGGAAGAATCTTCATCTTTGGCTTAAGCATGAAAAAAGACCCTCAAAGAAAAATGGTAGTTAATAATATTAGATGATTTTCTGAAAGATGCTATTTGTAGCATCAGTTACACAAAAATCACAGCTTTGTCAGCCTGGCACTTGGAAAGAGAAAATGGAGTATTTTAACATAAACTGCTGATAGCCAGAAAGCGAAACAGAGGAATAAAAACTTAATGTAATTCAAATCTTGTAATGCTGAAGCCAGTCTATTCATTGCAGGAGTCTGTAACATGCTGTCTGGAGGTTTGGGAGAGGCGATGCTGGTGGTGGAAATTCATGTAAGCTCCTAGAGATATTCACGGGTAGATCTCAATCCTTTTTATGGTTTAAGAATCCTCACTGTGAACATCTCACCGTCTTTGGTAGCTTCTCAAATATTATATATGTCACATTAAGAGGACTATATTTTCGATATTTGTCTGTCAGAGTCCCAGGACTTTCACTGATCTACTATCAGAGTCCCACCGAAGGACTTTCACTGAATCAGATTCACAAATATTCGAAATTAGTTATTTTATTGAGAGCGACAGTTGCAGATTCGAGATTGCTGTTGATAAATTCACTTGCTACAATAGCGCTAATTAATTAAGGTTAATATTGCTAGCAAAAATAATGATAGTACCATAACCCAGGGTAACATTCACCAGAGGGTGAAAGGCGCAGCGCTTACCCAGAAAGGCATCCCTGCCTGGGGTGGAGGAAGAGAACACAGCCCCTTGACTGGTCCGTCAGGTATCAAGTTTCTTCTCTCCCAATTTAACAGTCATTCTCTCCATCCTTTTATCCCCCAAATTACGAGGTTCCCCTCCCCTAGGTGACGTGTAGTATGATTTGGGTGGAGAGACGAGTGCTATAGTCATATATGTTTAGCATGATCTCTAAAACCTTCATTAGCATATACAGGGGTGTCAACTTTAATATGCATTTCACAGGTAATGAGGCAAAGGTCAATTACCGGGCATGGTAGCCTCTCAAGGAAACAAAGAGCCACACAAAGTTTCTGTTATCTTGATTTTACTGTCTCTGCTGACAAAAAGCAGGGCTGTCCTGGCTCCCCAGGACTACCCCGTTGTTTATGTATCCTGTGATAGCCAGGCAAGCCTTCACTCCCCTGGACTGCACAAGAGATAGCAAAGACGGTCTTAATTGCTCTTTGAGCACAGAGACTTCACCTCATTATCCAAATTCCACACTATGAGATGCCTGTATGCAACATGGTGTTCAGTGAGGCATTTGTAATTACCTACAATTTCAGGGAATATCTAGTAACCTACTTGGACATACTGGTGTGCCCAAGGTGGTTAGACATTGATGACAGAATCCTGGCCTCACTTGAGTCAGTGGGTTTTCAGTTGACTTCAGCAGACATAGCTTTCTGCTTTCAGACCGTGGCCGAATGCAGTAATGGAATTGTCCTTGACTTCATCTTTACGAATGTTGGTCATTGACAGCCCTGTTTCATTATACCCATAACAAGGGAATAAATTAAAAACTGAGTGAAAGAGAGAAAGTTCTGGGTAAGACCTAATAGAGGTTGAAGGTAAAACTACAAGGACTCATCTGTTGACTCAGTTCCCAGAATAGCTGTGATGCAGCTTTATTTGTAAACAAGACAGAGCAGGGATTGTTCTCTGTCTTTGAGACCACCTGGCTCACTTCTCTGTGGCAGAAGCTCTACCATCCCAGAAGTAGGATGGCTCCATCTGAACAGGCTATTGCAAATAGCCTCTCTGCTGTGATCAGAGAGTCCTGCTTTGACATGGACCAAGTCATGGTGAATTAATGCTAATAATTTACAAGTATGATAATCCAATGCTTGTGTTTGAGACTGGGTCCTCATTCTATTGATTTCACTAACCAACTCCAAAATTTTCATGGAGATGGGGCCAATAGGTTTTTTTGGAGAACGAAGCTACAGAGATGTGTGGATAGACTGCATAGATCTGTATAGATCTCTGCACATAGCTCCTATGTATGAGAAAGACCTGGAAGCCTAATAGTTCTCTTGAAATGGGGATCACTAAAAACATTCAGCAAAAACATTCTGATGTTTTCCTTTTTGACTGTTCTCTAGTTTTTGGGTTATTTTATTATTTCAGGGAAGAGTACTGAAGAGAACAACTAAAAAGTAATATGCTCTTAGTCGCCTCTCCTGCTGCTGGATTCCCTGTCTAGTGTGTTTATTTAGCCTGGCCTTCTATCATTCTCACGTAACAGTTCTCTGATCTGAGTATCGAATTTGTAGCTTTTAAAAATGTAACGTGGTAGGTATTGCACGAGATAAATTTTAAACATGTGTGGAAGTGCTGTGTTCTGCTAAGGCTCTGATTTAACCTCCAGGATAATTCTACTAAATGTAGTGGCTCTCAAAAATTTGCCGTCTTTTTCTGATCTGCAGTTCCCATTTTGCTGAGAATGCAACAAATAGTAAGAAAAAGAGACATCTACGTAATTCTGTGACTTGTTGTGAAGATACAATTCCTGCCTTTGTTTTCACTAATATTCCATTTTTCCCCTCTAATTTGAATAATACCACCTTCAGTTAAACAGAAAGACTCTATTTTTGAGAAATCTATTTGTATTGCTATGTCTTTCACAACTCTTTTTCTCCATGGTGTTTTTGTCCTTGTTTGTATTTATCCAGTCTCCAGGTAGATGTGCTTCTTGCGGCTTTCTTCTCTGTTTGCATGAAAGCAGTAAAGTACTTCTGGGGTATACATTACCTGCCTTTCTTCCTTGTAGTACTGTCGTGCATATAGGCTGTAATCACAATCCAGAACTTTATTTTGCCAAATGGTGTACAAACATATGCCCTGCCCTGGAAGACATACAGTCTAAACAAATGAATAGGTTTTGATTTTCACATCAGTGGGACATGACACGAGTTCAAGGATTTGCTTATTAGGTCAGTATGATCTAATATAACAGTGCATGCCCATGCCTGACTTTCAGCACACTGATGCGGTGTATCTTTGTAATCTGTTAGGTAGGTGACATATATTTCCATATATTTTTAGCTGTTTCATTTGTACATCTGCATTTATATATACAAATTTACAACATCTGAGTTTGCATGCAAGTTTAATAATTTTATGTTTCTGTGTATACAATATCTGCATCACGCATCAACTCTTAGGGATATACAGCTCAGAGAAATCGTTTTGCGTTATACCTTTGTATACGTGTATATGTGGTGTTTGTTTATTTTGATAAATCTTCGAACAAAATTTTACCTTTTTTTATTCTGGAGGTTTTCTGCAGACATGCCAGCCACTGGTTTATGAAAAGATTGTCACAACTTCGTAAAATCACAAAAATTTGAAGCACTAAGCCTTTTTGCTGTAGCAAATTTTATGAAGGCAGATTCCTCTCCTATTGATGGCACTGTTCCTTTCCCATAGGTGGAAAGAACAGACAGAATTTCGGACATCCTGTTGGCACGTCTTTGGGAGCAGAATGACTTTTCTTCATAAACGACTTCCTTTGCATTTGCCAAGAAACATTCTCTCACTCAGACAGGATAATAGCTGTGTTAAAAGTATATTGTCTCCTCAGAAATGCTGCTGCAGATCCTAAATCTCATGTTAAGGCTTTAACATGGAATTTGGGAAGAAAAGAAGCCCATAAAACAGGGAAGCACCTGCGCTCTCCAACCCTGACTTTGTCCTGCATCAGATCAACTCTTTCAGAGTGTGTGTAAAATAATGCACATACAGACTTCTATAAATCTTCTTAGGTTTATCTCTGTTACTCAAGGATGAAAAGGGAGCTCTTTTTATGCAGAATTCACTTCAGTCCTTTCACCTAGTTGTCAAAACAAAACCTAATGATGCAGTTTCCCATCTTTACAACATGAATCAAGGAGATAAAATCTTTACACCATTGGTCCTGCGTGGCTGGTGGTATAATAGGAGAGCGTGTCACAAAACTGACATTAAGGATGCGGAGACATAATTTTAAAAATCTCAGTCTTCATTCTTTTATCCTGATACTGTAGAAACATGAACAGAATTAATCAGATTCTTTCTCAATGTTATCTGAGTATCCATATTAACTTAAATCAGAAGGCAAAGTTTTAACTGAGGGCAGAATATGGGCACTTCTACCTATTTGGTCTTGATTGCTTTGAATTTTTTAACATTGGCAAAATTATTTCTAGATCTTAAAGCTGCTTCAGAGAGCATAAGCTTCTGAAGCAGGAAGTCTCTTATAAGCCTTGTTGAGAAGATGCTTTTCAATATGCTTTAAAAAAATACATATTTATAATAATAGAATTTACAGGTGCTCTGATGTCATAGTGATGGCAAGAAACAAAAGAAAATGGCAAAGTATAATAAATACATATATTAAGAAATTAAAACAAGCTACTTCCAGGCTGTCCTTTCGTTGCAGGAGTTAAAGGGGCACTGTTTATGCCAGCTTAATTGTGTTCTAAAACTCATACAAACACTGAAATTGCTAACTCTGCTGGTAATAACAGGCCTGCTTTAATGTAGCATTTGTCCAGGCCTTGTAGAGGCCACTAGGTCACGATGCAGTAGTTATCACTGTACTTGCTGTCATCTCTGTAATAGAAAGATTTTTGGGTTGTTGTTGCACATGTTAAGCTACAAATTCCTGTCCATCTGGGCTTTTA
>VXBO01002598.1:183695-241605 GCA_013400135.1 Rhinoptilus africanus | reverse complement strand
TTTTCTTCCCCCCCCCCCCCTTCCCCCTCAGAAATTGCTATGAACAAATCTTGGGCAGAAAATTATCAATGAATATTCATTATTGTTTTCTTGTGGTCTTTTTTTATCTTTTGAGCGTTGTGTAGTATAGTTTTAGCTTTAAAAGTATGCAAGTTATTGAGCAACTGACGTAGGTGCTCTTGTTTTATGCAACAGCTGCAGTAATCTGTGATCCTATTTAATTTATGCTAATTATGTTAGCAGTGCCATGATTGATATTTTGCTTGTCTGACTTATTAATTTATCAGCTAATTGTTGCATTTGTAATAGCTAGAAGCTATTTATAACATCACTCTGATAAGCATAATGGTCTGCACACTAATAGCAACAAACATTTCTGATAGCATGTAGTTCAGAAACAGTACCCTCGCCAGCTCTGGGATGAGGCGAAGCCTAAAAGCAGGAATGAGCTTCCACTGTTGTGAAGGAGTGAATGGGAAAGAAGGGATGCTAGTCTGTTTCCTTAATACCAACAGCACTTAGTTTTAACAGACTGAAGAGATTTATTTTTTTATCCTGCTGTCAGTGTGAAGACCAATCATTTACTAAACTTCAAGGCCTACAAGTTTTGCGTTTGTAGGTTTGTTGGGTTTTTTTCAGAATTAAAAAGAAGATATAATTAATAGATGTTTCCTCTTTCCTTACCTGAAATACTTGTCTTTTGTATGGTACATATCCACTAGAGTTAACTTGTGTTTAATCAAAACCTTAAACATGAGTCCCATTTTTTTAATAATGCTTTCACTTCATGTGGTGGGTTGGTCTATTCTGCTCTGAAATGCTTATAGTTGTCTTCAGTAACCCTCTAGTCTGATTCAGTGCCAGTGAAGATATTCCTGTTGTCTGCAGAGGATGATATACTGGATCAGCAAGCTTTAGCGTGTGAACTATTTGTGTTATATTTTTGAGTTTTGGGTACTAGAAGCCAGATTGTGAAATGGCCCGTGTGTATGCTGTGGCATACTTACACTCAGTAATATCTGTCCCTGGATGTGGTGACTTGGCTTATACAAAACCCCATTGTGGGCATCTTAGATCATACATTATCTGTGTGTGCTTCTCAGTGAGAAACAGAATACATGACAGTACTAAAATTGTTTAAATTTTTTATTCAAAGCTGATATATTTTCTCCTTGGATTCAGAAAAATATGTATTTTTACACCTTCTCTGATTAAAGGGTGATTCAGTCTAAGGTAAACCAACAGACTCCTCAATTTCATTACAGGCTCAAATAATATAGATGCAGTTCTGTAGGGTAAAACCCAACCCAACCCAATTGAAAGAAAACACACAAGATATGCAAAAAGACATCATATTTTTACTTCAGAAATCCTATTCCCTCTTGAAGGGAGGGCAGGGTGAGCCTGCCACTTGCTGTGGCAGAACTGGAAGTGAAATTTGCCGAGCAAAGTGGGACAGTTGAAGTCTTTTTATTTTCCCCTCTCATTTTCCATAATGATCTTTTCGTTTACAGCTCTTAGGAGCCGTAACTCTTACAACCCTGCTTCTGGCGGAACTGTGGGAACAAGTCAGTGACTCTGTGTTTCTGCAGAGCTGTGCTCTCTTTTCCAAGCAGTTTGCCAGGCACAGCTCTGGGAGGTTTTCCCCCATCAAAGGGCCTCTAGGCCTGACTTGAATGTGGGTGATTCAAGCTAACAAAGAGGTTGAAACACAGCGTGATTGTGATTACAGTCATTAGGAGATTCAAAGTTAAAGCTGAAACTCTAAAGTTATGACCGCTTTGACCTGAATTTCCATGATTGTGCTTTGGCTTTTTATTGTGTGGTCTTATTTCTGCGTACGATGATAGGTACTCTACTACGTGTTCCTCAGTATTGTTGCAGGCTATTAAAGTGTCCCACATTTGGCTTGTTCTGTATTCTCCTAGGATTTTAATGATAATTTAAAAATGTGTAGTGCTAATACATCGTATGAGAGTTACAGAAAAGACTGGGCTATGGCCCTTCGAATGTAGTTACATTTCAGTGAATAAAATACATGCTTATAGAAACATACACACAAAATATTAGACAAATAGAAGTATGGACACTTTCATTAGGCATGCTGTACCCAAAAGACCATTATATATACTTATAAGATTTATATTAAGGAAAGGTATAATTAGGTATCGGCGCTTGTTTGGAACATAGATTTCTGTGAAATTAGTCTTTAATGATAAATCCTATGAGTTAAGTGTAAACCTGTCTTTTAGAGTGTATTACCCCTCGGGTTGTGCACACAGGCATTCACTACAAGTTGCACATGCGTATGAAGGGTGGAACTAGGCTGTTTCTATAGAGACTCTACACCTACCTTGCATGTCTTCCCTACGCTAGTTAGTTTTAAGCATAACAGTGGAAATATAGAAAATTTTGCATTACTTGTGAGCCCCATGATAATTCATATCAGTTGGGGTTTTTGTGATTGGTGGATTATGAAGTACAAAATGTATCACTTTTATGGAATATAACCCTGATTCTTTGAGACACAGCCATTGATGAGTAAAAACCAAGATCAGTTCTCCGGGGACCTGGTGAGGAAAGAGGTCACTTAAGCCCCTCAGAGATATCTCAGAGCACCTCAGAGCTATTTCCATCTTGCAAAGATTTAATTACCATTTCTGATGATCCAGAAAGAAAATGCCAGATCAGTACAAATAATTTTGCTGTCACTGGAAAGGAAAACACAGCTAAATTGTCGTCAGATCTAGCTTAAGTTGATCTGTTCTAAAATGGACTTTAAGTTGCACATTTCTTTGACTTCTAGGAGGTGTCAGATAATGCTCGTTAGTCTATAAAAAAAAGCACATGAGTTAGAGGACTGGAATGCAGCAAATGTGGAAGTGAATGTCCTTGCATTGCTCTGTAACTCAGACTTAAGTGTTGCTTGGTTCTCATTTGCAAAGTCTCCTTCCCACAGCATTGTGCCTCATTTTTAGCGGAGTTTGGACCTGTACCATTGACATGTAGCAGTTGTGGGGAATGGAAATGATTTAATAATCTTTTATGAAATCCCTTTTGGGTTCTTCATCCAAGTGAAATTTAACTCTTTAGATTTTGATAAGCCTTATTGGCTACTTAATTTCTAAAATTCTAAATATTCTAATGTATTTTCTCTTCTAAAGCACCTTTCCTAGCAGTTTCCTTCCATAATAGATAAATTTAGGTCTGCCATGAAATAAATTATTTTTCTGCCCTTGTTCCTCTACAAAATATAATAAATTGCCACACTTCAACTTCAGAATTAGAAAAGTGACCTTTCTGATGCCATATTCTTGTCATTTTTCAACACATTGTATTTTGGAACGGGATTTTCAGAGGAAAACAAATCATGTTGAGTCCAACGTACTTGAAGAGAGGCAAGGCTGCTACAGCTCCATGTCCCCAAGTCCAAGCAGTTGCAAGGCTGAAGATGCATTCCCAGCAGACACATGTACACAAGGTGCATGTATACACTACATGTATACAGACACGCATACATACATACATGGCTGGTCACACAGATCCTGGACAGACACTCAGAGCACTCACAAGAACGCAGACATCACCAACAGCCTCATCTGGCCGAGCAGGTTGGAGGACCACTATTGAGAATATACATGTATCCATATATACACAGTGAATCCCTCCAGCAACTGGTCTCAGACGCTCTGCCTAGTAGCTGCACCTGGATCCCAGTCTCCCCAGTTCCTGGCATCTGGATATACAAACCCCCAGAGCTGCACTGCTCCATTTGCTGGTGCAGACCATCACCCCCACACACAGACACACAGGGCTGGCTGGGACTCCCCTAACCCCATAGCCAACCCCCATGCTCTCGCTCACAGAGACACAGGGCACTCTCACATCCAGAGCTGGTCCTTGGGACCCACTCAACCCCCTGGTCCCAGGACACTTCACCTACTCACTGGTTGATCCAGCTTGATCATTGCTAGTGATCACACTCACTCTCATACCCACGCTGGCCCCGATTGCTGGCACCACGGACACACGGATCCTCCAAACCGAGGTCTGACCCCCACTGCTGCACTCACACCCACACACACTCGTACCCACGTATGCGCACACACAATGGAGAATGGAGAGCCGTCAGTCAGGGAAAAGTTAGAAAGGAATTTAGTATGAAGGTAGGGCAGACTGTGCTGATCAGGTGCAGAGCATGGCCAGACAAGCGCACTGACCAGCCAACCATTTACACTCAACTGGCCCTTTTTGTTTCCTTGTTCCTCTATTTTAAGATAATAAATCTTATAAGCTCTCTCTGTCAGGCCTTCTACTTCCTCCTTTTCTGCATGACCTTTTTCATCCTCACACCCAAGTTTAGACTTGGGTCATCTTTGAGTTGTTGGAACTAAACAGGTTGTGTCTTTGGTCTTGGTATATCAACAAATAATTGGTTTTTTTCCCTTCAGCAGTCAAAAACATACAAAAAAAGATTGGTATGAACAAAACCAAAATTTTGAAAGCTTTTGTTTTAAGTTGAAACAGAACTTTTTATCTGACCTACAACATTGCTTCATTCAACGCCTATAATGAAAGCAAAAGAAAGTGAGAAGGTTGATCCAGGTTTAAAGCCAAATATCTGACCCAGACCTTCTGTCCCTCAGAACAGCACTGTAGCCACCAGGCTACAAGATATTTTGGGGTTTATCTGCCTTCCAAAGTGTTAACTGGAAGCATTTAAATATTTGCTGAGATAAGAAGACTGACTCAATAATTTACTGGCTAGGTAACTTGTAAAACTGAGCAACTATATTAGTATTTAATCCTCATTCTTTGAAAGAGACTATCATCATTCAGTGGGGCTGATGGCAGTTCCCCCCAAACTGCCTTACTTTATGGTGACTGAGAAATTCTTCGCATGTTTCAGGAGATGGAGGGACTGTGAAACTATTTCTTGTATATCACACTTAATGTAACTAACAGTGGCGAGGCTATTGAATAAAAATATGATAATGTCTTTATTTTTATGGATGTAGCCCCATGCCACCAGAATTTCTAGAAGGCATCTAGTGAATTTGATGAAAATATGCTTTAGAATTGACAACAACACCGAAAATAATCTTCCATCTCGTTTCCTGAAGTCATGTGCAGATGTGTTTTGGATCTCTTCCTTCAGATGGGAGTTCTAGTTCTACTTCAGTTTATGTCCTGAAACCTACTCACTCAAGCATATCCAAAGTGTTTTTAAGGAATCACAGACTGATGAAAGCATATTTTCTCTCCAAAGAAAGTAGTTCTATGCATCCAGTGCTATTTCTTCTTACCTCTAATATCCACAGGACTTTCTCATTTCTCATATCTAAAAATGTAAAAAAAGCGGTAAGGGACTGAATGCTTGAATGAGCTGTGTGCACTTTGGGTCTTTTCTACTCTAACTGATATGAAGCCAATGAAAAATATTTGAAAGTGTTTTATGCCTTCCTTCCAGCGTAATTCAATGAATTGCAAATCTATTTCCTCACAAAAAGAATATGTGGTGAACTTGTGAGTTTAACCAAAATTCTGCGTATTCTGGCCTGCATTTACAGATTTGGCTGCTGCCTGCACTGCTCGTCTGAAAATGGAAGGATTGGATTCCCTCTGTGCGTTACAGCAGGAGAATGACTTGTACTCGGAGTTTGAGAACAAGTCCTAAGGATATATTCTCCTATTGTTCTGCAAGAAGGACTCTCCTTGATATCAATAAGAGCTTTGTGTTTTCATCACAAAGTAGTAATTTATATTCTAGTCCTTAATTTGCTCACGTGTCTATTCGCTTGCTTTGTAATATGTACCCTCAACTTGTAACTTTTATCTTTGCAGAGTTCCAGAGGGAACTCTGCTCTAAGAGGGCCTGGTTGTATGCTGGTGTTTTCCTGAGGGGAAGATTCAAATACGATAGTTCTTTTGTAGAGTTTGCCCTTTTCAGTAAAAGGGTGCTATAAAATATTTGGACTAAATTTCAGATACCCATGCTAAGAAGGCACCTGGGTTTGTGGTGGAAAGGCTCTGAAAGGACATGGAAATCGCTTTTCCTTCTGCCTGACTTTTTCTTAGGCACTCCAGTGGCTTCTTAGAGTAACTTTCTAACCTCCAGTTTAGTCTCTCTTTTGTCTTGTAGATCTTACAATCAGAATCAAGTGCATTAAATATATTTGGGAGAGTCATACAGTTTTGCTGTCAAAACCAAGAGTAGAGTAACCAATATTCTTCTACTTTGTTAAGAGCGATAGTAGGCCCCGTTTGATTAACAGTATTGATTTTTTAAGAACTTATTTTAAAGAACTGACTATGCAAGTACAGTCACAACAGGGTATAAGAATACAGTTATAATGGGATGCAAGAATGGGAATCTTTCCACAGCAGGGTCAAAAGCTTTGTTTAAGTTGAAGTAATTGATGTCTACTGCTCTCCCTTCATCCATAAATGCAGACATTTTATCCTAGAATGCAATTAATTTACAAGACTACGATTAGTAAGGCATAAATGAAGGGTCAAATACCATTATTGATTCAGGTTTGGTCTAGCCTACTGACACTTAGGGGAGAGGAAGAGCTGCTGGAGTCTGTTGTCATAAAAGTTGCATCAGTAAGTCCAACTGAAACATGAGCAGTTTGAGTAGGAAGGTCTATATTGGCTCCAAGGATCAGGTCTGTTGAAGTAAGCTCTGATGTCACCCGGAAAAATCAAGGTTTTGTAGATACATATTGAGAGCAGGTTTAGGTTAACTTGATCTGCACATTTTAATTCCTCAGAATCTTCACCTNGGGGGAGGATGACCTCCCTCCACCTGCTGGCCACACTCTTCTTGATGCACCCCAGGATGCCATTGGCCTTCTGGGCCACAAGGGCACATTGCTGGCTCATGGCCATCCTGTTGTCCACCAGGACTCCCAGGTCCCTTTCCTCAGAGCTGCTCTCCAGCAGGTCAGCCCCCAACCTGTACTGGTGCAGGGGGTTATTCCTTCCCAGGTGCAGCACCCGACACTTGCCCTTATTGAATTTCATAAGGTTCCTCTCCGCAGCCTTTCCAGATGAAACTATACATTTGTGCCCATGTTTTGGTCAAACACCTTAAAATACAAACTTACTAAAAATACAAAAAAACCCCAACATAGTGCCTGAATCTTGGGTCGTTCTAGGTTGAGGAGCATTGAGGAGGAATGTAAGGACGCTTAGAGTATTATCTTAATGTACCTCTGGAACAGTGCCATAACTTTGTAGTTGAAGTACTGTGGTAGTAATGTGCCAAGCATTGATATTTTTAGTTGCCTGAAATAAATTTAAATTAGTTTAGTCCAGATTTTCAGTTAAATCGTATCAGTATAAACTCTACATCTTCTTTCTTCTTAATCTTTAGAATTACCTTTCCTTTTTCCTGGGTCATGTTGCATGAGTTCTGATACATACAGAACTTCATGAGAATTGCACAAAACAGCAGAATAGCTCCTTAAAGTAAATTAATAGATACATTCTGGAAAATTATGTCTTGTACTTTCAGTTTCAATGTAGGGTATTATTTTCTTATTTATTTTACACGGTGGTGTTTCCCGTTGTTATTTGTTTGTCTTTTATTATTTGAAAGTGGAGGTCAGTATGCTGAGAGTATAGTTACTGACTTTCATGTAGTGGAAACTTCATAATAAAGAAGAGAGATATCTGTGGACCCATTGAAGTCATTGGTAAACGTCCCATTTACCAAATAGGTTCACAAAACATACCCAGCTTCTAAAAACTTATTTATATTATCAGGAGCCCTACTTGACAAACATCATTATTAGAAAATGAATTGCTTTTGGAATGCACAGACGTGCCGAAGAAGGTATGTTAGAATTTGGGTTTGCATGTTATTTTCTGAGGAGAAGAGTAGAAGGTCTATTTACAATTTTTTTAGGAAGACTGCACAAAGTACTAATATAGTATGGGATACAGTGCTCACATAAACTGTTAATCATTTTCCAGGTCATGTTCCTTTGATTATGGGAATATAAAAGCATTTTAACTGTAGGAAATATATTTGACATATTTTGTTTAATTCTTCGAGATACTAGATTAAAAAAAAAAAGTCTTTAAATCCTTTTTTTTTTTAAGTTTTCACACAGAAGAATAGATTTTTTTTAAGTTATAAAAAATAAAAACTGAGCAAACCTTGGCTGTAAAAGTAGTACAGGAATCTTATCTGTAGAAATTTGAATCTAGCATCATGCCTGGCTGAAAATCTGCCTTTACTGGGTAACTTGACAGTCACATGGAGATAAATTTTAAACTTCAAACTGTTTATATAATCAACTTGTTACATTTTCAGGAAATTAGAATTTTTGTCTCTGAACATTTTACTTTTATCACATTATGAATATGTCTAGTATTACTGATTAGGGAACAGCAAGTTTTTGAATAATTTTAGCAACTTATGTGATTGGCAGTAACAATTATGCAGTAATTCTAGCATTTACCGGTGCTTGCCGTAGATTTTGGGGGTCATAAATTATCATCTTCTACCTTTGTGTAGTATAGACAGGGAATGCTCCACCTGAGTAAACACTGGAGAATTTTTGAGAGTGTTTGTGAATCCAGTTTTTAGATTTGAAGAAATCCAGGTAAGGAAAAAATTGCGAAGGAAAAATTTGTAAGTCCAGATCTAAGGCTCTTAGCTCTTTCATGGCTTTCTAGACTTCTGGTACATCACAGCTAGAGGGAAACCAGAATAATTCACTAAGGAAGTGTTGGCTGAGCTGAGAGTTTTGGAAGTTGGGACTGAACATTGCAGTCTCCATGCCTCTAGCAAGAAATTCAGATACCCTGACAATTTTAACAAGAATGATCATATTCAAGACTGCCTACCTGCAGGGGAAGAAAATGCTGAACTACCTCCCCTTGAGGGAGCAAAAATCGCCATTTGTCCTGGAAAGGAGCCTAAAGCTCTGGATCCCTCACAGTTGGCAGCCCTGAGGAAGTCCATATGGTAGGTTTGTGAGTGTATCTAGAGATCGGGAGAGCAGTGCTGATTGTGAAACTTCTGGGAGTTTGGTCTGAGCTAAGTCTATGACGAGACAAATAGCCTTAAATCTATATACTGTAAAAACCTGAAGTCTCCAACAGGGTATCGGGCAAGCTAACAGAAAAATACGTAAGGTCTTGACGAAAACTTGCCCTCTATTGTTAGAAGTTACTGACCACATCCGAATAAATACCTCAATGGTTTTCTGGAAAATTAATACAGCCTTAAAGGTTGCGCAGCTACGGATCACATTCTGCCCTTCAGCTACAGCAGTGCAGAAATTGCCTGTGCTCATCTGGCCGTCCAGATCCTGTTATTGCCTTGCAGATTATGGTCGTTGGTCTTTCGAGCATGGCCCACATTCTTTGTTCATAGATACAGGACCTTGGAATTGGCATGTTCTTCAGATGAGTCAAATCTGCCAAGCGACTCAGGCCAGTGTATGTAACTGGCCTGTCTCCAACATAGTTTATCACTCCATTAATTTCTGTGTTATCTGCATATTTCAGTAGCATATAATCTTCCAGAGTACTGGTGAAGATGCTGAATATTATAGGGCTGAAACACATACCTGTGGGATTATAGTAGAAAGGCTCTTATTAAATATATAATTTTTTTTTAATTTTTACAGTTATTTTTGTAAAGAAAGTAATTTTTACACTTTTTTTTTTTCTGGAAAAATATCTGTTAACCATTATAAATATGCTGATTTTATGAAGTGCTCATTTTATTGTCTGAATGTTCAGTAAAGAGAAAGGAAAATGTTTAAAAGTTGTCTAAGTATATGGTCTCCTAACATACCTACCGTTATCGACAAACGTTAAAGTATCCTCAGAGAGCAGTTTCAAGTGGTTTTGACTACAAATTTTCCATGATAAAATGTTGACTGGTGCTAATTACATTGTCGTCTTGTATCCCATATCAGCTTTTATATGATGTTACTAAGGGTCAGTGTCAGGAAGATTAACTTAGTGAGCCACACTGTCCTCTCAGCACTTAGGAAAAATTAAACAATTACAAGTACAATTTTTTAAGATTTTTTTTTCCAGTTCTCCAGCATTTCCCAAGTGTTCCAGGATTGTTACATATCAACCACAATGTATTGGAGAACTAGCAGGCTTTGTTAATTTTGAGAGGGTAAATGTTGTCTGGGACTCTGATTTTAAAATAAGAAATAGCTGCTTTTATTACTTAAAAAAATTCTTAGTGGTTATTAATACTAGCTACTAATTAGCTCCAAATAATAAAACATTTGTTTTCTTCCAAATATATTTAAGTAATTTCTTATTATTGCCATGTTTTCCATTCAACATTTGGTTTTCACTGACATTTTTAGTTCTCCTTATTGATGGTTCATGTTTACTAGTAAACTGCTGTACATGTGTATATGTGCATATGAATTATTTTTTAATCCTCATGAGCTACAAGTTGTTTTTTTAAGCTTTGGATTTTTGAGGAGGCGTTACTACCTTTCTCTTTTCTTGTTTTTCTTTTTTCTTTTTTTTGTTTTTGTATTGGTGAATCCTTCCGGTGTGTTATGAACTTTTTCTTTAAAATTTAATGAAGTATTTTTCAACTGCTCCTAATCATAGTCATTTTCTTTTAAAAGATTTTCTTCTACTCAGTTTGTCTCATGCTTATTTCCAGCTTTCATATACTGACACTTCTAAAGCCTCTTGTGTTTGCCTGTGTGTGTGTTAGTTATTGGGATCAAATTCTGTACGTTAAGACATAACAAGTCTGAATCGCCAGCACACAGGTGACCACATAGGGCTTTTTTTCATTTCTACCCAGAAAATTGAGATTTAGTATAGAATTTCCTTCAGCCAGTTAAATAATTTCTTACATGTGAAATCTATCAGATATAATTTTTAGAAACTTAAGGATACTCCTGGGGTTATAGCATTCATCTGACAGCACATAAGAATCCTTCACTGCAACACAGATTTTTTTCCTTTCCAGTTCTTTCCAACACAAAAGAAGCCACTCAACCTGGTTTGTGTGCTATTTGGGTATCTTCAACATACTTTCCAATATAACAGACCTTCTCTTGTACCCCATCTTCTGATTTATTGGTTAGAGCATATATATTTATATAACTGTTTTTCTTCTTGTTTTGCTAAATCTTCGATAAAAGTAATGCATGTAACGGTGATACAGAGTTGCTAGCTCTACCTCTCTCTGCCCATCATCCCTAAGTAAGGCGTATCTAATAGTTTGATTATTTTTAATTATGACTTACCAGGCTTAATTTCTACCATGACCTTTTTTTTTTAATTATTGTTCTCAGAATTAAGAACTTAGACCTTTCCATTTTCATGTCTATAGCTTCTCTTTGTAGCCAGGTTAAGAATTTCTTCTCTTCCTGCTCCTGATACCTTGCTCTTTGCTTTCGTACATAATCTCTGAGGTGTCTCCTCTTAGATGCCAGGCTAAAACTAGCTGTAGCCAGCCTGTCCTCGATGTCTGTTCTGGAACAGTGACTCAGTATTCTGCAGAACTGTAATGTAAAGGATATGAATAAAGTAGGACTAGTGAGATGAACTCCTTGTGAGTCACTAAGGTCCACATTTCCTTTTTCTGCATGTGAAAATGGTGAGGAAGTCCATGTTTTTTGTGAGATTAATGGCCTTGGGAACAGAATTTTGTTCCTGGCTGTGGAAATGCCAGGGGTGCACCTGGGGAGTGCCATGGTAGGCTGGCAGGTGACTCCTTTCACAGAACCAATGTGCGTCTCGTAGAATTTCAGGAAATTGCTTGCTCCCAGCATCCAACATTGAGTATGTGGAGGGATAGAGGCTGAAGGTTTGACATAACAGACAAAGTCTTGAAGATCTGTGAGTATACGCATAAAGTCAAAGCAAGATCGCACTGGCTAAACACAGACACCTACCACTGTTTGTTGTGTCCTAGCGCTTCCGAGGCACACGTTGACATATATGACAGGGATCTAGGTCGCAGACAAAGGCAGGTAGATCTGTGCCTTTCTGGAGAAGCAGCAGGCTACGTGGGATACACAACAAAATTTAAAGAAACAATGTCTGCAATATTTAAAATCTTTTTTCACTTTGACCTGCCTCTGGATCTGGATTGTGTGGATCCCATAGGGGCTTTTCCAGCTTAGTGATTTCTTCTGTGGCTGTCAGTGTAGTTAGAAGTGTACTCACAGCATTCTTGAAGTGCTTACTTTGGTTTAAGAAGACAGGCAAATCTGGTTTGTAGTTTGCCCCTTCTAAATTTGCACAGACTATCATAACGACTTGGGCAGCATTTCCAGCTTAAACTCATAACAGTTCTTTCAGCAGATTTTCCAGTGGTGACAAATGATGCTAGATAGTGTTTTCCAAACTTTTTAAAAAACATCCAAGGCTGAAGATCAAGTAACTGCACTTCTGGTCTCGTGTCAAGTCCTTACGCATTGCAGGAGTTACAGAATAGCACAGTGTACTGTTTCCTTATTAGTAAAATGAAAACAATATCATCATCTAATGTGTAATTTGTTCTTATTAGTTACTTCCCATATCATTTGTCTTAAGGTACTGACCAAAGAAAGCTCAGTGATTAAAGGGTTAACTGCAAGCCACTTGGACCTGTTTCCATGTTTTTGCATGAGATTTGTGACATTCTTAGCAGATCCCAATCCAAGGATATTACTATAAACCAGTGATGAGGTTTTTTCTGGGGTAACTACAGCCCCGTGGTCAGTTTCTGTGCTTCCTGATCTTTACGGTATCTTCTGTGTGTATGAACCACTGCAGAGCCATCTTGCCATCCTGTTCCTCCCCATCTGAAGGAGCTGATGATACAGATACTGCACATATTTGCCCTGACACAGTCTCTCAGCGTAGTTCAGTGCAATCTGCTTGTGTTGTACAAAATTGTAAACTCTAGCTAGCCTATGCAGTTCACATTTGAAAGTCTGGTGACAATAGTACATGGAAGATCAGAGGAAACCATGTGGCCCTATGGTAACTACTAGAGATCAGTGTTTACTTCCCAAGTTCTAATCTGCAGTCCTGGCCCTGTCTGAAAGATTTAAGGTTGCTGTATATTTATTATGGCATAGAGAGCTACATCTGATAGGCAGGCTGTTGATAAAATGAAGGTAAAGATTTAGCCATATGTAGCAAGAGACCACATTCCTGAAACTTGAAAACCACATCTAAACAATGAAACACGTTGGAAAATGTTGTAATCACTTACTCAGTAACATGAAATCCTTGCAGTTCTAATGATGATGACTCTTTATCTCCTTTTCTGTCATTATTCCTTTCTGTCTTTCCCACTGTGAAGTGTTTGGTTAGAAAGTGACCTATAGTGTGTGACCCCTTGACTTCAGTGTTAAATTGTATAGAAATCTGCTGAATCCTTGTTTCGGAATATATGGGAGTAATCAGGGTTTTGTGTGAGAAATAGCCCTTCGAAGAGTGGAACCAGCACTTACTTGCACACAGTGTGCGGCGAAAGCAGGGCGTGCAAATCGACCGATTAAAGCAGAAATTACCACATTTTCTGTTTTTAAATAAACATAAAGATCCTAAAAATCCCCTGTAAGGCGGACTTTCCCTTACAGGATAAAATGGAATTAAAATAGTGTCAATAGATTGTGTGAGAGACTGTATCAGTCTGTGCATTGATAGTCTGTGCATGCAGGATAAGAACATTGACTGCCTGCTAATCTATTCCCAGATGGAGGTGGATGCAGACGAGAAGCGCCATCGCACACGCTCCAAAGGTGTTCGAGGTACGTCTCTTGCTTCAGTAAATCACTCAAGGCCCCCGCTCAGGGTGACCTTCATCCTCCAGAATCTCTTTGCACGATTCATTCTGACCCTTGCTTTTACACAACCTTTCTGGTAATTTTCTGTAGAAGAGGGGTACTTGTAATAGATGATAAATTTTTATATATTTTCCATCTCTCTGCAGTTCCCGTGGAACCAGCCATACAAGAGCTGTTCAGGTTAGTGCTCTGAGTGTAAAATGTATCCCCATTAGCAATTTAGAAAATTCATGCCTTTTAATGGGTATAATGCACTTTCAAGTTCATTGGTGGTTTGCTCATGCCCTGCTGCACTGATGAAATTAATTCCCTTGAGACTTGCTAATAAAAAGCATCCCCTCTTTTTTTTTTTCCCCTTCAGTTATTTGATTTCTCTTTCTGTCTTTGTTGCCCTCCATCTCTGTAATACCTACTGCCTGCTTTTAGTATAATCTTTCTGCAGCACACCGGCGCCTATATAATTAATTCTCTCTCTTTTGCAGCTGTCCCACGCCTGGCTGTGATGGCAGTGGTCATGTTAGTGGCAAATATGCAAGGCACAGAAGGTAATATCTGTAATTTTTCATAATTTAGTGCAGAGATTTGGTAAACAAGTTAGCTGGCATGACCTTGATAAACCAAACAATGATAAAAATTAGCAATTAGACATTCTAGAATCACTCGGATTCACTTTTTTTTTTTTTCTTTCTGAATGTCACACAAAATTGAACTCACATTTTTGCTGAGGAAACTCGTTTTCATTGTCAGTTTTCCCTGGATTTTTGCATACGGTTCTCTTGGTCATGTATTGCAAATTAAAATTTGGCCCTTCTGATATGCTGGTGCCAGTGTGACTTCTGTTGTTCAATGTATTTTGTAACTAATGAAAATGAGCTTCTGAACATTTTAAGTTCACTGATTAGGTTAGATTCAAAGGTCAAAGCCTAAGACAAATGAGTGATGATAAGACTTCAGGGTTCAAATGTTATATTATAGTTATAAGTACCTGTACTTCCGTTTCTAAACCATGATAGGTGGAGACGTGTCCTTTAAGAAAATGTTTTTAGCCATTTATTGCTAATAATATATCAAGGTAACATATGTTACATATGCTACATGTGATTCAAATCAATTCAGAGCTCAGTCTTTATATTTCTGTGACTGCAATGTCAATAGTGTTGTACACCTGTATAAACAGCATTCCTTTCCTGAATCATTTGTCCCTGATTTTCTTGTGCAATATTTTGAAAATCTAACAACTCTAGAATACATGAATTTTTCTCATGTGCTGTGCATTTCATTTAACATATTTTATACAGCAGCTCGTTGTAGGAGATAAAATGGCTGACTTTTCCAATTTTAAAGCTCTTGTGTTTATAAGAGCACATATTTCACATGAAATCTGATACCTGCTTTGTAATGAGGGCAATATGGGTTTTATGAATTAAATTGAAATTATATATTTGTGGTTAAGGTGTTTATGCGAAACAGGAAAAGATACCAAACAGTGACATGTCAGTCCACTCAGTCCACTCGTGCCTTTTTTCCTATCAGTGAATGAAGCTTAGGGACATGTCCAGAAAATACTTTCAAAATTAAATCAAGGTGATATGCCTGATATTAAAATGCTTTTGAATTATGTTTAAGCAATATAAACCATAAAATAATTATATCCAAAATTCTTTTCCTAATCTTTCTTCACTCGTAAAAGTGGTAACATTTTTGTGGTTATTTGAAGGATTTGGTTAGATTGGAAAGCTGATTTAGGAGTAGTAGCCAAAATCATTCTTCTTAAATTCTTTTTAAATCATTCTTGTTAAATTGATTTGTGACTTTTTATTTCTAACAATGGTTTTCTTTTGTCCATTTTCTTCATGTAAATGCAAGCCTCACCAGTAATTAATGTATGGCACCAAATCCTTCGTTTCCCTCAGAAATTTCATGAGCAATCAACAGTTAAATGACATGATTATAATGTCCTTTCTAATTACAAGATTGTAACTACATACATTTCTTTACACTTCATGGGATTCATGCAGATTTCAAAAAGAAAAGTCTTGAAAAATACAGAAAGAAACTCTGTAGCTTAAAAAAAATCTCTTTTTCTTCTGAATTGCTCTAACTTTGATCTGTCTGTCTGTGGTTTTGTAAAATCACCCTATTGGGGGAGGGAGAAGGAATAGATTTGAGGTTTAGAAAGATTACGTGCAGTTTTGAGACATTAATTCCATATTTTGCTTTCTTGACATGATTCTGGTATGTCAGTACACGAACAGACTGAATCTTAGAGCTGTTAATTAAATGAAATTTGGGGCGGATGCGCAAAGAATAAAAATTGGAAATCCATCAAAAGTTCCTTTTTTTCTACTGGCTAAGGAATTTGTGGATTTCTTATGTTTTCTTGCCACCCTGATTGCCAATCCACTAATCAAAATATATTTAAGCAATATATGTGTGAAAACACAAAGTTCTTTGTTGAGGTTTACAACATACGTATCTATTTTCTAAAAGGGCAGTATGTTTTTTTATCTAGTCCAACTAACACATAGTAAATTTAAGGTTTTGAAAGAATATTGAAGGAATTTATCTTTTTCTTTTTTCTGTTTTGCTATTTGGGTGGGAAAGACCCTCAAACATTTCTTCCAAGGAAATCAGACCGTCTTAAAAATTTTATATGTTCGGGGAATTGCGTATCTCAGCTGATGCCTAACTCAATTCCGTTTAGACCTACAGAGCATTTTAATGAGGTTAAGACCTTTCCATTCACAATACCAGACCGGCTCATTATTAGGTATAAAATGTATTTGCTTCCACTAGATGTAGTCAGAGCTCTCCAGAATTCTATTTCTTCTATAACATTTTGAAGTCTCTGGAATTTTGTGGGGTTATGTTCATTATAAATTCATGCTTGGAATACCAATGTGACAGTGAAAACCATGTTCAGATACTACATTAAATCTGAACTGAAATAAACAGATCCTTTAAAATTTTCAGACAGATTCAGGGGTTAAAATGTTCTGCTGATAAAATATCAGGTAGAAGTTAAAGTTTTATCATATGTTTTGTACCCCGATTGTATTTTTAATTATGAAAGAGCTGCACTGCTAGGTTTAGCTAGGGAAGCAATCAGGCCTTATATGTCATTGGTGTTTCCTTTGAGATGTATCAAAACACAAGACTGGTACTAGTTAGGGTAACAGCGCTAACAGTAACAGTTTGTTGTATCATTTCCATCTTTTTGATTTTTTCTTTGTGTCAAACCTTAGTTTGAAGTGAAACCTTGCGTGACTGACTTTTGGTACTTTGCTCTCAGCTCTTAAGTTTGGTGCTTGATTTTAGCTCGCTAGTTGGGGATGCTAATGGACAGCTAAGATGGACAGGCTGCTCTGCGGGGCACTTTAGGGCAGGACGCCAGGATCTCTAAAATTAACTCAGGGAAAGCACTTTTCTCCAGTGAGTGTATAGGAAGTTCAGAAAGATTAGCATCCCAGTTTGGGCACTGAGGGTAAGCGCCCAAAGTGAGGTGGTGTGCCTGCCTTCATCAGAGCAGACTCATCTCTCTTTTTTTGTATTCTAGTAATACCTAGAAACCTATCATAGACCCTCCATCTAGGTGTTAGAGTTTACACAGATAGGACTTCAGTACCTGTCATTTATGTTTCCAGGCACCTGAGGCCATCTCAACTGCTCACAGATCATGCAGTTCAAGAACTGCGTCTATCTTTGCAGCGTCAGGTCCTGAAAAATAGAAAGAAAGACAATGCTTGTGAAAGATCTGAAACCAAAACCAAAAACCAAGCAATGCACAAGTTCAGATAGTGGTGGAGACAAGAAAAGAATTCAAATCTTAGGAGTGAAATCCAGACCCTTTGCCTGGACCATGCTCCTGATACTGTTTATTTTATTCACTTGGTAGCTCTTCATGTCTACTGTGGCTAGCAGTGTAATAATGAGCAGTACTCTTACGCGTTCAGAGCTGTGAATTAATTTTGAACAATAAGCTTGGACCAGATCCTTGAATACTTTTAGCTGTGAACAATCCATCTGGGTATATAGCAGTTACTCAAACCGCACCAGGAGAGCGTTCCCAGAACTGTGTTTCCAGGATGTCTGTCGGCTAAGCGTCTGAAGGAAAACATAGATTTGAGTGTTCTTCCATTGCAATTAGTGGGAACTTTGCCAGTTTCATTACCCTACTTTAAAGATGATAGGATTCACATTCCATGTATACAAATATCAATGTAAAAGCGAGTCCACTTTCTGAGCTAAGTTTTGCAGGTGCAAATCCCGTAGTTACTGCAGAGTAGCTGAGCAAACTGGCCTGTGTTATTTACTGAGTAGATGTGAATGACGGTTCTAGAAGTATGACACCCTACTGTGTTGCTATGCATTTAGCATTTTCTTTAAAACACACCATATACGAAATAGATGTCTATGGTTTGCCATGTAAACAGTTATGTAAGACACATCATAAAAATCCCAACTAGATTCCATTAAAAAATTACATGCAGTGGCCTATTTTAAAAGCTCCTTAACATCACAGCTTAATTTTTTTCTCAAGTAACAAAAGCAATTAGATTCTGTAATGGATTAATCACTTGCCAAATATCACATGCTTCAGAATAAAACACATTCTAACAACTAAGAGCCCTAAAAAGAATCTTAAGCTGGTAGAGTGGCACTATGTATATTAATTTAGAATTGTTTTCATGCATATATCAGTACATATTTGCAAGCAGATAAAGCCATCGTATAGAAATTAAAACAAAACACAGTCTTAGTCTGAAACATTGTGCTTCAAATTTCAGTGTGGGATGAGTTAAGGCCAAGTGATAAACCCTCCAGATTTAAAACGGAAATGCTGATAGAGCTCTCGCTATATCGTGAATTTCAATTTGATTGATGAAAATAAGAATTCAAATGAAATATGCCAACTTAAACATTTCACCTACCGAGGAATTTTGCATGCCTTTTCTTCAGCTCATATTGAATTTATAGGGGATTTTTTCCTTCCTTAATCACTGATACAGTGTCTTGCAAAAAGAAGTGAGTCTCAAAAATGAAGAGGGATCATAAAGTAATGTTTGGATCTATAATGTGTGAATTGTCCCCAACCCTATAAAACATACTGCATTTTAATTTTCCATCAAATGTCTCTAGATTCATCAGTTCTTTGTTGCTTTACTAGGCTGCCTCTATTTCTGTTACATGATACAGATATAATTGTTTTGACCGTCTTTTAATTTTTAAGCATGATATTCATCACTTCATACAACAGATTTATTTGGATTTATGAATACCGTAGAGTTTAGCATTGCTGTTTTGATTAGGAAAAGCCCCACGTACCCTTGTATTGCCTTGGCATTATATACTGTAGGTTAGTCGTCTGTATTTTAGAACAGAATGAGTGAAATAATTCAGGCTCCCAAACCTCAAAATTAGAGGATTCAAATGTCTCTCTCTCATTAGAAAATTATTGAATTTCTGTGGCCTGTTGTGCCATATTTCTTATTCAAATTTTTCCATTTCATATACCTTTTCCCCCACCAGTTTGATTGCCATGGCTGCAGCCGTGGGTGAATAATTGCCTGTCTTCACAGGAGCATGTTCTGGAGCTAAAGTCGAGTGCTTGCTTCCTGATGTATGCCTCATTTGGATTCTGCCGACAGCCTAGGGGCTGTATTATTCATGCCTTGACAGATAGCACTCACTAAAAGCATTGGAACAGGGCCAGGTACTGGCAGAGAGATAGTGGAGCATTGCAACTTGCAACTGAGAGGAGCATCTATAATACAAAAAAGAGAAATCCTCATACCTCCTTTTCACTGGTCTCACTTTGATGGAGAATTCATTTGCATCAAAATAAAATACCCTAAAAATAAATACATTTTTTCTAAATCACGCTTGAAAGTTTAACACAATTTTCCACGTTTAATTGCAAAGCTGATTTTAATTAGTAAGGCCCTGCATGTGAAAAATGAAGATTCACTTGGGTGAGTGTAACACATTGCAGTGTCTGCTGAATGCTCTAATTAATGTATGGCTGCTGTACAACAGGGTGCACTGTGGGATATTTATGAAAAATTCTGTGCACGCAGCCAGTCTATCTGTATTTTAGTTCTTGAATCCACAAGAATAAATAACTTTTCCCCCTTTATTCTTTATGAGACATCATTGTGCATGCCATCACTCCATCCATAAACTTTATGGCGTGCCTGTCCTTTTTACTATTTGTCAACGATATTATAAATCAGAAGCCAGGACATAACATATTTTAACATTAATTTGATAGCAGAGCATGGTTGCACGCTGCGCAGAACCCGAGGTCCACTGATGCATTTATGTTAAAGCCAAACCACAGAACAGTGAGGTCCTTATTGTTGCTTACTGTGAAAAATCCCACTGAATGCTGGATGTATAGACAGATGCATATTAATTTCTCTCTAAGCTGATGGTCGGCTTTTATTATAGTGTTATTTAACACTATTTAAACACTATTATTTAATGATAAAATGATTCACTGGATATTTACCTGGGGAAAAACCATACTCTGACACTGTCTGTGCAATTTAATTCTTTTTCATTTAATGGCATATTTGCTGAAGATTTGGGTAAAAGTGGTAGATACCAAAAATAGTATTATAAATGTATTTTATATAAGGTGATCCCCCGTTTAGAGTTTTTAAAAATGTTAATAAATGAAGCTTAACTCCTTTGTTAAATCCAGCTCAGGAGAAATAAGTAAGTAAATAAATAAATAAAATAAGTGAAAGAGCACAGGGATTTTCAAACTGAACACTGCAAACAATAAATAAATGTTCTGACAGAGAATCCATAACATATTAGAGGTCTGTATTGGCTGCTGTCTGGATTCAGCAATATATCCTTTGTCTGATTGTTGATTAATGATTAGAGAGGTGCAAAGCTGGGTCTGAAACGTCAACCAAATATACACCAGCAATTGACGTGTGGCTCTGCGTGCTAGTGGCCAATGTCTAGAGATGACTACACAAAGGAACCACAGTTCAGTTCTTCCTACCACCATCTGGATTGGGGATAGCAATTCCAGTGGCAGCAAGTTGCAGGATCTGCATGTGCCAGGAATACCAGCGTAATAAAGGAGGGGCAGGGGGTGGATGAAATCAGAGGCAGGAGCATGGAGAGTGCCAACCCAGCTGTGCAGCAAGAGCAAACAGCAGATTTGGGATGCCCTTTCTGCAGTGGGTCCCCAGGCTTGTATGTTCCTGAAATTATATGCTCATTTTCTTTCAAATGGGAGATCCTGTGCGTATTTCTCATGCAGCACTCTACTTACAGCCACAGTGTTTTCTGTGGAAGGATCTGTCTGGAGGTGTTGCCATCAGCCACAGAATAAATGAAAACTATGCAGAAAATATGGGAAAGAAAATTTAACAACAACAAAAAAAAGAATAGAACATCCAGTAATACTGGGGAGATAATTTCCCCAACAAGATCGTGGAGGTAGCTATACACGTTTCTCCTTTGCCTGTGGGAAATTTGTTTGGTTGGCCTGGTAGCTTTGCTGAGAACGTTGTGTTCTCTTAGGAGAGAAATAAATTGTTTGAGGTTGAATAATTTGTGCTTTTCATAACGGAAAAAAGGATCTACAGAGTTGACTCACACGTGATGAGCAAGACATTTCATCTCCCCATGCCTTGGTTTCCCCACTTGTAAACAGAAAGAGAATTTCAGGCATCTGAAGATGTAAAGATAGAAGTATATATGGAGGATTATTATAAACACGGGGACCAAAATTCTGTCTTTGATATTTATCTGGTATTTAAATAAAGATCTGTTAAATGACTCTTGATGTCAATGGAAGCCTAACCTTGCTTTTTGGATGAAAACATTTTTCTGGAGGACAGAGCAAAATTGACTGATCTGTAATGACAAGACAATTTTGCATTTAGAGTCAACTCTAGTTTCCCTATTTCATATTTTGTGAGTTAGTTATTTCTACAACATTTCTGTAAAAATATTGATTATGAGGTTTAAAAAGCCGGGAGTATTTAAGACATCTGTTTATTAAGGTGTGTTTTGGTGATAATACAGTCATGGTTTTTAGCCTTATGCTAAACCAGAAAAGCCATAAGCCCCGTTGTGTAGTGAGTTTAGGGTATAATGGAGCTGCCCGCATCCTTCTACCAACAGTTCTTCTGAGCAGCATCAAAGCTTCTGTGTGTGCAGCTGAAAAGTCACCTGTGGGTTGCAGCATCCCAAGTCAGGCCTTTGGAGACAGAATTTACTGGTGAATACTGGCAGCTGGATAGACAGGGAAACCCATCTTATTCCTTGCTCCGGTGTCCACACCAACACAAATAACACAGACAATTTTGAAAAAGTTTTAACCACGGGGGGCACCCGTGCTATCAGGGAATAGCATTGCCCTGCACCTTAGTCTCGACCGCAGTGAAAATGATCTGAACCCTCTAGAATCATCAAAAAAATGGGCAGGGGAATTCACATAAGTAAAAAATGAAGTTATAGTTATCTTTTTCTTTCAAATATTCATATTTTATGAGATTAGGCACCCTAAGTGTTACCTGGGCTAGCAAAAGAATATGAAGAAAACAACAAAACCACCCAAACTGAAGGAACCATAATCCAAGGTCCATCTGCCATCTGCATGTTCTAAATCACTAGGCCACGCTAGCAGAAAAATCCACGTAGATGTGTATGTAGAAATAGGACAGTAATGAGGCACAAAAAAGTAAAGTGAGAAAACAAAAATACGGATTTGGCAAAAAAGAATAGTTTGGTGGGTTTGGTTTTTTTCCAAAGCAAATACACTATGATATGTCTTTAAAGACTTATATTGAAGTTTTTCAATAAGTTGAGACAGCCCTTTCAAAGACATCACTTCTTATTAGTGGTTGGTATGAAGTTCTGCGTCTAGTGGTGTCAGCTCAGGACAAGGAAAGGAGAGGTACGGCTGAGCCATCTTTGATGACAATAATAAATCTAAATAAATATATCCACAGTACAGAATCAAATGCCCAGGGGATAGACAGCTCCTGAAGACTCTCCTCAGTACTATACAGCTTAGGACATTGTAAATGGTGGTACCTTAAACCAGATGAGTGGACCTACCAAGTTAGTTTCCTGGCTACTGACCTGAATCACCTTCCCAAGAAAATCTTGAAGTTTACTGATTACCTGAAAAGGGATTGCAGAACCTAATGTCCATTCCTTATTTGCGAGAACCAGCAGCGCCGCACTGTAAGTACGCGTGGAAGAGTGGAGAAGGGGTATAAAGCCTAAGAGAAAATATTCCTGTGATTGAAATAAGCCTGTGTCTTAAATCTATGATTTATGATAAAATTTGTAATACTATAAAGCCAAATGAGACAGGACGGGATATGATTGGCTTTAAATGCCAATACCAGCCATTTAAAACAATTTTTTTAAGTTCAGTTCCCTGAGGCTTGGACAGATTTCTCTGCCATCATTTTTTTTGTTTAATGTAATGAGCAGGCCACTAAATTGTGTGAACAAGTAGTGAATGACTGCTTTCTGTCCAACTGATACTCATGAGAGAAATTCACCAGTGATATGCACCTGCTACTGTTTTTAACCCTCGTAATGTCTCCGTAAGAAAATCTTACCTATACTTTGTGAACAGGGAATAGGTATTCAGATTAAAGGCTTGAGCTAAAAACTGGCATGAATTTGACTTCTGCTTTAAGTCACACAGCCCAAAGTGTGGACCTGCATCATCCTTCCCTTCTTCTCTGTCTAACTCTGAAGCCAAAGAGGAACTGTACTTTTAACATTAAGTGTCTAAGCTTCTAGCACCATTTCTAGTGTTCTGCCAGGTAGCATTTATTTGGACACCTTGATACCTATGTCATACTAAGTATGAGACGTAGTGTATCTCTTACCTCTTACCTGCTTGTTTCAGTGTAGCAAGTGTTTTTAAAGTCCTCCAATTTGTGATCTATACGAACATGGCACTCACACTATTTTGTTCCTTGTCAATAGGATTTAAGACACTTTTCTCCCATCTTCTGGGAACTTGCATGATTATAAAGAAGTCAAGATGTCCGGATTCTTGTATTCTCTTGTCTAGATCTGTTCCTGCTCTGTGGACAAGTAATAGATCCAATAGGAAGAAGGAGGGATAGAACTTTGTAGCTTTGAGCAGTCAGTTGGAGAGATTAGAACCCTATTTCCATTCCCAGCATCAGCCCCTCTATAGAAGATGGAATTCGACACAGTAGCCGGAGCTGAATCCTTCAGGGGTAGCAAAGAGCACGTAAATGGTTTCTTTTGCATGAAGTATTAGAGAAGTAGGCACTCTCAGCCCACATTACTGCAAAACCTCATGAGCAAGCAGACTTTGGAGAGGTGTAAAATGAAGCTTCAGTTACCCCTGGCAAAAAAAGGATATTAAACACTACTTTCTCACACGTTTCTGTAGGTTCTAGGTTAGATAATGGCTAAGGCTGGGATCATGATTTCTCCTCTGACCATCTTCTCGTCAAAAGATTGAGTTTATCTCTGTTTCTTTAAGAAAAAGAGAAGGCTTAAGGTGATTAACTCTCAGAGCGGAAATCCCCCACCACTTCCTCCAGTCGGGATTACAGCATCTAAATTCCACTGTGTGTTAAGTGCCTGTGTGTCCCTAGGTATTAGAAGAGGAGCAGACGTGCCTCACTGGGATGTTAGAATTTCTCTGTGCATAGGAGCTGAGAGCTGTAATGCGTTTGCTCCCTTGGTGAACTAGCAGTTCGTGACTCTGCTACCACACAAGAAATTTGCGTCACAGACAAGTTGAGTCATGGCTCTGAATTCTACTCCAGCACCTTTTGCTGAGACCATCCTTCTTATATGAAAGGTTCATTTATAGAAAGATTAGCAAATGATTTCTTGTTATTGACTGTTTGCTGGGACAGTAAGAATAATGTGCTAGAATTACTGATACATTATTTAATGTAGATCTGGCTTCGGCATGGTTTCTTCTAGGATTATCAATGAGGATTAATTGTTTGTTGGTTCTTAGTAACCATAAGGACTACTTCAGGAGAAGGGGATAAACAGTCAGTCATCTCAAGCAAGAGGATATGTCATATATCATGACATATATGATGAATGTTCTCTGACAGGAGTCTTATAGATGTTTGCATGTCACTAGTCCCCAAACAGAGAATCCTGTTTTGAAACCTATTTCTCAGAGAATTCTCTGGATATCCCATACTTTGTGAAAGGAAGTAGAAGATACGAAGTCCCAACCAGGTGGACGGTTGCTCTGTAGCCAGTTTACTATGTAACTGTATTTTATGCTCATAAAGCTTTTTCAGCTGTTCATTGCAGAACATTTCACAAATATTAATGCAGTAGCCTCAGTGCGTTTTGTGATGTTAAGTATTTGATTTCAAATGACACCAAAGGTCATATTGCTTATGATGTTGTAATACACTTACAATAACACAGTGACTTACTAGACTGGCCATAGCAACTGTTTACCAGCGCACATTTGTAGCACATAGGAGTTTGGGATGGAAAGTGAAAAAAAAAAAAAATTGTTTATGTGTCCAAAAATTTCGGAATAATTCTGTCAAGAGTGTGATTGCATGACTTCGATGAGGGCTTTGGAATTAACATTTCTGGTTCTTAAAACACAGACACTTAGCTCTTCTTTTTAATTCCATGGGGCATAAAGTATTACCAGCTTTACAGTCCTCTCTCCCTTCCACAATGGCAAGCTCAGAATTTGTTTCAGTGCTACTGGCAAGGAAAGAGTACTGCCTTCTGAGTCATAGTACTGTCTCCGCAGCACCTGGGTGTTCCTCGGAAACACTGACATACTCAGAACTGACGTGGCCTGGCTTTGCTTAGCTTGTGAGACCTTAAGAGGTCTCAGAGGAAGACGGGCTCAGAAACTGAGTCAGAATTATCAAACAAATAGCATTTTGAAAGAATTCAAATAAATTCTGACTGCTGTGTTAACTTCGTATCTTAGCAGTCAAGCCTGCTCCTTACAGTTATGTTATTAAAAGGATGTAGGAGGAAGGACTGAACAGTTAAAATGGCACTGACTAAAAGCGGAAACACTTGTTTAAAATGTCATCATTTAAGCAAAACTATGAAACAGAAAAAACATTTAGCTTTTTCTGTCTACTGTAATTTTCGTTTTTCGTTGAAAATTATAGCAGTCAGCCAGATTTAGACATCACAATTTAGTGGACAGTTTGGGTAGAACCACAAAAGAACGATCATAGTTAGTTAATATTTGCTAGTAGGAATTCATTTTTTTTTTTACTTTTTATGTATACTATGGATTAAACTGATCTCTTATGTAAGCAGAAATAGAATTTCATTACTCTTACACCAGGGCAGTTTTTAATTATGTTCCTCTAAAAGTCTGTAAAACGAAATTTCCAGGAAGAAAAATTTCTTGGCTGGCCTGAAAAGCAGAAATGACACCAAACTCCCTAATTTTTAAGCTGTAATCAAATTTAAAATCATCTGGTGCAGTCTCAGGAAATATTTACCTACTGTCTATCTTAAAATATAACTTTGCATGATAGCAGATAATTTGAAGTGACATCATATTTTGCAGTTATTAGCTTAAAAACCCTCTAGGTATTATGGACACTAAAATGTCTTCTGATACCTGGCCTTTTAGTTTAGTACACTAACCTGTTAATTAGAGAATAAGAGCAAAATCATTCAATTTCTGCATCTGATTTTCAAAAAAAGCATTTAGTCACATAACCCAGAATATAAGCGCAAGCTTCTTGCGCACAAATTAAATAGAACTTAGGTACTAAACTCCAAGAGAAGGATCCCCAAAAATCCTGAGTCTGTAGTCGATAAAACTGGTAATAGAAAACCTGTTTATGTATACCCAGAGGTGCTGCCAGCTTAGCTAAGCTGTGACGCTCGGTGGTTTCTACATGCCAGAGCATTTGAGATTTGCAGACCGCGTGTGCTGGTACCAGCATCCTCTGGCACAGTGAGCGCGGCAGGCGTTCCCTGCTCACACTAACACACAGGGACAGCACCGATCTCTGTAGACAGTGTAGCAGTCACATCCCCTTTCGCTTAAAAATTTTGTGATAGTGGTGCATCCTGGACCAGCAATGAGAATGCTACCTCAGGAAGCAACATACTGCTTCGTTTTCTCCATCAACCTGATTGAGCCTCAGCACACTGTTAATTAATTCCCAAGCCAGAGACATACCAAAAGGATGACAGGCGAAGACTGACTCGGATGAGGCTGCCTTCTGTCACAGCTGTTGAGGCTGGGCCTGTGGACAGAAAGGAGCGTGAGGTTTTCTACAGAGAACAGAGAAAGAAAGAGAAAAGCTAGTTTGTTGATTAAAGGATTCCTCTAGAGAAAGCAGATTTGGAGCCATAACAGGTTGATTGGGTTCCAAACAAAAATAAAAGAAAGGGTCTTCCATTTTTTGACAATTGTTTCAACCTGAATTGTTAAAAAAAAGGGCAAAGAACAGTACCACACTGCCTGTATCAAAACAGAGAGCAATAAAGTAGCCCCCCATACTACAGGCATGGGTTTTGTACCTGCATCGGGAAGTATCTTTTTGGATTATGAGTCATATGTTCAAGATGATGCCTAAGTCAGAGTTGCAAGTAGATGCAGACGTCGGCAAGAAAGAGAGAGATGATTTTTGAAACATTCTTTTCATGGTACTTCATATTTCTTAGCGTAGATATACCACAGGCAACATGCTTGCTATAGTGACTCCCAGGCTTATCTACCTATATATTACCATTGGGGAGTTTATTCACTAAGGTACTTAGTCATCTAAATTTAAGTACTTTAAAGTTAAGTGTGCTGACATTTAATGTTGCCACAGCTGTTCCCATTATAGATCTGTGCCCCAGATATATAGGGGCCATTTTTAAAAGTGACTAACACATTGCTAACTGACTTTCAATGAGACATAAGCGTTAAGCATCAAATGCCTCAAACTATTCAAAAAATTGAAAGTAGTCTTCGAAGTAGCATACACTTTCTAAAAAGTTGCCTTTCAGCTTATAAAACTAAATAATCTGTTTCTCTTCTTGCCATCTTCCTGTTACACACTTGTACTTCAAGCCATTTCCCAATTTTGGGACCCTTTGGTCCTTGGACAGTACATCATTCTGGACCTTTCTCTGTTCAGTCTTTGACCCTTGCTACCTTTCCTGTCTGTGCATCTTTAAAACTGAGCAGCTGAACTTCAGAGAGGATAACTGCCATATTTCCCTGTGAAATCTAGCCACAGGAGGTATATTGGCAGCAGATTTTCAATGGAAACCGCCATTTCCACCCACAACCCAGCTGCCACATTTAAATCATGCTGTGTGGGGTTTCCACTCCCTTGGGAGGCTATTTTCATGTTCCGTCAGAGACTCTTCTACAGTCTAATAGAACTCACTGTCAGCTATAAAAAGTAACATTATATACCGTAGTATTCTTTTTTTTTTTTAAGTCATGATAATGAGTCAAGTTGGAGCCTCAGTATTCTGGACTAGAATGTGATGGAATTCAGTTAAGTTTGGGCTTTTTTTTTTGCCTGAACAGGCATCCTTCCTTTCATCAGATATATCAAAAAAGACCAGATTAAGACAAAGCCATTTAGGCCCATATCTAGAAATCTTTGGTTTGGAGTCATGTGATTAAGCTAGTAGGTAAGTTGTTATTTTTAGACCAGAGTATTTCTAATTCTTCTAATTATGAAAAAAAGAAAAGGTGAAAAAAAATTAACTGAACATACGAGATACAGTTTTGTCCTTTGAGTCTCCCGCCAGCTTGAACCAATTTCTTTGAGACAGGCGAGCCAGTATCTTAGAGGGAATACTACCTGCAAGACCCCCTGATATTACAACAAAGCAGCTTTTGTGTGCTGCAGAAGGAGGCTGGTTCGGTAGATGATTAGCACAAGCAAATATACGCCTTCCAGGGTGTAAGTCATGGTGGGAGGCGGGCGCTGTGCAGCAGCATCTTCTTAGAGGTGAGAATAACAATCCACAATACCTGCCTTGTACTTACACGGGGTGAAAAAACACGTGCTGTTATATTTGTCTCTTGAAGGGTGTGCCCCGTTACTGCCACACTGAGCAAAAGTTCGGGCAGGAGGATCATGTGGGTCAAGAACCCCAGATTTCTCCAGTGCATCTCTGATAGGAACTGATAGTAGGGACTCTAAGGACTGTTGAAAATGACATAATACTAAAATAGCTGTGTCCATCTAGAGCCAAGAACACAAAGTGTTAATTGTAAGTTTGTGCTTATGACTTGGTATGCAGTAGTAAACTGCTAGGCACAGCAGCTAGTATCAAAATTTTGTCCTAGAAATTAGTCTCAAGGAGGTATAATGGTAAAGGCATTTTTGAAATCCTCTTTACGTTAAACAGATTTTTATGGTAACTTTTTTGTTGTAGAGCCCACTAAGAAAGAAAGCACACTTAAAAATCAATATGGAGGATAAACTTCCAGTTCCTGCATAATAATGTTTGCTAAATACATATTAATAATGGTTAACATTTTTACCAAGACAACAATTCTAGCTGCGGCTCCGTAATGCAATAAAGTAGAGAGAATGCTGTCATTTCTATTCTGTTTGAGAATAATCATGTTTTCTCTGTGTTATGGAAAGGAACAATCTCTTTGCTTTTTTTCCAAAATAGGAAGATTTAAACATCACAATCCTCTAACAACCAGAATTTAGAGTATTTCACACTTGAATGACTCCTAACCAACCATGCAAGACAAAGAACGGTGTCCTGTAGCTTATGCTGGAGGTGAGAATCCAGTACATAAGCACCGAAGTAGTTGCAGCTTGTATCACTTTGTTTTTGTCATTTTTTCTGTAATTTCAGGTATTTACTGATGACAGTCACATTCTTGTGTTAGAAGGCTGCTCCACAGTACTATTCCTTTCCATTGGTTATATTCCGTAGCCATTAGCTTTTTGGATCAAGTGAGATACTTATTGCTATAGTTACAGGAAAATTGGTGTATCATGTTTGTTAATTCTGTGCCATATATCTTTCATAGTTAAAATTAAGTTAGGAGCCAGTGCTATTGTGTGTCTATGGAGAGATGATGGGAAGAGTATTTGTGATAGGAATCGGTAGCTGATAGTCTCATTATAGTAGTCCTGCATTAGAGATGTGATAAAATGACAGCGTACTCTATTACTCAATACTTAAGTACATGCTAGAATGATAGTTTGACCTGCTGTGTTGTTGTTAAATATGATCTATTGAGTCTGTGTCTCAGGGTGTTGATTCTACTAATACGTATCTAGCCATGTTGTTAAATGATTGACAGAATAACTGCATGAATTGCCTTTGATTTCCAGCCGCTTATTTCCCTTGATTTTTGAACACTTGAACTTAGCATGCTGAATTACTTAAAAGCAATTATGTTTAAAATATCGGATTGGAAAGATTTCATATCATGTCCACAGCTCAAACATTGTAACTATGCAAAGATCTTTTGTAACTGATAGATGCGCCCTTGTAGCATATTCTAACCCTTTCAAAATGGTGAATGATTGATTTTTAACTTCTCCCATTTTGTGATATCATGTTATCATGAAAAATAAATAAATTGGAACTTGCCCTGCCCTCTACCTGTGAACAGAGTTGTCATTACCACTGAGGCTGAAAACACAGGATACACACAAATCTGGACATCTTGGCAGCTCTAGATGCTGCTTTGATTTAGCTCAGTGTAACCAACCTCATTTTTGTCTGTATGTAGAAGAACAGAGGATTTTCTTTCGCAATGTTTTCCTTCCAGTTTAGATTTCTGAAATAAATGTGGACTTCAGGCTTTTGAGTTAGTGCAGAAGTGGTCACTGGCTTTTCATGTTCCCATTGTCACGTGTCTGGGTTACATCTGAATCAACATCCAAGTGTGCAGAATCAATAGCCACTTAGCAAAACTTGATTATATGCATTTCATCTAATGAATCAATATGAGTCATTAAACCTAGTGCTCTTTGCTCTATCCTAGTTTCTTTGATCAGTCCCTTTATTCAAGGCTCTGGCAACAAGATATAATCAATTGTGGCTTCCGGCTCTTGAACGCACAATTAAGTTGGGTATTTGCCACTCTAAGATTAGGGTGCAACTACAACATTTGTCTGATATTGAATATGCAGGTAGTCTTGAAAAGATAGCTAAGCTGTAGGGAGGAGAATTATTCAAGTTAAGTGATACAGCAGCTGTGGAAAGGAAAGAAGCAGGGTTTTGGTTTTCTCTTTGTAAAAGTATTGCGGTGTGTGGTTTTAAAATCGGCTAGGTACTACCTTTGTTAGGGATGGACATACAATATTAAAAAAAAAAAGAGAGAGACAAAAAAAGGCTCTCACTTTTATCAGATTCCTAAGTGGTAGAAATGTAAGTTAACTGCCATTAACTCCCTTTATTGTCAGTGGAGAGATAGGCAAAGTGTCTAAGAAAGGTGAGATGAATTGCCTCCCAGGAGGTTCCAGTTTCTCTGCATTGACTTACGACGGGAGCTTAACAGGTCATGTATAGACTTAGTTTTTAGAAGCCTAGGGGTAGGTGAGAGATGAACCCCATCTGTGACATCATAAGTCATGGGGCAATCAGATATTATATTGATTTATTTATATAACTACTTTTGAATAATCTACAACCATAGGGCATGTACTTTGCTAACCTATGCTGCCACAAAAGATTTTAGTCTCGTGATTTAAGTTTATTTTTCACATCTTGCTGTAAATGAGTTCTCCAGGGCTGAGATTTTTCCTGTGTATTTGTACAACAGCTAGAAATAGATTACTGCACCTGATTTTTCTTCACTGAACTGCGATTGGATTCAATCAATTAAATAAACTTACTGTTTAAATGGTTTAATTATTGCAAAACTGAAAGTTTCCTTTCAGTTGTCATGTCCCAAGAGCAGAGACTTTGGTGATGGGTGAACTGATCTCGCCAGCCAGAGCGCAGATGAGGCAGTAAGTTTGCCACTGTTCATCACGGGGTTCTGTTACAGCAGTTTGGAGTCTCAATGAATAAGGGTGGGAAGGTGCTTCACATTGGAGAGGTATAGGATCCAATTAAACAAAATGACCTGCTGGAGAGTAGCTCTGAGGAAAGGGACCTGGGAGTCCTGGTGGACAACAGGATGGCCATGANTCTGGCAGGGGGTTGGACTAGATGATCTCCAGAGGTCCCTTCCAACCCTGTGATTCTGTGATTCTGTGAAAATACCTCCGCTTTGACTTAAGTTACTGTGACTGTATTGACTACATCAAAGCTGCTCTGCTTTAATTTGTTTAAATATACGTATTTCAATACTTGAATGTCTAAAAAAAAACCTTCAGTTTTGAGCTCCATCATCATTCTATACTCATGCTATTTGCTACTCCTAACTTCTTTTTGTAGTGCTTTTTTTTAAAGATAGTGATTTTTCTTTAGGGCTTATTTAGTTAAATAATGCTATACACATGAGCATATGAGCTATACACATCTGCAGTATGTGGCTATTCATGTATTTAAAAAGGCTCTGAAGTGCAAAAGGATCGAGTTGTCTTTCAAAGCTCTGTGAAGAAAATCACATCTTCTACCTTTACCATTTGACACCCAGCATTTATGGGCACTTCTGTAATTTTTCTTACTGTTCCGTAATACAGTACACAAATACATGAAACTCCAGAAGGCAAAAAGGGATAGAATGCTCAACATTTCACTCATTCCTATGAGTCAAACTTCCACCTGTTTAGGTAAATTAATAGTTTTCCCTGAACTGAAATACTATTGTATACATACCTAATCTGAAGAGTCAGCGAACTTCTATTTCGTACAAGTAAATGAAGTAAAGATGATGTGCTATGAACTGCTGGAGAGGGTGCAGCAAAGGGCTACCAAGATGATTAGGGGACTGGAACACCTCTCTTATGAAGAAGGGCTGAGGGATTTGGGTCTCTTTAGTCTAGAAAAAAAATGACTGATGGGGATCTTACCAATGCTTATAAATACTTAAAGGATGGGTGTCAGGAGGATGGGGCCAGGCTCTTTTCAGTGGTGCCCAGTGACAGGACAAGGGGTAACGGGCACAAACTTAAGCACAGGAAGTTCCATCTAAACATGAGGAGGAATTTCTTTACCTTGAGGGTGGCAGAGCCCTGGAACAGGCTGCCCAGGGAGGTGGTGGAGTCTCCATCTCTGGAGACATTCAAAACCCACCTGGATGGGTTCCTGTGCAGCCTGCTGTAGGTGACCCTACTTTGGCAACGGGTTGGACTCCAGAGGTCCAACTGGCAGGTGATCTCCAGCAGTCCCTTCCATGATTCTGTGATTCTGTGAAACCCTTTCTGCTTATAATAATCTGATTTATTGAACCAGAAGCAGAAGCTCTGCTGAAAGTCTGAAATAACAGCAAAACTGTGGAGATGAGTTTATTGTATATTAAAAGGTATTTATTACTCTTAATTATAGTTTAAATCGATAAAAACATAGTAATTTGGGCCCACTTTTACAATAATATTTAAGCATATAAAATGTGGATGGGAACACAGATTTTCCAAAACACTGACTCTGGATTGGTGCCTAACTCCAATTGAGGAGACAGGGGTGGGGACAGTCATTCTGTGAGTGCCCTTGGATGCTGTGGCACTTGGTAGTGCTGTGGTTGCAAGGAGCATGCCTAATTATGCAACAGGATTCAAGGCTCTGGCTCAGTTGCCAGCAGGCTCCTGGAAAACAGATTCTGGTAAGTTAGTCTCCTAGGTTGGGATTCATAGCAGGCAGGATGCTAACACAAAGTGTTTTAATCCAGCTGGTTGGAAGCGCCAAAACCAGCAAGTCCTAACTCCGTCTTGTAGGTTGTAATTAGCCATCTCTGTGAAATAAAAGCTCAGAAAACTCCATGTCTTTCTTGATCTTTCACTTGATGCTCTTCCTGTTGTCTCTTCTGTAGCTTAGTGATTAGAATACTCAGCAAAGTTCTTTACCTTTCACAACCTGGGATGGTTCAACTCCATAACTCCCGTATTCCAGGACAGCACGCAGGCATTACGCGGGACTGTTGTGTGGTAGAAAAGATTCCTGATCAGTGTGGCTTAGAGAGCAAAATTTCCCACAAAGAAATTTGACGCTACTGCCTCACAGTTGTCACTGTCCACTGGGTTTGCTGATTGTTCCTCTAGTAATTTGGCATATTTTAAGGAGTCATTTAAATATGAATTGAAAATCATCCTCAGCTGAAGGAGTTTATTCTTGCAATGGTCCAGCTTCAAAAAGAATGTCACCAGCTCTTCCTCATAATACTGCATTGTCTGCTAGGAAGGATGTCTTCCTGGAGTGCAGGGAGTTCAAGATGCAGGGTTTGGAGGAATTAAAATGTTTATCTTCTGGCCAACTGCAATCAGTTGACAGAATCATCCCTTTAAAGCTAAAAGTGTTTTGAGAGTGATTTAGTAGGATGCACTGTTATGCAAATTAATTAGGTTCGCACATTCTTTGAAGACTGGATTTGTTAGAGCACTTATCTGCAAAATACTTGTTCTCTCAATGCCCTAAAAGTCTTCATCTGGAGATATAGACTTGGAAGTTATAGAATCCAAACAAAAAATAATACTTACAATGCCAAATATAATACTAAGTCATCCACGGTATTCAGTGGTATGAGTGTAGATGCCTTGGGAACGTTCTCCATGAAACCTTAAACAGAAGTTTACTTCTAAGCAGACTCTTCCTAATTTGCTACCCTCAACCGCGTATGATAAAATTCCACCTCAGTGCCACTTCAGATACTCTAAGGTCTGCATTAAATGTTTTTGATAACCTCATCAAGTGACTATATAGTAAATTTTTAGATTCTATTACCTACCAAATGTTTTGGTTTATGTTAAATTAAGTTTTTGCATTAAAAAAAAAAAAGAATGAGAGCACTGTTGCTGGCTACACATTTTAGATTAAAATAACATTTTGTAAGATTTTTCAAAGTGCTAATGAGAAAAAAAAAGAAAGAAAAGAAAAAAGTGATTCTCCAAGAACAAATATTCAGATTTAGGGCATAATATTGCCATGATACTATTTTTTTTTACTGGGATCTTACAGCGTGAGGTTTCTGAATTAATAGATTCAATAGGAAAGAGAGAGAAGTGAAAAAAGAAGGCTGGTAAACATGGCAGATAGGAATCATTTTATCACAATTAGATATTTAAAGTTGACTGAAGCTTTATTCATCACATAAGCTCACTTCTAATTCATGTAAGGAAATAAGGCACTGTAAGAGGAAAGTGTCTTCCAGACATAGGTGTCATGTCCCACCTTTGATGTGTGAGTTGGAGGGGAGAATATTAATCAGTAATCTGATTTAGAAAATCCCTTATAATTCTCTGGTCCTGTACAAGGTATATTTAAAGATATATGTTTAATTGTTATAATGTTATTGTTGAAATAATAACCGTACAAATTATGCTGAAAATTATATTAAATTAGTAATAAACCATATAAAAATCAAGAAGATCAACTCTGGGAAAGAAATATGTATTTGCTGAGGAAAGGTCCTACTGAATGTATCAGTGAGTAGCATCAAATGTTTTTTAATGAAGAGAAATTGCATGAGAGTTAAAAAAATACCATAAATCATCTTCTAAGGAGTATAAATTCATATATTATTTCTTAAATTTCTTCAATTATTAATGTCTATATGTCCTCTTGGAGCTTACCACTATAAAATTCAACAATGTTCTTTCCACAAGAATTATTCATGACAGATACTGAAAACCAGAGATGACTGAAACACATAGCAAAGCAATGTGGAATATTCAAAAGCGTGTTTCAGGAAGCCCAAATATATATTCTGCTGAAAGCCAGGAGAGCTGAAGCGTGAGGGGAAAATAAGACAAACACAGCTGACCAGGGAAATACAGTGAGCAATAAAAGAACGGATAAAAGCATACAAGACAGATAAATCAATGGGGTCATCTCTTTGAACAGGGATAAACAAGTCTAAAAAATAAGCAAATAAGGGGATGATCGCAAAAGCCAAGACTGGAAATGGAGAGAAAATTGCAGAAGCTATAAGGACAAGCAATAACAGATTTCATAAATACTCGAGGAACAAGAGGTCAGTGGGAGAGACTGTCATCTCCCCATGTGGTCGGGAGGGGAAGTGAGTGACAGGCTGCTGGGAAGCCAGCGCTGCCTTCCCCTCGGTGCGCTCGACAGAGAGACCATGGGGAACGTGCCAGAAACAGAGAACTGTCCTGGAGGCAGAATCTGAAAAATTAATGAAACAAAGGATGAGAGCGGAACAAGTTAGGAAAGAAAAAGAAGAAAATAGGGCAGCTAAACAGTAGGCTCCAGGTCTGGTGGCCTGTTTCCTCGGTGTCTGAAGGACATGGATAGTTTTCTTAACTCTCTAGAACTATGAAGTCTGTAGGACATGAGGTATATGTAAGCTGTATGAGGTATATAGTTGAAGAGCAGAAGGAAGCCCATGCAAGACAGTATTTTAAAGGTTTTATAAGAAAAAAGCCATGCAATAATAGCTTTATAAACTATAAATCCAAGCACAGGCAAAAGCAAATTCAGGACCGTGGAGAAAATGGGCAGCACATTGGTACAAACTAATGAGGAAAGAGTTTACAAAAGCTCAGTCACATTTAACTAACATTACTGATTTCCTTGGAAAAAGGACATATTCCCAAGTCCTTAGCGCTGGACACAACCTTTAAAATACACAAAAGTTTGTTTCTATTAGTTGCTGGTGTGTCCTCAGTTTTAATTCTATGAGCAAAGGCACTGAGAATAGATAAATAAAGTGAAAAACTGAAGGCAAATTCACAACTTTACTTCAATAGCTAAGTTGCAAATAGTTATTTAATGAGATTTATAAAAGCATCAAAGCCGGTCAGATAACTAAGTGGCATTGATTTCCATTGCCCGTTATACACTTTCCAGAGGGGCTTGAATCCCAAGTAATGTCTTAGATTCTCACAAACTTTCTAAAATGTTGTGTAGAAAAGCATGAAGCCATGAAAGAAAGATTAAAGATGACTAAAAATGGCAACAACAACAATTTCTTTCTACCTCTGACCAATAATTTGCATCTAAAAAGTCATGCAATTATATTTAGATGACAAATAAAAAAAAAAATTAAACAATTCACAACAAAACAGATATATTTATCATCCTACTGTGGTCTTCCCCAGTTGCTAGACTATTGTGAATTCCAAAGGAGACCGTTTTGGGGCATAACTAGATGAAAACTTTTGCAAGTATTTAGTGTTCTTAACTGAACAAAGATTGAGGCAGGGTGAGGTTAATGGTTAATGTTCTGGCTTTAATGTGACAAAATTCAAGTTTGCATCACGTCCAGTAGCCAAAAATTTTCACAGTTTCACATCTGCTGGTTCCTGTAGCCTTTATGGTTTTAGCTCAGGGCTGCCTGAAGTGTCATCTTTACCTCTTGTTCTAAGAAGGTTATAAGAGGAAGAAATGAAATCCTAGGGATTGCTGAGGAAGAGCCTACACATATCTTTGAAAATAAAGATCAGGATTTTGAGAAAATACCATTTAATGATAATGGCATTGAAGAAGCTATGGGGAGGGTAATACGCATCACAAGGAGAAGCAACAGAAATCAAGAAAGCAAGACACAACCACTCAATAAATGTTATCCTGTCTGCTTAAATCCCATTGCACTGATAGGCAAGTTTCTAAAATCTGCCTGAGCCCCAGGCCGCGACCCACTCCTGTCTTCCAGGATGCAACCTCTGCCAGGCACCTAAATGAAACAGATTCCTCCCCAATGATCCAGTTATTTCCCTGGGCACTACATACACTCTGAAATTCCAGCGTTGAGGAAAAATTCATCTGCCCTCTCTCAGAGTTCCCATGGAGAGTTTAAATAGACAGCTCCTGAACCCCCACAGCACCAGGGCAAGTGCCAAAATAGACGCGGTGTGGTCAGATCTACAACAAATACAGCAAATCATTTGCCCCAGGTTTTAGGAACTGTCCACACTGATGGAGGTTGAACTCCTCCTTCTGCCCTGACTGTGATGTGTGAGATATTTTCCATGCAAACGATGTCCCACCTTTCCTCTTGGTTCTGAGTAGCTGGTTCCTGACCAAGAGGAGGGCTCACAGGGCAAGAAGCAGGACAGTCGTTTGGCAGTGAGCAACAGTGGTGACCTAGGAACAAGGATTTCCACCATTTTTATATGTTTTGCATATAACTTTGGTTATATACAAATGTAGTTCAAAGAGAAAGCACGAGAAGCTTAGACCTCCTCTTTTCCCAGGTTTAGGGCTCTTAAAATTAGTGAGGGTTTGGGCTTTTGCTTGCCCGCTGTGTATCAGACTGAGTTTCTTGCAGCCAGCTCACCTTCTAGAAGAGCGTGCTCTTCCCCAGGATATGTCACACTACCTGCTGGATGGAGCGTGGTCCTGGGATCTGGAGGATGTGGGTCTGTTCCCCCTGTAGCCTGCAAAGTTAGGCCTCACCTTTGGTGCTGGTGTCTGGAAACATTATCCCATTAGGACTGCTACCCCATGCCCACTCCCACATAAGGAGCATTGGAATCTGGCTAAATGGGGGTACTTAAAATTTACTCAGTATTTCTTGATAGTGTTAATGGAAGGAGATGTTTAATTTAGGCACACTGCAGTGGACTTTAGAGACACCTATAGTCCCTACACAGAGAGTGAGGTGTTTGTGTTATGGGGAGGTTTCCCTTCACAAGTTTTTGATGATGAAAATCATCTTTTCTTACTGTGTGTGTTCCTTAGATGTGTGTGTGACAGGCAGACTGAGACAGCCCTCCTATGAACAAGTGCTTTAAAACTTAGGTAAGACAATGGCTATGTTAGACATACAAATAAAATGATTAGGCACTAACTTAAATAAAATGCTTGTTACCTAAGTAGAGGTTTAAGTAATTGGGATGAATAGCTGCTGGGATGCAATTAAATCAGACCAAGATCAAGACCATGCAGGCACCACAAAGAGTACATCTGTAGGACTAAATGTGGAGAAACACCCTATTTTCAGTGGTCTCTCAATAGAATATGAAGCTTTATTAGAGTGGAAGAAAATTATAAAGATCCTCAGTGTTTTGCAGTTGGGATAAAAGGAAAAAAATACAACGTAAAAGGAAGTTACAAGAATATATGTAGGAAGGGCTAGAAAGAACAGTTTAAATGTCCGAAAACAAGTTAATCACAGGAAGAAAACTAAAAACCATTGTAGCTTAAGTAGCATTAGTAATCGCACAATAAAAAAGTTCAAATAGAAAGTTCTTTAAACAAAACGTAATTTGTTTGTGCAGCCACTCCGTGTAGGAGGTTATAGGGGTTACACAAGGGTGATCACATTCGACATAGATTATATGACCTTTGAGAAACATGTGGCTACTCTGGTGGAATACCAGAACTCTGAAATGCTATTGATGTTACAGTGCATTAAAATGATGGGCGAGGAAGTGGTATTCAGCTTTGAAAAGTTTGATTTCCTTCACTGACAACAGATTTTGTTTATTGTTTGATTTTTCTCAATGCGAGAACACTTCCAACACTGGCCATGAAAACAGTTGGGTTTGGTTGTGTTGGGGAGCTTGCTTTCCCATGTACCCAGCCCTGTAGCATATAATGGAGCATAGCAGTGGAGAATTTAAAAACAATTCATCATTTATAATACCAACAACAATAAACAACAATATTAAGAATGTGGTTGTATTTTCATTATGTAAATATCGTTGAAATATATCTTAATTGTACACATTTTAAACCTTACTGAATATTACAAAATTACAAAGCATTCTTTTATTCCTGATTGTTGTACGGATAGCTAACCTGTAGGATAAGACTGCTGGTTTCTAACTATATTCATCTACCTTAGAAAAGAGTGTAACATGCAGAAGAGAGAAAAGAATGAGAAGGAGAAACACACATTTGTATCATTTCTGTAGCTGTTATGCTGGCAGATACATGTGACACTTTCAGGCAAATAATAGTTGTTTGCAATTTCACAGGTTTTGTAAGTGTCCTCCCCCTTGGTCGTTATTGCCTAAGCTACATTTTAGTTGGAAAATACGCATTTTGAGGACAGCGACTAATCATGGTGTAGAATTAGAATATATGACTAAATGACATGAGTTATACAATCTGACCTACAGAAATCTGCAGGACAGTGTAATAATTTGCGTGTTTTATTTTTGCACAGTGTTTATGGCTGTCCTTTGGCAAAAAAACGAAAAACACAAGATAAGCAACCCCAAGAGCCAGCCCCGAAAAGAAAACCCTTTGTGGTTAAAGCAGACAACTCTTCAGTAGATGAGTGCTATGAAACTGATGGAACAGAGGAGATGGATGAAAAGGAAGAGGAAGAAGAGGAAGAGGATGAAGAAGAGGAGGAATATTCTGATGATAATGAGGAGCAAGGGGATGAGGAGGAGGATGATGAGGAGATAGATCGAGAGGAGGAAGAGGAGATTGAAGAGGAAGAAGAGGAGGATGAAGAGGAAGGTGAAGATGTGGAGGATGAAGAGGAGGAGGAAGAAGAGGAGGAGGAAGAGGAGGAGGAGGAGGAAGAACGTGGTAATAATCAGAGTATTAGTAAAAAGTAAACAATGTGTGTTTTCTGGGTTAATCTTCTAGTGTGGTGTATGAGCATTTAGCTGTGTGGTTCTCATTAAAGCTAATGGAAGTCATGCAGTTACATCGTTCTGCTCCACACTGAAAATATACCCCACTGTGTTCTCTTAACAATTATTTTAATAAGTCTGTCTTCCAAATATTTTTTAATACACCAGCACTCACATTTCAAACAAGGAGGGTGGAGGTGTGTTTGTGGTAAAAAAGCTTGCATAAAATGTAATCCTAGTAGTGGATTAATGCATGCTGTTACCAGGAGAATATTCACGAAGGTACAAGCAAAGCATCAGCTACAGCTGGGTGCCTGTACTGATCATTTGCAAGTGTATTTTCTGGATCTGCTTACATAATGTCAATGGTTGCCCACATAAATGCTGTCACAAATTTGCAGATGATTTTTGTGAGCAAAAATGGGTCTCTTCCCTTTGAAAATTTTGCCCCATACTTCCCCCTACCCCAAGAAACTATTCAGAATGAACTTCATTATTATGCTTTAGTCCTTTGAGACTTGAATGCGGTGTACTTTAGTTGATTCTATTAAAAATATAGAGAGTGAGAGGTTTACATAGATAAAGTCCTTCTAAAATTCATATATTTTGTTTATCATACCATGGCATAAATGCCATTTAGACATACAGGTCACTGGTAGTAACCAAATGAATATAGTCGCAACATGACTAACCTATTCACCTTTCTCTTTTGGGGGATATTGGACTCTACATAAACAGTATTTTCAAAATATGTAATCAGTATCCATTTACTCAAGAGTCCATATGCTAATGACAGACATCATAATGCACTGGGGTGAAATGAAAGAATCATGCAAAAATTAATGAGCTATCTAAAAAGTATTTTGTTCCCATTTCCAGGGAACACGTTTTTGGTTGGGTAGATTCACCTTTCTAACCAATAAAAATATAAGAAAAGCTTTCAGCAGTCCTCAGTTGGATTCCTCTTAGGAACCAGGTATGAAAGTTGTATGACTTTTGTTTCAGCATTCTGTAAGGTCAGATCTTAAATCTTATGGAAGGACTTTGGAAGTATTCTTTCCGTTTGGGGAAGATGGTGGCCAGCTGGGTGGCTGTAAGCATTTTCTCAGATATCTGAACCTGTAGCGTTTCCTCAATTGCTTAAATTTGCCAACAAAATCGGTAGAGCATAAATGTCCAGTCTGAAAAGTTACATGAGTTTGATGCAACAGGGAAGCCATTTCCTTTTGCAGGGAACCCTGCTGTTTCAGAACCTGGAAGAGCAGCTGTGTTAGATCAGGCTGATGTGCAACTGCTGTTGCTGGCCTGGTGGGCAAGTGCAGGATGTCTGGCAGCTTCTTTAAGAGATAATGGTGACTGAGCTTGTTGGTGCTTAGGTTATGATGCAATTGCTGCTGTGATTTCAGCTGACATCAAAAACTTTGAATCTACACTTTCAAAAATGATAAAATGAAAAAAACCAAAAAGAAACTAAGCAAAACTCAAGAGCTTAAGAAAATTGCTTCTGGCAAGCCAGCAGGCTTGATACTCAGTTTACTTTTACTATCATAATGAAACACAGTGGTTTACTTATTCCAACACAGTTACATATGCAGTTAGTAGTCCTAATCAATCTACAGAGGCTGACATTGCTTTCTGACTGCTTTCCTTCCATATATAGTAGGCTGTGGTTAAGAACTGCAAAAATTCTACAGAAGTACCTGTATTAGCTGCTCTGCATATTACATGGAATTAAAACTTGCACAGGTCAAGTTTTTCTTAGGATCCATGTAATTCCAGTAATAATACATGTGTGCATTAATAAATCTATATCTATTTTCTATGTCAAATATTAATCATTAAGAAAAAATCCTCATAAAATGGGAAAAGGGATAATAGAACTTTATAAAAAAAAAATCTCATCATCTTTTTGAGAAGCAACGTAGTAATTACTGTGCAACAATTATAGCTAGAGCATAGCTGATACACAAGAAAGAGTTACTAGTGATTAATGAGGAAAGTAGTATGGACTTTCTTATCTCTATGCCAAGGAGTGCAGAGTTTGTTCTTGGTGAGGTCTAGAAGCTAATAAATAAATCAGATTTTTCTAGATAGCTTATCTCTGATTGAATTTGGTAGGGATCCTGACGTTTTGCTTTCTTCCACTCATAACATGAGCAGCTTTGGTGGAATTTGGAGTGTTGATTTTCCAGGGAAACGAAGTGCAGTCAAAGTTAGGTATTCTAAAGCTATATGGTCTGAATATGAAACCTCCCTTTATCTATTGTCCGTATGGAAAAAATAGGTCTGTCTGCTCTGAATTCAGTTTTCTCAATCACTTGCTGTAGATGCTGTAGTAAACCACCAATGTAGAACAATGCAGATGCTGTAGTAAACCACCACCCACCTTTTGAGGCACCTTAGCCGGAAGTCTGAATGTGTCTTAGTGTTCTTATCCCTAGAAACAAAATGCAGAATTAGCCACTGGACATCAGGATGTCTGCACAGTTCCCGTAAAAATTTCTGTCACTTGTGCTGTAGATAATAGGAGTTTCAGACAATTTCCATAAGTAACTATAGCCTAGGTGGACAAAACTGTTAAAATCATAAGCATTGGTGATAGAAGAATTCCATCAGCAAGTGTAGGACTACAGAGGCAGCAATTAGTGGGAAGGAAGGGGAGAGAGGGGAAAGGTAAGGTATTTTATCGTTTCTTAGACCAAATTCAGTTTTCTGTTAGAAAAGGGTAAATCCTGTGGAACTCAAGTACCTCATTGGCATGAATTTTGCATGGGATTCTCAGAGTATATAGATAATAGATGGGTAATATAGATGTACAGGTCTTAGTGAAAATACTTGGACTTTCACTGAAAATATTTCTGCCATTTTGAAAATCGCATCTTTCTAGCTTATCATTGATAAACTAAAGGACTTGAAAATACCGATGTATCCTGAAGAAATACTCTTACAAATCTCAAAATACCAATGTAAAATTAAACAAAAAACCAAAAACCTCCATATTTTTTTAGATGAGTCACAAATTCTGTGCTTATAATGCTCAAAATTCTCCAGCAATGGCTGGCATATCCTCTTCAAATTTCCATCAATCAAGTCCATTTCACAGAAGATTCTATAAAAACTCTTGCAATTTCCCAAGAGGCAAATTGTTAGGATGTATTAATCTTTTAGACACTGCCTTAAATTTTCTAATGAACTCAAGGTAGCTGGCATATACAATATACCAATATGTGGTACTGCACCTAATTTTTCAGGTGTATTACACTGCAAAAATAGCTGTAAAGCATAGATATCAAAGGAGACATAATACAGATCTTTTAAATAAATAAAGCTATCACGTGGGCGTAGAGATACAGATTCTCCCTGTTTTCACATTTCTTTAAATTGTAGGATTGTTTTTTTAAAATCTAGCAGTATGTTTGCATGAACTCAACCGAGACGCATAGGCCCTCATAATCTGAGATCCAGCTATCAGCTCTATTAAGATTGTTAATGCCCACCACTGTCTTCCTGTTCCCCTCATCGGGTTGCTTCTGAAGCACTTACATTCTCTAACCAAGAGGGGATGCAAACACCAATCTAAAGTTGAAAGAAGCACATGTGCTGGGGAAACTGGTGGCACACAGCTTTCCAGCTGTGCTTGCTGCTGAAGACACTCTACATCTCAATAAAATAAAGGCAACATATCTGTATTAGCAAGGTCACCTGTCCAGCCTGCTGACCACTCTTCATATTCATTTATTTAAATTATTAGCAGAAAAGTGATCATCTATTTGGTGAACACAGTAGGTGTTCAGTATTAATCAGAGCAGAGAGCCAGACTCACGTGTACCTTGCAGGCAAAACACCTAATAGCAGAAAATTACAGCTTTAAATGAAGAGGCCAGAAAGCATAATTTCACAATTTGGGACAATGTACATTTTCCAGGGCCAAAGAATAAATAAATACCTGACAGTTTCACAAGTTGAAGCAGATCTTAACCCTTCGTTAATAAACCCTATTGCTGTGTTGTTTCACCTCCTTCATAAAAGAGTGCTTAGAGTATCTCACCAACAACAGTATGAACAATAGAAAAAAATAAATATAGTTGCAGCTGGAAGACGTTTATCCTGGCCATTGCCTTGGTTTCCTTTGCATAAGAAGTTAAAGTTGCTTTTTTGGTCTAGTTACAAAGTGCTTAAGCCCGGGAGTGATTGCGTCAAACCACGGCGTAAGATCTTTTATTGATGCCTTCTTTCTGCATTGGTGCAAGCATGGATTGCAACATGTTCTGCTGCTTGGCTTTTTATATTTCATATAGAGACACTCAGAGTAAACATTTTCACTGAGAATTTTTGTTGGAAATTATGCGATTGAAATATTTGGAATAAGTAGTGCAGAGCTGGAAACCTCAAGGTTGTGGAGTAGTGTTGGGAAACAGCTAGTCAGTAAATACGCTCTAGATACCTCTAGTTCTTGTGGAAAAGGTTTAGATCTGTTTCTTGCAGTTGTTACATGTATGTGGTTGGTTGGTTGGTGGGTTGTTTAAACATGACTGTGGTGTTAGTTTAATTAGTAAAATTTCGCTTGCTGCTGTGTTCCATGCTCATAGACAGTATAATTTGTTAAGGGCATTATTTAAACATTGTTTTTGAATTCTCTGAAGTGAAATTGGGCCTGATATTGAGTTTGTTTACATAAGGACAAATCAAGAATAACTACGTCAGCAGAGTTACATTTACTTGATGTGGTAATACCTAACTTTTCCTCCCCATGAAGAACTATTTTAAAAGACTTCCTTCCATGGTGAATGTTTAACTCAGAAGCTCAGTAAACCTTCCAGGCTGCGTCTAGAAACTTAGGTGTAACTTCAGTTAGTAGCCCTCTTCACTTTAACTTCCGTGTTTAAAGTTAGGAATGTACTTAAGTATCCTTCTGATGTACAGGTTTGCATAGTTAGCTCCTTTCCTACAAATAAAAGGCCTTAAATGATAATATGAAATATTTGATCCTTCAAGAGCAAGTGATTCAATTACAGCTTTATGCAGTGTAAAGAAATTATTCACCTTTGATGAGACAGATTATAGATCTCTGCCATACACAACTTCTGTTGACATAAGCAGAAATTCTGCAGAGGACATTGGGATGGTTAAGGAGTTCAGGGTCTGAACTGAAGGCCTTAGTAAAAGCATCACGGAACATTTTCGGCACCACATCTGATTTTAGTGCTGCTTCATTCTGCATCGATTTTACGTGGCATGAGCTTGCTTGCTTGTGTTTTTAATTCACTACACTTTCCTTTAATGGGCCAGTGTTGGGCCCATTGTAATGTCAAATTGTTTCAGGGCATATGTATGGCTGAACCTTTCTCTAGACTTGCCAGATGAGTAGGTCTGGAAAGGAACCATCAGCAGTGTTGCTCGGATTCTCACAGTCCTCAAGAAGAGGCTGCATAGAGGTTTTCTTTTCCAATTTCCATCGCATCTTTCTCTCTGTAGATAAATGCTGAGTGGATCCTTGATTTTGCCTCTTTCATTTGTTGTCTGGCAAGATCGCATAGTAAAATTAATTCTTTCTGGAATAAGATGGTTAGGAGAAGAAATTCAGAGCGAAAGCCTTAGAACTGTATTCCTGTTCTCACTCAGGCTCTCCATAACCAGTTCGTTACCAATGATCACCTGGTTTTGGCACAACTGTGCCAAGAAACTGGTTGCTTGTGTGTTATAGTGCTTTAAGAACCAATAGTGAACTCAGTCATGTAGCAGCTCTTTGCATCCATATTTGCAAACAGAATGGCCTGATGTTGTTGTAGAAAGTCGCACATCTGGGATATGGCACTTTTGGAAACATACTCACAGGTTATGCAGAACAGAACTCTTCATGTTCTCTCTTTACCTTTCATGGTGCTACTTCCAAGATAGCATTGTCCACGCTGTGGACAGCTTAGACACCACAGACTCTGCATGAATCTTTCTTGACACTGCAGATGTAATGATTCTTGAAAATAAGTTTTGCTTGGTCAGTGTTAGAGGTTCTTATTTTTCCTCTTGTGTTTAGAGGGCATCTCTAGGACAAATTTTGATCACCCTATTAATTCATAATTCCCACTGAACTTATAGTATTTGTCCTAAAAGTGTGGCACAAGTGGCAGCTTTTCACCCTGAAAAGCAGAGAAGCTTATTTGGTAGCTGTTGGAGTTAGTTTTCCACTATTACGGTTGCTCCAGAACAAAATAAAATTTAATAAAATTCCAGACTGAATTGATCATTTCTTCTGATCCGTATCTATTCTCATGAGTTAAATTTGCCGTCCTAGCAAATGCCTCAAATCACAGAAATTTTGTTTAAGTGAGATTTATAAACAACAACACTAACAAAGTATTCTTTTGAAAGAAAAGCATTGTAATCCTGCATACATTTTATTATGGAAGCATTCCTCCTCATTTTACAGGTCTCAGAACAATTCGGGTTTGTTCTTTCGTCACATGTACCACATATGACATAATACATTTATACCATAAGAGATACTTTCCCTTTGTGAATTATTGTATTTTATAGATTGTAATGTATCTGTACAATATCTGTATTTGTACAATACAATTACAAATTGTATTGTATTTTACAGGTATTTTTTGAGAGCAGATTGTAGGAGCTACAATTAGCGAGCTGGACATCAAGGAAGGCCAAGTCGTTTAGCAGGAGGCAAAGAGGACTAATGCTAGGAAAGAAACCACCTCAAGGAGTTTAAAGAAGAGTGTTAAGTAGTAGTTAGGAAAGGCCACTGATGTGGTTATGGATTCAAGCTGGTTTTGGTCACTTTTTCTGAAATTGTGAGAATTATTTGGCACGTAAAGGCTTCATGCAGAAAGTACTGAAAACAGTCGGTCTCCAACATTAAGTATGTCAAGTATCCTTAGCACCACAGTTGATTTTTTAAGTGTTTTTTCCAAAGGATCCATGGCAGATATTATATGCTCTGTGCAGCAAATATTACTATTTTAGCAAAAATTTGCAGTGGCTCTGTAGGAGAAAGTTTTGCCAGTTAACAGGATTGACAGCTCAAGACTTAACGGGGGTTTATTAGGTGAACTCATCAATCTGATAGTTCTGTCATCCCAAAAGCTTAATTTTGCATGCTATACTATTAATAGGAAGAGTAATAGTCTTGCTGTGACACTCCAGGAACTCCACAGAAGAGCTGAATTTACAATTACAAAAACAAATAAAGCAAGCAGGCATTTTCTTCCTTGTACTCCACAGACGTGGATTACTGACAGTAACAAGGGAAAGGTCTGTGTGGCATGAATACTTCCAGTTACCTAAACCAGGAATGTTTGCAAAGCCGCACAGGCACACAGTCAGGCTGGGGTTATGTCTTTACATTTTCCAAAGCGTACGTGGTGTTACATACACTTTTAAGGCATGCTACGCAACTGCTTTTCTTCTGGTTTCTATTGTCTCAAATCTATTGCTTCACCAGCTGCCTCAGCTTACCATAGAAGTTCTACATAAACAAGTTGCATCTGCTAAACAGTTTCTTGGACACCCTGTAAAGGACTGGACTGAAGTCTTTACAAAGTAACCCTTAGCTGTCTTTTTATCATCTGCAATAATTGAATCATCATTCAACTTTAAAGGCTGGCATCCCATGGAAAGTTAAAAGTTGTTTCTGTTTCTATTGCAATATGATGAAGAAAACTTTGCCCTCAGATCATTAAGTGCAAAATATGTTTTAAAAAGTAACAGTGGAAATACAGAATGATAGATAATTATTAGCAGACTGTTAGGAATAAGGCTGGAGTTGGACCTACAAAAAGTATACTAATGTTTATATTGGAGTTTGTTACCTAATGAGAGCAGTCTGTGGATATCCTTTTCTCAAAATACAGCAAGAAAGGGCAACTTTTAAGTGATTAAAGCTGGAATCCTTTCTTGGAAGCCAAGGATCCTCCTACATTTGATGTAGCAAGATAAATGTTTCAGAACAGAATGAAATGGAAATTCTGCCCCTATCTGTAACTCAGGTTCCTGAGTTGTGTGAGAAGTGAGGTAGTTCACTGCCACATTCCCTTCTTTCCTAACACAGGTTAGAGGCTAGACCGGAGACTGCTTTGCATAATCAATGCTCTTATGCATTCTGCTGAAGCTCTGTCACACCCTGGAAAGAGAATTCAGGAACTGCAGTAGACCAAAGGGGGTCATTCTTCTGGGAAAGCGGGACGTGCTGAGTTCCTGTCTTTGCTCCAAGGACACTCTAACCATCTTATGAATTGACTGCTTAGTATTAGGTTACAAAATCGGTCCTGGGAGCGGGGATCAGACATGCATTTCTCTCTATCAGGCAAGTGCCCTTGTATACCATGTACAATAAAGACAGTATATTTTTACATGACCCAAATAACATAGAAAAAAAAGAGTATGGGTCTTAACGCTACTCTTGTGTTTTCTGCTTCCTAGTGGAGCTCGCACCCAGTCTAGTTTTTATTGTGGTGACTAGCAAACTTTTTGGGGAGATGTGATATTGAATCCACTCAAATTGGAAGAGCTTTTATCTTCCAATTCTTTAGCAAGTGACCTACTAAACAATGTATTTTAGCTGGGAGATGGGCGGGCAGGGGTGAGCAGGGGAAATGAAGGAGGAAACAAGCACCTCTTCCTTTGGCTACAAGTTAAAGCAAGGCAGTCAAAGCAACACTTTATGGGAAGCCTTTTACTTTCAGGTGTTTGTTAGAGCATATGTATTGGATTGGGTCTCTCTGGGAACCTAAGTATGAAAACACCCAAAGGCTAGAACCCTTCAAGGCTTAAAATTTGTCAGATAGGTAGGTGGAGAGCTTCTTAAGGCTGGAGCTGTTTCAATACACACAGAAGCAGAGCCTTGAATGCTTGATCATTGCTTAGGTGTCTCCTAGGTTTAAGCCACAAATGAGCATCGGTGTAGTTGTATCATTGAGAGAAATAGAAACATAACAGTTCTTTCTATACACCATGCCACATGAGAAGTCCAATGTGAAATTGCTGCTGCTATTCATAAGAGGTTTTTTTTTAAGTGATTCATGTTGAAATACCCATTAAAGATAAGGACGAGTTTAAGAACAAATTTGATTCAACAGCTGGAGGGTCTTCTGACACAAAAATGGAAAGAGTAAGTTCCAAATGTAAAAGGGAGTACAGGACTTCCACGGGAAAGAAAAAATGCAGACAGACATAAAGAAATGATTAGGAGGTCAGCATGGGAGTACTGCAGAGAGCAAGTGAAATACGCTGTTAGGATTCTTTCTGAGGCGGCAGGAAATGACAAAGACATGAAAGCTGCTGTCTAGAATCTGCATTATGCAGAATTTTCAAAATAATACTAAAAAGTCTTTTAAGAAAGAAGGGTAATTTTATAGTACAGATGATCAGGATCAGGGCTAGACAAAATACCCACAACCACAGGTGACGCATCATGTACTGTCCACTCCCTAATATGCTTTTTCCTACAGTTCATGATGTGATGTAACTTACTCTGTCTTTATACCATACCGATGGAATTTTATATCATTGCCAGTAGAATCAGAACTAGGCGCGTGCAGAGCACTTTTAAAAACCCAACTAATAAGTGTTGACTGTCTGAGACTTTTTATAATATGGAAAACCAGGTTTATTAAACTTGACTTGATCTGTGGAGAAGATACAAACAGCAAAGAACCAAAATTACTATTTAGAAATGCGTAACTAAAAATAATAGCAATGTATTCATAAAAGAAAGAATAGCTGTCCTTCAGCAAATAAGTGTTTTGCTTGAAATCTGCAAATTGCACATCACTGAGAAGGTAGTCAGTGTGGAAATAGTGTACAGTTTATCTGAATTTTAGGAATGGATTCAATGCAGTACCATTTAATAAATTAATACTGAAGTCATTAAACATAACACAGAACCAGCTACAAAGGGACAGAGGGGAAAAGCTCATGTTGGATAGGTGAATTCCATTGGCTCTTAAGTAGCTCAGATGTGCAGCCTCAGTGTGCAGAAATTTAAGTTAATGAGACTAGATGCTAAAAGTAATCATACATAACGCAATCGAAAGTGAACATGTTAGGGTGATTTCAGTATGAGTCACCTGGTGAATATTTAAAGAAAAAAAATAAAACCAAAAACAATTTCAGGCAGAAGTAGAGGTATTGACTTTATCTCATGTACATTACTTTCACTAGTGAACTGCAGCACAAGTTCTGAGCTGAACCATCCTGTGAGCAGGCTCAGACTCAGGTATTAGTTTTGTACAGTGGAAGATTATCTCTGTCTCTATGTGTGTGTGTGTATTTTGGAAAACTGTTGTGCTTATTTGTTTGATTGATCCACTTTGTAGTTTGTTGTTTCTGTGAGGCCAGATGGAGTAAGATTTTCAGCAGGGATGTCGTGCACTGAGCCTGTTGCTCTGGTCAATTCAGGCACTGTGAGGCTGTCTACAAAGCCACTGCCATCATAGCTGGCAGGTAGATCTTTAGTTGGAAATATGTAGAAATATATGTAAATATGCAGGTGGTTACATTTGTTCGGCAAAGGTGGGGGTTTTTTATGAGACGCAAGCGTTCATCATCAGGACAGATACTCCAGTACAGATCTGAACAGCAGTGGGAAATTCCTCAGAGAAAGGACGAGGGACAATTTCTAAATGGTGGCACTGTGTGTTCTTTAGGTGGACAGGGAGTTGGAACAGCCTCACTGGAAATATCGTTGCAGATGCAGTCGTGACAGGAAAAGGTTTTTTACATCTGTTACCATAGCATACATTTCCTGCATTTGACAGGTCTCTAGCACTCTAATCTCCTTCTTAGGCATTTCCAATCTCATAGGCCATCTGTACTCGTAATATAGATGGCAAATAAACAGACGATAATAAAGACTAAGCGTTAGCTAATACAGCTAAGAGCTAACTGCACCATTGAGTCACCATTTTCTATTTCTTGAGGTCCACTGCATACGTGTTCTTGACTGACTGGAGTAGTATCATTAAAAGAATAGATTCCCATTTACCTTACCCATTCCTTCTACAGTTAACAGCGTGCTCTCTGTCGGTCCCACCTTACACATTCTTCTGGCTTGTTCTCTGTCTCTTCAGTCACAGTAATCAAAGACTACATCTGTGTGAGTGAACAAAACAGGCCATAGTCCACTCATTTAATGCTGAATTCAACAGCTGCATGACTTGAGTGCATAAAGCTAAGATTTTATCTTCCAAAATAGGATCACCTCATTCAAACTCCTCCTTAGGAATGGTCCCCAACCAGCGCCTTTGCGCTGGCCTGGACAGTGCTGGAAGTACGCTAAGTCACTCAAATCAAAATCATGCCTGAGCTTCACTAAGAGTTTAGCAGTATGAATAATCACGTGTCACTGCTTCATTTGGTATTCTGTTCCTAATTGGTTTATACCAGAATAGCTATAACCAAAGAGGCAAAGCACCTTTTATATTTACTTTCTCATTATTCTATAAAGTATTACTCAGCCTTCCCTGTCACAAAAAGGCGGAGAATAAGCTGGATGAGGGGATAAGGAAAAGGAGCAAACTCCCTAACGAAAAGCTTTGCATTTCAAATGAGGTAAAGTCTGGAATTCATGCTTATAAAAGTCTTTGTCCTTCCAGATCCCTTGGCACTGAACTCATTGAGGGATAGAGACAGGAAGAAGAAATTTCAGCTGTTATTACATTTAGCAGTTCTCTCATGCTCTAGAATAGTAGTGATGTGTGCCTCTGTCCCCTCTCCAGTCAGGTCAGATTATTATCAAAGCGCAAACAGGCTTCCTTTGATAATCAAACACAAATAAAAATAAGTAATTAAACTTATAATGGAGACCAAACACATCCAATAAGATATAACCGTCTCCATGTAACTCATGCAATCATAAGCATCTATCCCATCCGAAGCATCCATCCTACACCATCCACATGAACCTTTCCCTATATAACTTTGTCTCTGTCCACAACCTAAAGATAGCTCCTTTGGGTAGCTCCTTCATTCCTTCCTCCCTGCAATTCCTACTGTGTCATGCTAAAGTTACTGTTGAATTTCAGCAAAGAGAAATTTGAAAGTTTTGAATAAAAGCAATTGGGGTAGGATTCATCCCATTAATTTAATTTATAACAGATCAAGAGAAATAGTCACTTTTAGGGAATAAATCAGCCAACCTAATTTAGATACCTAGTTTAGGATGAAATAAATCACATCTGAGGATGCATGTTTTTGTCCATTGCCTGTAAATACAATGTCTAGATGTCTAGTTCTTATGGAGACCTGTCCATTATGGACATCTGCATTGAACCCAAGGTAGGAACTGAAACAAAACCAGTGAAAAGAGATTTGGTATCCGTATAGTAGCAGTTTCCAACATGTCTTTCTCATAGATTTTAAGTGAGGAAGAAAATGTTAGCTTATGAACTGAAAATGTGTTCTTCAGGCTGCATCCTCTGCAAAACAATGATCATGGAGAGTGGTATAGGTAGGGGTCACTGTTTCCTAAGCAGCCTTTGGAGTAGCCCCATGAGAAGCTCCATATCAGGATCTGTGTGTGGGGGTGTTCTCCCATCGGTGCAGCTGGTCCTCTGCTCCCCTGCTGTCTCCCTGCTGTATCTCAGTATCTGGAGAATAGCTTTGGCTTCCTCGTTGCCCGCTGCCCTGCTGAGCTGTGGAAACCTGAGAGAAAGCAGGAAGCTGCCATACTCCAGTGAGTCATTATAAGGCTACGAGACAGAATATCTCCCCTCCCTCATACAGACTTCCTGTGGAGAAAAAGTAGGAGGAAATGAATACCAGTCATCAGCTAAAGCCATCTCATTATCTATACCCAGACAGAAGTCAGGTTAAAACAGTTAAGGGCTGTCTGAACCTGATTTTCAAGAAGCATGGACCAGATGAGGATGACTGGCTGAATTATACTGCCCTCGCAAACCCAGCATTTTCACTTCTGATCACAGATATTCTCAGCAAGTTCCTTCTCAAACATAAACATGTGCCTTCATACCAAATATTGCAGATACTGCAAACCAAACAAGCGGGCTTTATACCAACCAGGGACCTTGTCTGCTTAAAGGGATACCTGTAGGTAACCAAAAAGTGTTTTCTGCTCTCTCTGTGGTGGAAAGAAAAAAAATCCCCAGCATATTCATTGCCTTTCGACTTTTTGGAAATAATGTTTGGCTGTCAGGATTGAAAGACTCTTATTTTACTTTGCGCATTGGTTATTAGTTGAATACTATAATTATTGTAGGAGAGTCTAAACAGTAAATCCTAGTATTATAACTATTATAAGTAGGTGTAGCAGGCTGAGGGGAAGGAGTATAAAAGAATAGAATGGAATAATTAAAGTGCATCAAGTAAATAAATGAACAGTTATCTTTTTCTTTTGGCTTTCACTGGGTGATACAAGGTCCATAAAGGAATCAACTACTGTAAAAAAAAAAAATTGCTTGGGTCTTTACCTATAAAAGAACTTTATATGGGTGTTTACCATATAAAAGAACTACAGGAACTTTTGCAGAGATGAAGGAAGTGCACATGGTCAACCTCAGTGTTCGTTGTGTCCCCAAAGTAGGCATATTCAAAGGCTTGGGCTCTGATCCAAATCCCATGTCGACAGGAATGGTCAGACTTTTAGATACCTTGCCTAGGCCCTAGGAGAGTTAGATATTTGCTCTATTTCTTCAGTGTGAAGTCAAGTAGTTGTTGAGAGCTCATGAAGTTTTCCACCTCTTCAGTTTCCTTATTCATAAGATTTTCCTAGAGTGTCAGTGTACAAACAACCCCATGCCCCATACGATGCTGTAACTTTCAAAGATTTGGGATTCGTTTATGCCGCCGTTGTCTAAATATTTCTGGTAGGCCAGCTATCATAGACTGTAACATGGAGATGTATGCACATACCTCACTTTACAGCTTAGAGGGAGAAAAATGGTGTTGCACTGCTGTCATATGCTGAGCACTTAGGAACTGACAAGTGGCAGTAGCAAGAGCAGTGAAGTGTTTTAAAACAGGCGATGCTGACTGGATAATGAAACCGTCCATCTGGGCAGGAAGCCTGTATGACCACGTATAGGTTCAGCTTGTTAGCCATCATGTTTTCCCATGCTTGGGAGAAAGTGAGTAATTTAATATGTGAACCCCAGATTTGGAAAGTCTTGTTTCTGAAGTCTTTGGCCTTTGGTAGGAATGTAGCTGCTATTACTGAAGTATCATTGCCTCTCTCTGCAGAATCTCTCAAACTAAATGCTGTATATTTTCCTTTTCAAAAAGAAGGTGCTGTTTTACATGACTCCCTACACTAAAACCAGAAAGACGTTTCTTCTGACAAAAAATTGTTTAAATATGGATGCGATAGGAACAAAAGGGAGGAAACAATCAAGGACGTAGAGGCTGTAGTTTTTATTCTCCAGTGACTCCTGGTATGACATGAAAAGAGTCGCTCAACTTCTCTGTGTCTCAATTTCCCATCTGTAAAATGGGGTTAAAATACCTACCTCACAGGGGTGTTGTGAGGCTTTTTAAAATAATGTTTGTAAAGTGCTTTGAGATCCTTGGATGAAAGGTGCAATAAGAAATGAAACTACTCCCTTTTCTCAGTGCAATACAAGAGTGCGCTTCTGTTGAGATGGCTAAAGGCTTCCAGATCTTTATAGCTCTTCCACATACTCTTCATTATAATTTCCCTCCTGTCATTTGTTATATCTGCTGGGAGTTAAAAAGAACAAATTTTGCAATCAAAAATGCCTATATTGTCGTAATATTCTGCGGATCAGGGCTAAAATAATCTCATATTCTTTTTAAACTGTGTTGCATATTCCTCGTCCATGCAACCCTAAATCTAACAGAAAAAGAATATATACATGTATGATAAATTTGTCTTCCCTTCACCTAAGCTGGCTAACTTGTTTGTTTTTGAGACAAACTCAGCCTCTTCGCCAAATAAAAAACTTGCAATTTGGATCAATGGTTAAAAAACTTGTGTAAGGGGTAGAGTAGGTGGTTTAGTCCTATATGTTTTCAGTCATTTAGCAAATAGCCATTAAACAGCACAGTGTAAAGGTAGTTACCAAGTTGAAGGTTAAATCTTGGGAAGCATAGAAATGGGACATGAAAACAAGATAAGATTTTACAGAGCTGAATCGAGAAAAGGAACATAGGTTCACGAAGAGCTGCTAGGCAAGTATACCTTCCAGAAGACCCTTAACTAATACACAAGTTAATTCAGTACTCAAAATTTCAGTTTAATAAGCAGGTGGCACAGGTGCTTCACTAGAGCAAGCTCGACATCCAACAGACTGTCATTGAGGAGATGACATAGTATACACAAGTACCCTTTTCATTAAAATTAGCTACTTCATGAAGATAAGAAACATGAGCAAAATAGTTGCTCAAGAAAGTAGATGCAAGAAAAGGCCAAAGATTAAAAGAGGAGGAATGAAACTTGATTAAAATATTTTGTTTTCCTACCTCTCTTATCTGGGATTCATGCTTTACACTTTCTTTTCCTCCACCACCTTTTTTTCTTCTTCTTTTTAGGATTGAATGGGCAGGAGAACTGAAAAGGATATAACCAAACAAACAGAATAAAAAATATTATAGTTACAGCTTTCACCCAGCTTCACCTACTCAAAAGGAATTTACATGTCTTCACTCACACAGTACGTGATTCATATTTTGACTTTTCACTGTTGTGGAGGCAAAGTATGACATATTCCTCCCATTGGTGATCATTTACATGACACTCATTCATGTAAAAACAAACACAAAACCCCTTTTTTAAAAAACAGACCCTGAAACTTTTCACATTTCAAAAGTCGGCCTACAATAGTCACTGCGTACCTGAAGAGTTCTCTGGATAGCTTGAGAAAACATTTTTTTTTCTATTCCTTGTTTCAGTATCCTGTTAGAGGTAGATATGGACTGATTTCACCAGTATTTGTACGTATCTCATCCTAAACTTGAAGGCACTGGCAATTTTGGAGCTATAGCTCACTGCTTCTTTAATTACTTTGATGTTCCTTCTGCTACATCTGACTGCCCATCAGACAAAGGTACAAGAAGCACCCCATAAAAGCAGCAGTTTCTACTGAATAGTCTTCTTAGCATCAGGTTTTATCCTTAACAACTAAATTATGTGGGAAATTTTTGTACATTTCACTTTAGAAAATTATTATTACTGTTCTAAAACATTTGCTTTTCAAGTAGCAAAACCTAATTATCCAGTAATCCTTAACTGCCTACTCCTATGCAGTCATTCAAGATGGAAATTTTTCTAATAGGTAGTGTAAGTAGCATCCCTTACTTTTACACTGAAAATATGGTACTCGTATTCCTAATTTTTGAGGGACTGAAACGTGAATGTGAATTACGATTATCTTGAGAAAAACAACAATTAAAATAAAAGCACCTTTGATGATAAATAGGTAACCCACTATTGATGTGGAATATCTTGTCGTGTAAAACTACCACACATCCTTCCCTATTATCTTCACGCTGTATTCAAGTAGATAATATAATATTATATAATATTTTACCACTAAAGCATTTTTTTCCATAGACATAGCCTAGTCATCTACCAGTTCTGCTACTTAACTACAGCCTACTATCATCCCAGGATCCCTAACCACTGTGTAGAAGGAATACTATCTTGTGGCTGAAATATTAATTATTGTGCTGTTGAGCTTTGTGTTTAAAACTCTGATTTATTATCTTGTCCACTGACATAAAAATTATTTTAATCAGAAATTATTTCCTGTCATCAAAATGTTAGCGTACTTGCCACCTACTACCTGAAATATCCCACTTTGGTTTGTTTAACCCAAAACAAAAAAGTCACGCTTTAGAAAATCCTACATATTTAGGTGTACCAGTGTTGAAAATACATCTGAGCTGAAAAGATGCTATCAGAAGTTGATGGACTAGCTCTTGAGCAGGTGTTAATTGTCCTAGCTCTACTGCTTTCTTTCAATTTGCACCAGCTGAAAAACTGGCCTAGCATGTCAATGTAATGACAGATTTAGGAACTTTCTTTTCCAGTTGTGATGCAAAACATTTAAATATTGCTTGAGTAGCCAATTATCAAAATATAATTTATGAGACGTTAATTAGTGAGTAATAATGGATGTGTATGTGTTTTAAGAATGGGTCTAAGAATGACATAACTTCTGAGTGAACATGAGATATCAGGAAAATGCTCTCTGGTTGATATTCATCTGACCGATTATGGATATCTTTAAGGTGGGCATCTGCTCTGAGCACTTTTGTTGTCAATGAAGAGAAACAGGCACTTCTAGTAGTTACTAATTTTATTCTCAAGAAGATATCTTAACCAGATCAGGTGGACTGTATCCTTAGTGTCTGTTTCTCTTACTGACTAAGGATGGGAACATCAAATAGTGTACTCAGATATAGATGCCTGCCTTGCTCATGTCTAAAGTTAGGTGAGATGAATCTCACCCTCAGGGCCTCACGTTGGCTCCATCTTACTAAGTTGTCCCTCTGTTATTCAACAGTTGCTAAAACAAAGCTAAGTAAAAGGTG
>VXBO01002598.1:96645-175944 GCA_013400135.1 Rhinoptilus africanus | reverse complement strand
TGGAGAGTAATACAATGAGCTAAAGAATTTCTCTAAAATTAAGGTGTTTTGGAAGAACTTGGAATGTAAAAGTATGTGTACTTTTATATAGAGAGATACAGATATAAAGCTACCAAAGAGAAATCAAGGAAAAATAAGTCCAAAACTGAATGTGAACTCTGAATTGTATTGATTCATGCTGAAAAAGTGGGTTGTATTTGAAGTTCTGCAAGTACTGAAATTTCCACTGGTTGTACCAAGGGTTGCATTTGTTGAAGCTGGGATGGAATTTAATGTAAGAAAAACCTATTGGAAAATAAGTAGCAAAATCTTGTTTTCCAGAAATGAAAGCATAAATACTGAAGCAGAGTAATGACAAGAGCAGCATAAAATACTTAAACGAGGATAACTCAGATTGGGTATTGAAAGGAGGATGGACTCGAAAAATAGAAGGGGGAATGTTGGTTCATCTTGAGCCAAATGGCAGAGTATCCTGAACTGAATTCCTTCAATACTAAAAGAATGATGAAAATCAACAATAGTCTCCAAAATCTGGCAAATGTGATCAAGGTGATAAGATGTACTTTGTGTCATGTGCTGGGCTGGAATGGTAGGGATGATATTTTACAGATGTTCTGTATAAAGGAAACAAGCTGATGAAGTATGTGAGAAAGTTCTAGTTCAGGATTAATCTCATCAGCAGTTCCCCTACATTATTGGCAGAAAACTTTGTTTTGTTGAAAAAATGTCTATTTAGACTTTTCATTGATTTGTAGACAGAAGATCCAACAACATTCTAAAAGATCGTTAGCCTTGCAAGCATATGAATATTCAAGCATTATATATGCATGTTTGTAATGGCCCCAATTTACACAGCAAGTGAAACTTCCGATAATTTTGATTATAATGTTTACCCCACCATAATTCATTGAAAAGAAAGGACTATTTACATAATTTCTACCACCACATAAGGAATTTAAAGAAAACCAAGAGTTGTCTCCTCTGTGAGCCTTGGAGAAGGGATTTGTTTGTGCTGAATCGTTGAATCATTATGCTAAAGAGCTGGGTTTGCTGCTCTCGGGACATTGAACTTCTATGACAGGACGTTTACAGACCTTAATACATCAGGCAAATAAGAATGTAAAGAAGGGAAACTCCAACTGAACCGTTTCCAAATGACCTTACACCCTTGAGCTGATGCTTGCCAGCAGAACGGTGATTGACAGTGGTATGGCTTTGCTATAAAAAGGTCGCTTTCCAATCACTGAGAATGGATATTGCTGTGATCATAGGAGCCTGCAGTCTGAAAAGAAGATAACGGGATAAAAGTGACAGAACTGTGTTAAGAAGTAGAAGGGGTTTACTTTTTTCTTCTCGTTTTCATAAGAACATTTACCAAAGAGTAAATGACGTGATTAAATGAACCTTCTTATAGAAATATGAAAGCATCATTCACTTGACACATTTGTTGTAAATTATAGATCCCTCAAGAACAGAAAAGAAAGAAAGCAAATGTCCTACCCCTGGGTGTGATGGAACTGGCCATGTAACGGGGCTTTACCCCCATCACCGCAGTTTGTCAGGATGCCCACACAAAGATAGGGTCCCTCCAGAAAGTAAGTTCACATTGTTTCATGGAAACTGGGGATAAAACTACAAAGATTTTTCTAGCATGCTTTTTAAACCTTTTATTTAAAAAATTAATTTCATTTTCAGTATGGTTTGTCTCAACTTAGTCAACTGTTCTGTGTTATTCTTTTTCTTTTATTCCATCGTTTCCATTCTCTACTAACTTTTACACTAAAAGAACAACTTTTAAAGCTGTATTCTTTGATTTTTAGAACACTAGGTTATTTTTAAATAGATGTGTTCAATCAACAGAGAAAAAGGTTTCCAGAAGATGTGCACTGCTTTTACTTCTGCGTGCTGATGTCACATCAACTGTCCCTGTTGTCTTGTACAGGAATAATTGTACTTGAAAAACTTGCAACCCTTTTCCTTTGTTGTTGTTGTGTCTTAAATATAGTTTAACTTACATTATTAGAAGTAACAATTTGGCTATTTACTTAGTTACACAACTCAGGATTTTGAGCAAACATCCCCTATCAGTCACATGGGTGGAATTTCCCACCATGTCAGCGGATTCCCTGGGTAGGAGGTTCACCCACATGAGCTCACGGACATTCACCTGAAGGCAGAAGGCTCCATTTCTGGAAGTCACCTCCTTGGCTGATAGAATTCGCATAATTCTGATGAAGCTAGTTGCTCTATGCTGGTTTACACCAGGCAAGCGTTTAAATAAGATCTGGTCCTCTTTCACACCAATTTTAAAATGGAGTTTTTCCATTGAAGCCTATGGGCCTAAAAGCCCCACTCCCCATCAGCACTTGTAGACCTAACCTCAGTGGATGTACAACAGCCGAAAGGAAACGTTAAAAACAGTCAGGGCTAAGATGGTCCCCAATTTCCAAAGGGAAAGTAGATTCTGGAGGATAGGAAAGCAGGAGATTAGCACACGCAAGAGTGGCAGACATAAAACGTCTCCTCTTTCATGGTAGAGTGGTTCTTCCACAAGTAAAGTCATGAGTAAGTGCTTTAGGAAACTTGGCTGTAGTTTGGTTGAGCTCTGAATACAGTAGAACAAATAGAGTAATTTCTCTGCTTTGCAAGACCCTGTAATTTTCTGAAACACAAATACTTACTCAGTTGAACAAAGTTCTCTCATTTTTACAAATGGTAAACAAAAAGCTCTTTAGAAGACTTTGTGAATCAAAGAAGAATATAGCTTTAAACTGTTTGCATGCTCTTGTACCTACTAAAATGAAAAAGGTGAGCTCATCTTTTTATTTTTTTCCTGTGATGTTGGCCTTGTGAAGCATGTTTCAAGAACAGCTTTGAATAGTAGGAATTTCAGAGTTAAGCTTTTGCATCTATTCACATTTTAGCACACTGATGATGGGGTGATGATGATGGTTATCTTTTAATCAGTACACGTGGTTAAATTTTCAAGTGTCTGAGCAGCTTTTATTCAATTCTTAACTCAGTCAAGGAATCCACTGATTTTATTAGATCTTTTTTTGAGTGAGAACTAAATACAGGCTTCCAGAATAGTTCTTGTATGAGAAAACCGGAACTTTGCAAGGGCTGGATAGCCTTTTTCCATCGAGTGATGTACTGCCATCCAGCTCTGAGACATGGATTCAGATCTGTCTCACATCATACAAAACTTCTAGTAATACCAAAAAGTTCTTGATAATTTGGCACTTCATAGCATGAGCTTTATGATTTAGAGGAGTGCTCCTCTGAGCAGCCTTAGGAGTAGAGTAATTTTTCCGTCCAGCTTGCAATGGATGTGGATGTAAATCAGTTTACTTGCTTAAGCTTATACCACTTCTTTCTTTATTACAGTTTTGGGTTTTTTTCCGCCATCCCTCAATTTTTTAAGCGCTTATTTTTAGTTTTTAGTCTTTTGAAAAAAATTTATATCCATTGCAATTTTCACATCTGTAGAGAATACAAATAGAAATTAAAGGACCAATTCTGCTTGTCATATAGATATGGATGACATATCTATGTGGAAGTGGGCAGAACTGGCCCTAGCTCAATTGGGCTGTCTTATAGTTAGGGTTAAATTCTGTTCAGGGTTGTACTGAGGTGTGTATCAAATAATTCAGTGTCCTACCAGTATAACTTAAGAGCAGATTTTCAGCTCCCGAGTTTGATACGGTGTGTATAAAGCTATGCATTATGAATGCATACGTTTCCTGAAAGAATTTTTCTAGTCCGTAATTTTGTATTGGACTATTGCTAGCTCACGCTGTACTGTTGAGCTGATCTTTGCCCGGTGTTTTTGTATGAAGAAGATGTTGGAAGTCTTCTGCTTCACTGTTGCACCAGAGATGCATTTGTTTATAGGTTCTGTAGCTTCATAACGTTTACTGTTGCCCTGTGTTAATGAGCATAGGGTCACGATACTTATTTCCCTCATCAGGCTTTATTGGCTATGTGTGTCACGTGTATTTTGAGGAATGCTGGTTGTTAATGAATCCTGCTTTGTTTTAAAATGGTTTCATATATACTGGGATTTGATTTTTTTTTCTTGTTTTCATACTCTGCTGTTTTCTCTTACTCTCCTTGTCAAGTTCTTGCCATGCATGAAAATGTTCTTAAGTGTCCTACACCAGGCTGCACAGGCCGGGGCCACGTAAATAGCAACAGGAATTCCCACCGAAGGTAAGGATGCCGTCGCTGGATGCCAATCTAGAGGGAACGGTGCCTCCGAACTGCAGCCCTTCTAGCAGTCCATTGGCAGGGGGGGCGTGAGTGTGTGCGTGTCGCTGTTTTGTTCTTAAGATTGACAGATGGTGCTTCATGTGCTTTATCCATTTTAAAGAGTAACATTTATTCATGTATTTTCTGAGGAGGACAAGTGTGCGTTTGCTTCAGTATGGATGAGTTGATCCACAGAAGACATTTTAAGCGTCCTTTAGCTTTTGGGGTGAATTGTTTTTCTTTTTCTTTTGATATTAAGCTGAAGGGCAGTGGTATGAAACGAATGGTATGACTCCTTACGGGTATGTCACAGGGAGAAGGAAGAGTCTGCCAACATCAACAGGAATAGGGCAGAGATCTTGTTCTCACACTTCATGCTCAGGGATTATTTTATAGTGCATGACAAAATCTACCGTGCTCCTAAAAATGATTTCTTTAATGCACAAGAAACAACATTTTAAGTACACAGACATTCCAAGAGGTAGCTTTCCTACTGACCACAGTCTCAACCCCGAGGTCCTTATGCAGCTAAAACTGAATGAGAATTTTGCCTGTTTAAGGAACATTCTGAAAATGTCTCATTAAATTTAAAAAAAAGAAGCCAGAAATTTTAGCTGTAAATATTCTAGCCAAACAAAAGATGATCAAGAGAAAAGGCAACTTTTCTATAGTTTCCTAAGATTAGTAATAGATTCTTATAGAAGGGATGACATTGCCTATTAAATTCTGTCAAATAACAAAATTATGAAGATGTCACTGTACTTTTGAGTACATGTTATAATTTTCCCACAGAACAACAAGATCTTGCTTATTTCTTTACGATTTAAAAAAAAATCCAGGAAATGTGGGTAAGAGGGTAAAAGAAACTATACAAGGTTCCCATTACCAAATCCGTTTTTTACTGTTAATTGTAGCATGTAGGCTTAAAGGGGCTACACAGATACTGGATGTTCAGTCTTACCAAGCTCTGGGTTACTAGAGCCCCTCATATAAACTGCATGTCTCCCTCAAGACTCTTGTGGGTACCACCCCATCTGCAGTACGCTCTGCTACCCCTTTCTTCTCTGCAGCGATGCTGCCAGCAGATGCAGCAAAAACCTCCGAGAAGGCTTTGAGGGAATTACTGCTGCTTGAAGCAGCATTCACTTCTGGTTGAATATCTGCTGGACTATTTGAGGTGTCTGAAGAAGAGCATGTCAGCGGAGCGCAGCTGCCCTCTGGCAGGACTCCAAAACCGCAGAGAGCCCCCTCTCCCCTCTGCAGAAGTAGGGCAGCGAGGGAGGGCTGGGGGGAGCACTCTGCAGTCTGTGCTCGCCTCTTTCTGCAGCTTTTGGGGCATTTTGCTCTGCTTCACTTTTTTTTTATTCTTCCACACCCCCCCCCCCCCCGCCCCCCCCCTCTTATTTCCTGTGGAGTAGGGAACATCTGGGAATGCACTGATTTGCCTTTCATTTTAATTTATTTTCTTGTGGAAAACACAGAGAGCTGCGGTCACATAAGCACGCAATAGACTATGACAAGGAAAGGACCCCCTCCATTGTCAGGTCACAGGTTTTTACAGCTTCACAAAGAGCACCATCTGCTGGCGTCTATATATTTATTTTTCCCTGTTGTAAATCTTTTCCAGAAGAATCAGGCTTGTTATTGTCACTTCAATAAGAGTTCGGCATTTGCAAATTTAATTGAATTTCAATACAAGTGCAGAAGTTCTTTCCACGTTGCATCATCTACTATTAGAAAACATATTTTAGTGGCTGAAATTTATGAACAAACACTACATATAACATAGTTGAGATGGAGACCAAGGCCAATTTTGCACTCATTTATATGCCTTGCAAAAAGATCGGAGTTAATGGAGCTGAATGAGGTGTGAAGCAGTGCAAGATTTGGCCTATATGGTGGTATCATTTAATCGTCTTCAGGAGCCATTTCATTGGCAACATCTGTAGATGCATAAAGGTCACAAGTCTGCTAGCAGAGCTGCACAGTAGATTCCAGTTTATATTCTCCTCTCCTACTGGTATGTTCACTGGCTGACATCCATGAATAATCTGCCCATGTACAGTCAGAGAAGAGCTGGTGTAGGAACTACCATGCAACTTTGAAAGCAGAAGAAAGGAAGTCTATCCTAGAGAAAATACATATGACCAAAAAGCTTTTGGAAACTCTTTTCCTTCAGATTCTTCCTGATGCTGGCTAAGGAGGAGAAGGAGTAATTGGATCAGTGCTATAATGTGAAACTACGCAGGACAAGACAATTAAATTTCCTTTCTGTAATTGCAGCCTCTCTGGATGTCCTATTGCTGCAGCAGAGAAACTGGCTAAAGCTCAAGAGAAGCATCAGAACTGTGATGTGTCAAAATCAAACCAGGCATCAGATCGGGTTTTAAGGTATTAGAAATCACTATAATACTTATTATTATGCAGAATTCATCACACATTCACCTAATCTGAGAATTTATATACGTTGTATATACATATATATCTCTTTAAAAAAGAGTTAGAATTAGGGCTTCTGGATCCAGTTCTCACAGTGTATGTTTCCCAATCAATTTACATGGGGGAGGGTTGGTAATTATTTTGGCAAATACATGTAAAGCTGAAAAGCTCATTTTTGTCTTAGGCATTGTTTGGTGTAAAGATGACTGCTGGAGTGCAAAGTCTAAGAACAATGTGAAAAAAGTTGGTATCTTTTGGGAATAAACTAATATTTACCGGTAAGTCTTGGTTTTTTCAGCAGGCTTTTACTAGTAAATATCAGTTTAAATTAAACCAGAAGCCCTATTTACATTACCAGACTGGTAGTACACCTTTTGGCAGGACACTTGGAAAAATGCCAGGTATAGCTTAAATTCCAAAATAAGATCAGGCTTAGTTCTTTGTTCCTGTCTGTATTCCCCCAGTCACTGCCAGGAGGGATGGAAAGAAAGGAAAATCGTCGTAAATTTTCTTACGGGAAGGGCCTTGAACCAATATGACATAATTATACCCCTTATCTTCATCCATGTAGTATTCTGCATTTATCCAAAGCTGTATATCCAGCTTTGTGCTATTGTCTCCTCTTTTTGAGATATGTGGGTGGAAAAAGCACTATTTCCAAGGAGCTGAAGTGTGAAGGATACATGTAAAGGAACTAGACTTCTGCATGATTGTACCAGCCTTATGCTGATGATGCCCCAAGAGCTGCAGAATTTCTCCATGGATACTGCAGTATCTGTGGGCTGGGATAGGTACATCCCTCCCAGCTGCCTTGAAGAGAGTGGAGGAAGTGCCGCAGCTTTAGTTCCCACAATTTCTGACTTATCCCATAGGTTTCTTAGTATTTAGCTGTCTTCTAGATTTAAAATCTTATAGGGCTGCTTAAAATGATGGTTTTCTGCTGTATTATCAACATCATTGTTTGAATATTCTCTTAAAACTTCATCTGATCTTGATGGTCTTTTCAAAAACCAGTCTTTGCATAGAGCTAAGAACACAGAGTTATGGTTCACATCTACAGGAGATTTTTTGTCATGCCTGTTGACTTTTGTTTTCCTTCCGCAGATTGTTTCTCATGGGCTTCATGTTAACTGTCCCTGATTCAGATTGTACAATTTTTCATACAGCATCCCAGACAGATTTCTTAGAGGAGGGTTCTTCAAAACCTATTAATAAAAAACGCCCTTTGAGGGAATAACACAGTTTCTCACCTGATGGAAAAAGACAGATCAAAAATGCAGTGGCTTTTACCACTGCTCATTAGAGGGAAGCCACTGAAGTCAGATGCCATACAAAGAAGGCAACTGCTTAAAAGCAGCATCCGGTTTGCTGGCAAACTCCCTAGGAAGTTGTGCTGCAATCTTAACTTTGCTTGTGAACTTGCCTTGTATTTCAGGATTTATAGACAACTCAAATAATGCTTTCATCTTGTCTTCTGCTTCCCTTTTACCTTTAAGTCATTGAAGTATTTAAGATGAAGAACTTGGGAGCCGTTTATAATATTTGCATGCAGGCAACTGATGGGCAGACAGAGATGTTCTAAGAGTAAAGCTTGAATATTTGTCTTCATCCCAGTTTCCATCCCACTTGCATTTAAAATTTCTTACTTAAAAAGAAATCAAATTCATAGGACTTGTGATCCACAGAAATTTTGGATTTGCATCGAATGTACAGGATCTGAATTGCATTTTTTTTAGCTAAATATGATTATCTTGAGGCAGGATCAAAATATTATTCATATCAGCTCATTGTATAAACGAGCCCACTGTATTTTGCAAGGAAGAAGTGTCTAAAGGAATGAGCATACATAAATCAAAGGCAATAGTATGACTAATATGATTTCTTGGGTGATCTTTACATTAATATCCCGACTAAATTCTATGAAAATTAATTCATTCAGAAAAACATAATATTCAAAATCTATTTCTTACTATTTATCACATTCCACTTTGTCAGTCAGCATGATGATACTTCTGGTCTTGACTGAATTCATGTTCCTATGAATGTTTCTTACATTTCTTCTGGTTATAAATGCAGTAAAGAAAAAAAAAAAAGAAAAAGAAAAAAGACTTGATTATATGATTCTCGATTCCAGCAGAAGCACCTCAGGTGTGCTGTTCATCATCTTTACCTCCTGCTGAACACAGTAGGTAGACATGCAGCACTGTGTAGCATTTACTTCCTGTGACCCAGTCATGTAACACTTTCTTATATAGGTAAGGTTTGCAGGGTTGACCTTCATTTACCTGCTTGGAGAGCTGATGACTTCTGTGTCCACATGCAGAAGACAGTATGACAGTGGAGGAGTTCACAGCAGCATTCCTTCATTCCTTCATTCCTTCTGTGATTCCTTCACTGACATTTGACAAGGTTCTCCAGTGGCCGAATGAGATCAGTCAGGGCTTCTCCTGACTATCCTCCCTGATTCTAGACGAAAGAGCGATTTAGCTGGTAGAGTTTTATTCTGTATTCATTCACAGGACCTTCCTTAAGGTGTCTACCTGTGTATCAGAAATCACCCCTCCTGCCAGAACCTTTTATTTAAGGGTGAGCAGGATCTGCGAGGCAGCAGCTCAAAGTCAACAGAGATTGTGAGACTCTCCTGTGTGTTTCTCAAGATGAACATGGATATGTATATTGAGGGACAAAACAAGACTAGCTCTTTGGAAGGCATACAGGAAAACAGGATACAACTCTGTTGAAAGAAATTCAGGGGAAACTCCATTAATTAGGTGGAACTTCCAGTGCTGTTTTTCCTTTTTGACATTTAAAGGAATTTTTCCGAACTTCTTCTGTCAGTCTGCTTGCCCCTCTTTAATTCATCTCCCAAAAGAGAAAATGTTTGCTATGTGATGCAATTACACGGGGAAAGGGAAACCCTGAAGTATTTTAAAACAGAATTTTAAAATACTTTTAGCTACAGGATACATTTAGTAGTATTAGAATTAATTTTATCTAGGCTTTGTTCAAAAAAATATATATTATTTGTCTGCTGAAAATAACCAAACTAAGCAAATGCAATAATATATTGCTGTCTCTTGAGTACAAGAAATAACTAAGATTTTCTAATCTGAATTATAAATTATGCACAGACACAGTAAACTGAACTGCATCTAACAAACTTTACATATCTTTAATTTCTAGGCCCATGTGCTTTGTTAAGCAATTGGAGATCCCTCAGTATGGCTACAGAAACAATGTCCCCACCACCACACCCCGCTCCAACTTGGCCAAGGAACTAGAGAAATACTCTAAGACTACGTTTGAATATAACAGTTATGACAACCATGCCTATGGCAAGAGAGCCATAGCTCCCAAGGTGCAATCCAGGGATATATCCCCCAAAGGATATGATGGTAGGAGGTGCACACTCTTATACATGAGAGACGAGTTTGCAGTTAATCATGTTGTTGTATATGTAAACATCATACCAATGAGACATGTTTTCATGTTCATATAGTATTATGAGGAATGCTGTCATGTGTAAGCTGTTTTAAAGGCCCTTTTGAAATGCGTTGTTTTATACGGTGCTTGCTTCAGGATTGTTGCACTGTGAACATCTCCAGCTATTAAGCTCCTGGGATGTGTTGAGATCGCAATAAAAGCTAAGTAATAGAGCTAGTCTTTATGTTGCTATCTGGGAGACCTGGCCTCAAGGGTCACATTAGGATTCTCGCTTCCGTATGGTAGTTCAAGTAACCCATAAAGATAACATACTCCCTCTGTGGGGATATGGAAGTAGAAAACCTGGATCTCATTGCACTTCAGAAATCACTGCTACTTACTTAATGAGGCATTTCTTCTCATTTTGTCCGCATGAATACACCTGTTGAATTCTCTTGAAAGTCTAACATAAGAAGCGTATTTAGGACCAGGCTGAAAGTGGCTTCAGTTCAGGAGGAGACAATGGATGGGGTCTGTCAGGCAAGAGGATTTTATTAGGGGGAAGAAAATGAACTGCAGGATAAAGAGGGAAGATTTGGATTGTGGCTTTTTGAGGACATCAGGAGTTTTTCAGAGCAATACAGTTACACTTGTACATACATATTATGTGTGTGTGTGTGTGTATATATATATATAAAATATATATATATGTAAAACCAAACTGTGCCTTTATCTTTTCTTTTTTTTCTTTTTTTGAATGTTAACAATTTTTTTGTTGTTGTTTAAACATTTGATACCATTCGCTGACTGCCATAGGAGATTTCAGGCAGGTGTCAGATTTTTGTTTAGGAAAACAGAAATAAATATACTAGATAGAACAATTTATGCTGTTGCCTGAATACAGACTCTGACATTCAAAAGTAGGTAAGTGGAGAAAGGGAAAATTGCTACAGCTCTTTCCTTCATATATCTGATGTTTTGGTTATTTTGCTTTCTCATAGAAACAACAGGCATGTTCTTGCACTATAGCAGAAAGGAGAGGGGTAGTGAAAGGCAACATATTTTTGAGTTAAAGTGCCCTTTTTTCTTCTCTCATACACTCATCTTGTTTACCTGTGTCAGAATAAGGGCTTGAAGAGTATGAAAGGCAAAGCCCTAACTCTAACTGTGGTTAGTAAGCTAATGAGTGTATACTAATATAAGGTGAATGAGGTATTAACTGTTGTGTATATGCTCTGTCTACTCTTGCAGAAAGGAAGTAATCAGAGTATTGCTGGGGATTCTGTGGACATGTGTATTTTCAGATCAAATTACTGATGCTTAAGGCAACTGATAGATATTTTTATCATTTAAAACCACTTTTCAGCAAATAATTAAGAACTCCGCTTTCTTTCCCAAATCATCAGAACTAGAAAATCCATGTAACATTAAACACGAGTTTAACAGTGCCCTTAAATAATGAAAGGCTAAGGTGATGTCTTTATGCACACTCATCTTCCTTTGGTATGAGTAGGAATTTTACTTGAAGATAGGATCAGGACTAGGTTGTTTCACTGCTGTGAGCCAGAGAGGACTGAGGGACACTGTATACGTGTGATTCATGTTGGTAGAGCAAGTATACGTGGTTCTTGTGTACTCAGAACAGCTGAAGCCCAATATAGCTGGGACAGGTTGTTAGCTAATTCTCTATGGATTTGTTGCATACTCCTGGCTCTGCAGGAGACGGCAGATGCTGTACCTGGTTCCGTGTGATGTGTGTGCTGTTTGGCCAGATAGACATGCTGACGTGGTTCCAAAGATGGGACCTAATTTATACTCTATCACATGACACTTTTAGGATTCACGTATCATTGATATTCCATAATTACTGCATCATATTTGGCTTAAATTGGCAAAAGGTTTCCGAAGTTCCTCAGGAAAATCAGCTAAATTCATAGAACAATGAAGATTTCCTGGGCATGCTGAAATCGGACAAAGTTTTGGCACTGACTTTCAATGGGACAAGGATTTTGCTGACAGTTATTGTAAATAACTGAATATGAATGATATTTCATGAAGAGGCTCTTCTCTTAAAAGAGCCACTTTTCCTCAAAAAACTTAGCAGTATTTCTCTGTGATTTCATATTTGTGTGTAAAAAAAAATACTAATTATTGCTACTATAGGCATTATGGAGGTACAGAGTGCACATCTGTTATGTATGTCAGCAAACACGTTTATATGCAAGCAGATTTAGTTATGAAAAGTCAACCTGAAAAACCCGAAAGTAAGCCTAGGGTTTTGGGGGATCTTGCAAGTAAGCAGCACTTCAGTTTTCCTGACTATATAAGATGAGCCAAATAGTCTAAGGATATGAAAAATCAATAACTTCATGTCTCAATCCTTTTTTAATTGTAAGTTAGCACGGTATTTTCATCATCAGAGAAAGGGATTATATGTTCAGTAAGTGTATGGCTGTGAGTGACATGAACAAAACCAGCTCCTTTGGATTATTTTCTTGATTTTTTTCCCTGGTGAGCTTTAGTGAAAAACAAACAGAAAGTGGATAATTTGTACTGTGTGGTGGGATGCTCTGATAATTCTTGAGAAATCTTCTGTTTGTGGGCTTGTTTTTCCTTTGAAACCAGTTTCATAGTGTGTTGGATGTTGTGCTTATGGTATACAGCAGTAGAGATTCGATCAGCTGGACACAGCAGGCAGAGGAGACAGCAACTCTTTCCATTGCTCAGGTGATGGCAGGAGCTCCTCTCATTCCACCAGTAGTCCTGGGTCCTTCTGTCAAAACACTGAGAAAATGTTAGGAGTGGGATTCTTCTGATGATATCTAGACTTTTGTAATATCAGCACCTACATCTGAGCTCGTCACCACTTTCAGATCCAAAGAAAACAGATAGACACTTCTCTGATTCAGTTCATCTCCTCCTGAAATACTTATTTAATAACTGGTCAGGTGAATCATTACCTGAAAGTCCCTATTTTTTTTCACTATCTTTATAGGAAGCCTATAGTGACTAGGTCAGATACCTGAAGTTAGATGAGATTAATCTCTATTGTGCAAGTCAGAAAAAGTGTTGAAACTGTAATTAATTTACGTAACACATTCAGTATTTTGGCAATACTGGGGATGAAGGTGCCTGGGCAGAATTTAATTCCACTGCAAATGTCTTCCTTTGGTCCTTTACATTGATGAGATCTCTCCCACTCTTCCATTGCTAATTAGCAAGAGGAGCCTGCTGTAGACTTTGCGAGGTTCTTTGTAATCAGCCCCTAGGCGTGTCTGATGGGAGGGCAGTTTGGGTATGCAGCTGGTTAGACCTGGGTCTGTTATTTAGTGGGGAAGGTGTTCTCCACATTTGGTTTCACTACAGGTCACGAAGCGTAGGTGGACTGCAGAGTTTCCAAAACCTGGTGCCATGGGGTTGAGCGGTATATCAAGCAGAATTATCTGGTATTGAAACGATGCAGCTTTCCCTTCATTAGAGATCAACTTGATTTAGTTCATTATAAATTAATGATCTTTGTTTCTCCTGAAAAGCTAATGTGAAATGAACAGTCTGGGTTATGTGACTCATCTTAAAATGTACAGCTACAGTAAAGTTAAAATAACCATGGCCATTTCTCTCTAAGTGAGTTTTGCTAAAATTATTGGTAATCTAAAAGCTAATAATTTCATAGCATGCTTATAGCACTTTACACCTTAAAAGTGTTTTGCAAGTGAATCACAACACAACTAAATTTTAGAAGCAACTCTCTATTGATAGGGAAAATGAATTTGAGGGATAATATAGTTTGACCAAGGCCACAGAGGAGTCCGTATCAGAGCCTACATGAGTTTCTGATGGTTAGTCTGATATATAAAGCTGACTCTTTCCCTCCCTTTCTATAGCACACATTCTCATATATATAATTTCCCATGTAGTATGTCTCTTACGTCTGTCTAAATGTGACCTGTTATTAACAAGACTAACATTTTTTGCAAGTGACAGAAGTCTTATTTACTCATGTGAATTTTGAAAGATATTTCTAATTTGACAAGTTCAGTGGTACAGGGTGTTTGCTGTGCTAACACAGTAGAAACTGAATTATGCAGTCATTTTCTTCCTTAAGTGTAGGAAAATTCATGTACGTCTTGGATACGGTTACAAAGTAACAATGCATAAATGCTGAATTTTTAATGACCACTACTGACTACTATATTAATAATGAAACTCTTGAGAAATAGTTCACAAGTTTATTATTAGTCGATACCCTGCTAGAGTAGTGCTACTATGTGTTCAAAACAAAGAAATGTGATGAATGTTTAGCATTCACTTCACTTAAAAAAAAATCACACCCTGTGCATTATGTGGCTTTCCTGAGAAAACTCCATCTGTTATGAATTAAGTGAAACGCTATTTTCTTTACAGTAAAAATAACGCCATGATTTTTTTTCCCCGTTTTTTAGAGAAAGGAGGATGACATAAGCTCTAGCAGAGGTATTTTGCTTTCAGATTCTTCTTTTGAACCCTGCCTGCCTACCAAAGCAGGCTGTGGTTCACAAATGGGCTGTGCTCATGGGAGCAGATTATTCTATGTACGTCTGCTCAGACAAATACACCTGAAGAGTCTGGCATTTAAATGGAGCCCGTCACGGAAGAGCTCTAGCTAGGGCCTGACCTTCTTTGTATAGCTCTCTAATCAGCGTGCTAGTTGGTTATTGTTGTGCTGGGCTGTATGGTACAGTCTCTGCAGTATACATTTCCATCTTAAGGGCAAGTAGTTGCTGTAATATGCATGTATGTATGACCTCGGCTTTCATTTTTTTTTAATGAAAATTCATAAACTTTTAGATTTAGGAGACGAGCTGACGCTTTCTTGCATTTTATATAAACACTTTTAAAACCGTTTATTTAGGAAGAGGGTTGGAGAAATAAGTGGGCTAATGAGGCTGTTTTGCATTACCGCTAGAATACTTGTGGCTGCGAGGAGCGGTGCTCCTTGGATTCCGAGAGGCTGGCCGGGAGGTTTGTCAGTGCCTCAGCCCTTCGGTGACTGCTCACGGCCTCTGTGGGTCAGACCACAGCTGGGTGCCACTGTCCTCGGCGTGAGCAGCACAGGGTGGCTGTGGTCCTTAGTGCTTTTGCAGAGAGCTGTAGGTGCTCGGGTTGTTTCGCTTGAATCTGTTTCCATCTATACAGCCACTGTATAGTGTACAGGCACTGCTTCTGCCTTTGTGCAAGCCACGGTAAAGCTCATGTGTGACTACCACCTTTCTTATTCCATCGTGTTCCTCTCCGATGGCCGGTGTCGTAATACTTGCCTGTGCTGTGGGAAGAAGAAACCTTTTAGGAAGCATGGGGTGTTTGTGGGCATACGGGTAGTGCTGTGGGCCAGAGACCTGACAGTGGGCTTGATCTCCAGCGGGTGTGGGGAGTCTAGGCTTCAAGTTAAGAGTTTCCTCATGTAAATATGAGAATGTCCTGTAGTGTTACGTTGCCCCTTGTAAATTAAAGCAAATGAGCCAAGCAGATCCTGCCTTCTGTCTGACTATATATGTGGGGTAAAAGCAGTGTTTCTGTGTTTTTATTGTTTTCTAAATCCAGCCTGTTTGTCAGAACGATTCATGATCATGTCATGCAGATATTTACAGGAGGTTATTTCATAAAAACTCACATATAAAACTCACATATGTAGCATATAAAAATCACAGACAGAAATCAAGAAATACAGCCATCATTCTTATTGCCGTCTTTTTTTTTTTTTTTTTTTTTTGCATCAGTTACTGTTGCTCATTATAAATTTCACCTCCAGCAGTTTGTTTTTCTCTTCGCTTCTGCAGAATGCTCGTTCTTTTGAGTCATCCTTGTCATGTTTCTTCCCACAGCTAAGCGCTACTGTAAGAATTCAAGTCCAACCAGCAGCACAACGAGCAGTTATGCCCCCAGCAGCAGCAGCAACATGAGTTGTGGTGGAGGCAGCAGTGCCAGCAGTACCTGCAGCAAGAGCAGCTTTGACTATACTCATGACATGGAGGCAGCGCACATGGCTGCTACGGCCATTCTGAATCTCTCCACTCGCTGCAGGGAGATGCCTCAGAACCTCTCCACTAAGCCTCAGGATCTCTGTGCGAGGGTAAAAATCAGTAATTCTGTTTGTTGATGAAGATTTCTCTTTGCTGCACTTGCTCTGTGGCCCTGATAGATAGAAGAATAGCTTTAGTACATCTTGCTAATTTTCTTTTTTTTCCCCCTTTCCCTCAAAATTAACATAATCTGGTGGCTCTGCTAAAGCAGGGAGGGGGAAAAAAAAGATGCAAATTGCTCACAAGTATCTCAGGAAATCCCGATCGGTATATAAAGTGATGATACTGATACTCCTTTTTTTAATTTGTCTCTTATTTGTGAGATCTACAAAGTGGTATTAATTGCACTACCGATTTTTTTACTAAGCACAATCTGATTCATGCATTTTGTGAAAAGATTAATATTTAACGATGTATTTTCATTTAAAAGTCACAAATGAGACTGAAGATTGTAAGAGCTAGTACAAAGAAATCTATGCTACTTCTATGTTATCGTTTCTTGCCTGTCTGTAATACCACAGCTCTTAAGTCACTGCATATTATATTTGAAATGAACAAATCCTCCAGTACAGGTGACTTTAAATGTGCTCAACAGCAGTGCAGGGTCCCTAATGTTCTGTATGTTCATAGAGCCTCCGTATATGATGAAACTGCTATACAGGTACAAACAAAAGCTTTTGTTGTTAAGCTTTATATATTAAGAAAAACGGTGCACTATTAACAGTCATTAAAGGTTTACCTAAAGATTTTTTTTTTTCATTATAAACATTAAGTTTCACATCTGATAGCTGTTAGGAAATGAGTATTTAATATGCAGCAGCAAACAGTACGGTGTTACCTATAGGAGACCACTAGATGGCTAAGTAGACAGATGCAGTGCAGAGGAAACATTTTTATTGTGCTTATAGAAGAGCTTTTGAGCTGGCAGACATGTTCTGTTCTTCTGCATATAGACAAAGGTTTTCTTCCCCTTCTCATGTAAAGCCCCTTGATCATTCATAATAAACTAAACTTGTAGCAGTAGGTATGAGTAATAATCACGATTTAAAGCAGAATGGCTGGTGACTTTGTTTTCAGATGCTGCTTTGTATATTAATTCATTTAATACTCTTTAAGAGGGAAATCTCTTTCTGGCACGTAAATAACTGCAGTTGTTCTCTATATCGACACAACAGAAGAAGTTAGGATGCACTGCTAAAAATATTCTGTCTCAAAATCAGAAGGGGCCTCTTTCCTAAAGTGTCGCCCTATATTGAGACTGAAAGAATGAATCTGAGAAGATAAACAACTCTTTTCTAAATTAAATTAGCAGGATAGCAGCAATTAGGTGTATGCTCTGACAAAAGGCAGTAATTCAGAAAGAGAGATTTGCATTCACAGTGCTTTTCTGCAGCTCTGTTGTTAGTCCAGAGGAGAGAGAGTCGTCAGATGTATGAGGAGTCAGTCGTGTTCACAGTAGTTTTGGAATGAAATTTCTTGTGGAGCATTTCGTTTTTGAAGAGATGAAGGATTCTCTGTGGGCATTTTTAATTTATCTGTCCTTAACTTTATAAAATTTTGAAATTTGTCTTCATTTTAAGCTATCTTATTTCTCCTCACCTAATATAAAACCCTTTTTTGTTTCTCTAAAAGAAAAAGTCAGGGCCCATACTTACCCTATTTTTCACAGGACCTCAGTCACCACAGAAACTGGCACAACTATTGTGGTACCTAAATTTATTGATTATAAGATAGATATATAAAATGTTAATACATTTACAACTGGAGGGAAGGAACTGTGAAATTTGAATGTATTTCCTCATTGGTAAATGGCATCCAAAAGGACTTGTTTTGGTACCCTACCTCCCTGTTTAATTTTCTGATGTTATCTATTCAGGCATTGACTGTTAATGTTAAAAAAAACCAAAGAAACAAAGATTATTTGATGCCAGCTGGTTTTTGTTACTCTGATCATCCAGATAGGTGTGAGGACTGGAAACAAGAATTATGCAGATGTTACCTCATAGACACTCACCTGTCACAGAATAAATCGAGAGCATAAAGATGACGACAAGAAAATACCTTTAGAGATTTCTCCTTTTCATTCCAAATTTTGCACCTGTGTGCTGGCTGCCAGGAGGGGTATTGAAGACTCTCCCCTCTTCCTCCAAACATCAGATTAGCCATTCAGGAAGAAATCCACTTTAACAGCATTAATGTTGTGTAACAGCATCATGCTATGTGTGGGAGGGGGCTCAATGCTTACAATCTATAAAGGAATGGAAAAGCGTTTTATCATTCTGCTAGGCAATCAGATTGACGAACACCGAGAGGTAACAGTTTGCTAGTGTGAAGCCGTATTAACAGTATTTTTCTTATTTTGACAGAATCCTGATATGGAAGTCGATGAAAATGGAACGCTGGATCTGAGCATGAACAAGCAGAGGCAGCGAGATGGTTGCTGTACCATTTTGACACCACTGGAGCCAATGTCCCCGCAACGGCAAGCCGTGATGAATAACCGGTGTTACCAACTGAACGAGGGTGACTGCTGGGACTTGCCAGTGGACTACACTAAAATGAAGCCCACTAGGATAGATGAAGATGATTCCAAAGAGATTAATGTATGTCTTTTCCATCTATTAGTTCTCCTTGCAATCTGATTTTCGTAATTCGTTAAATTTCTGAAATTTGAAGGGAAAGAGGAAACAAAATGAATATGTGGTAAAAATGATGGTTTTCTACAAAAAGGACTTTCTGCTGGTGAATCTTTAGGACTGTATCATGATGGCACACATTTGATCTGTGACTAAGTTCCATAAGGCAACATTTGAACCATGAATGTGAATCATATTTTCTAACAGTATCATCTTGTTAACAAATATTTTCTGCAGTAAAGACGTTTCACTGTATCCAGATTACATTGCCTGTATAAGCAAGTTGACATAACTGTGCAATGCTGGGATAATCAGCTCTCAAGACAAGATATTCTCCTGAATTTGAAAACCATAAATGATGTGCTGAGTATTTGAAAGCATGTATTACTTAGAAATCAATTTAAACAAAAGCAGCAGAGTATAATGTAAGCTTTCAACTATTTCAGCTAATCTTCTAAATTACTTATACTCTCCTTATAGCTCTGCGTGTGAAAGGGCCTGTATTAATGAAATACTTTGTTTAAAGAATACAAAGAAGGGATATTAGAAATAAGTATTACTTTTCAATTTGTAATACAAAGACAACAGCAAAACCTTTTAAACAGAGGAAGCAAATAAAGAAAATATGTTAGTGAATTTGTTTTACTTTTCAAAACTTAAAACAGTCGTGACACTGAAGAGGTCCACTGACAAGTTTTGATGTCACTGCTTTTGTTCGTCAGGTTTCAGCCTTATCCACTGGGTAGTTTACAATGCTGCACGCAACGCAGTTTAGCCATTTGGAGAACTATAGAGGTTGTTCCCTGTTTTTTCTTGGTTTATAACAGAAAATTAGGCTAATCATTTGTGTGTAGCACATTTCTTGCCACTTTTAATTAAAACATAGAACTATTTTCAGTAACTTTGAAACGTATAAAAAAGTGGCATATTCGCTAGATACTCTGAATGCATTCTAGCTCTGGTGTTAATTACAGTTTTGCTATTAATTTCACTGCAGTTAGGGGGAAATCTGTCACTATCAAGGAAAAGTGAGGTAAAACAGAGCATAGCATATATTTTTTTAGAGTAAGCAGAACTTCCTATTTCTACTGTGGTGTTCATAGCACCATCTGCAGGAATAGTGAAATCAATGCACTTATCCACTTCATTCCTGAAATAGATGATTTTGGATTTCTGAATGCATCAGTAAAGTTAATTATAAATTATATAATTATATTTTGCCAGGCAGATCCATTGAAGTTTGCCCCAGATTGAGATTCTGTGTGCAGGTGTTGAGATTGCTCCTGTTTCATCTTTGAGATGTTCTAAACAGTTAAAATGTTATTTAGGGCAGCTTTTTGATGCATAAGATACCGTATTTAGTCATCTTTTTTCCCTTGCCTCTGTTTTGCCGTGATTTTAGAAAAGAATACTGATTCTTTTAAAGCAAAATAATGACAGCTGTAAGAAAAGCTGCATTTTCCCCTTTTTTTTTCTTTCATAATTAAGTAACCTATATATACCACGTATTGTGAAGTCTTCATTGAAATACCCAAGTATTATCTAAAAGTTTAGTAAGTGAAGGAATACAAAATAATTTCATTAATTTTCTCTGGCAAAATAGAATAAAAATGGAGATAGCATCTGATGGCTCTGCTTCGCATTACCTTGTGTAAGTTGTAGCCTCACCTACCTGAAACTAATGCTTGTATATTTGCCTGTAGCCAGAAGATTTGGATCCTTTCCAAGAGGCGCTTGAAGAAAGAAGGTATCCTGGTGAAGTTACAATCCCAAGCCCTAAACCCAAATACCCTCAATGCAAAGAGAGCAAAAAGGATTTAATAACGTAAGCATAATGTGAGGTGAAATTATTTTTCTCCTTTTAACCTCTTCTCTCTGTCTTTTTTTAAACAAACGAGTACATATACGCCTTGCAGTATGAGCATGCAACATTTGCAGCATATAAATGTTTCAAACTGCCAGTTAAGTAAAGTGATAAGCTAATGTGTATTTGCTTGTTCTTAATGATGCTATATTGTATTGAGACGCCATTTTCATTTAAACCTGTTCATTTTGCAGCTTTTCGATTAGGATGCTTAAAACCCCTTGCAGTCATTGCAGCTAAACTGGAAACAATGAAACTTTTAAAAGCTTTTTTTTTAAACATACTTACTATTTTGGCTGTTTTTGTTTTTGTTTGGTGGCAGATGTCCAACACCAGGGTGTGATGGGAGTGGTCATGTGACTGGTAATTACGCCTCACATAGAAGGTGTGACTTCATTTTTTTCATGGTGGATTCTGTCTTTTCAATTTATTGTTTTCAGCTTACCTCAACAATGCTGTCAAAGTAAAACGTTGAACTATGTGTTAACCCTTTGAGTAATATATGTTGATCTTAAAAGCATGCTAATTTGTGTGTTGTATAAACGTCTTTTATTTTTAAATAGATTACTAAAATTTCCAAAGTATTCTTAAGCATTTAAGTAGTTAACCCAGGAATCTCAAATACTTTTTGTTACATTTTACTAGTTCATAGAGAAACAAACAAACAAACAAGAACATTTACAGTATGTAATTTTGGAAGTAATGTTGATACCTAAATATATTCAGAGGGTTAACTATATTACAAAATTCAATATTACAGCACTTGCCCCATCGCTTTTCTGCATTACAAACTTTTACTTTTTAATTTTTATGTTGTGTTTGTTTGGGAGCGTTCAGTTAATAAGAAGATTAACTTACTTGTATGTCCTGCCATGTCTTACAGTTTATCTGGCTGTCCCTTGGCTGACAAAAGCATTCGAAGTATGCTGGCCACAAGCTCACAAGAACTCAAGTAAGATATAAAGAACAAATATTTCCTTTATAAATATTTATTTGACTGCAAATTGTGTATAGTTGTATCAGAAATTAGAAACACTGTCTGGAGAGGTGCTGCAGAAGGGGCTGATCCTGCTTGGAACGTGTGCTGAAATCTCTAGAAAATCCATACAGGCTGGTTCTATACATAAGTCTGTTGATGTAGCATTTCCTTTTGTGTATTCATTAGGTGATAGGGATGGAAAAATTCAGAACTTCTGGAATTTCATCTAAATGGTTCAATTCCTATCCATTTTTTTCCTGAACATTTTAGTTTTTACTAGTTAGAACAGAAAATTCTCATGTGATTAGACTGATGGAATGCTTCTGATTACACAACCAATAAAATGCTGTAGTTTCTCAGACACAGATCGGAGAGAAGAGAAGACGATTTGTTTATCCCTAATGCTTGCATAATTTTCCCCAGGTTTATATCACTGTTATCAGCTTAATGCATTTTCTCATTTGACTATGCTTTTTAGTGTTGACTTAGTTATTCCCCTACTTAAAATGCATTCTTTACAATTCCTTTTGGTTCTTTGGAGTGACAATTGTCAGCAAGGAAAGTTAGAGAATCGTGAGTCTTAGCTTTGATCTGTCTTCTTGCACCATATGCTGGACTGCGACTCTGTGTGTGGAAGAACTGTCGCATTTGTTAGTGCTATGAGATAGTGGTACTCCTGAGTTGGTGCTATGGCTAACATGGAAAGACATTCACAAGTAACAAGGAAAAATTGGGTAGGGAAAGTATGAATGGGTAGCTTATGCTGCCATGCTAAGCAGTATTCTGTCTTTACCACACACTAGTGCCTTAAGAAGCATTTCTTGAGTTCAGTACATACCTTGATGAAAAAAACAAACCTTGACGTAAAGCATGGGAAAGATAAGAAAGCAAGCATGAGGAAGCTGCTGAAGTAAGATTGCTCTCTATTCTTAGCTAATCTAGTCATTAGATGCAAAAAATAGGTATAAAATTTACAATTTATTTCCCACCCAATCAAAAATAACTATCAGTTTAGATCGTGATGGTATCTGCTGCTAGAAGGCTATGTGATATGCAAGGGGAAGGGGTGTAAATGGGATCAGCGAAAACATGTAAGCATAAGCAGAGTGCAATATGGACACATAACACCAGAGAAACTCGGATTCAGACCTGGATTTTGGGTTGGGATGGGTCAAGCGGTAGATGTTTGGGGAAATGCAATTACATAAACAAAACACAGACAAGACTCTTGGGGCAGCATGAATAATACTTTAAGCACATTCGTTGCTGCTTTAAACCTTTACAACATTTCCACCTGTGTTAGGAAAGTAGTCCTGAATTACCCTATCTCCTCTGCCTTTCTCAAGCATCTGCAGTCAAGCCTGCCTAATAGAGACGAGGAAGAAAAAAAAATCACTTAAACTTGAGACTACACTCCTGCCTTATGCCATTCTCTCTACCTATCTCAAGTTTTGCATAAGCAAAGAAAACAAGATTAGGTCATATTTAAAGTTATATTTTTAGGTTTAGCATCTATTATTTACTTAGCGTTTAGCATAAGTGATTCATTTAGCATACCTGTTGAACACATAAAAACTGTTCAGTAAATTCAAAAGTTAGGAAATGCCAGAATTTTAAGCAGGCCAACTTAACTCGGTTCTCTTTCGCATTTTCATTACAAGGCAATCCTTCATTTTCTGATCACATATTTTTCCATAGGGTAACAAAGTAATTCATTGCACAGGGCAGACAGCAATCACTGCATAAGCAGCTAATATATTTCTTCTCTTTTCCTCATTATCCCGTGTGTGTTTTCACCGCACTTTTCTCAGGCTGTACTCTCAGGATGTAGCTACTAATTCACTCACATATTTGTCACTACCATTGCATCTGAGTGTTTCCTAATTAATTTATCTTGGTTATAAATTAATTTTCATCCACACTGTAGCTAATCCAGGTTGGTATTATCCCCATTTTAAAGCCAGAAAACATAAGCATAATTTTGATTTTTCTGGTTTGAGACTTCTAGGACATACTTTGTCAGAGTTCTTCACGCTGTAGAGAACTGTGTGCATTCAAAGCCAAGTAGCCATTGAATTCGCTTGGAGCTGTGGGCATTCAGCAGTTCTACATGATGGGTGATTGACTATTTGTGGAAAGGGATGAACTCTACAGAAAAAGCAGGATAGAGTCCAGTGATCCAGAACAGCAGTTGGACTCTCCTCGCCCCAAACTCTAATCGGTTCCAGCTTCCACTTGGTCCATTCACTCCGTCCTATTTTCCTTCATCATTTTTCCTACATTGCTCCCTGTTTCAAGCTCCTCTTCTAATCAGCCCGCCTCCTGCCTCCATCACATTTATATTTTTATTGTCTTCTACCTCTTAGCCATCCTACTGAAATTGGTACAGAGAGAAGTAAAGCATCTTCGCATTTCTCACATGTATTCGAAAGCAGGGAAGTAGGAGTCCTATGGATGGTGGCATCCGTTATACAGCTCTCATTTATCCTCTTGTTCTCTACCTAATATGGAAGAAGATGTGATCATGTAAATGATAATGCATATGCACAAAATAGCTAAACCAAAGCTACATAAGTGATTTTGATTTTGGAATTTTAAACTGTGAAGTACTTAGTTTGCATCTGTTATATTTCTGTGTGAGTTTTGGGGGTATAATTTCCTTGCCTTTAAAAAGAGCAAGCTGAAAAGAAGCAGAAATTCCATCATGTGGGATCCTACTGGCTCTCTGTCAGGCCACCAGCCACCATGGGAACTTTTGATACCTGCTGTATAGGTCACCTGAACTACGGTGGTAGCAAACAGGAGTAGAAGGTATAACGCTCTGCATGGACTGGCAGCAGGAGGAGGTGGGGAACATTGCTGGTGTGTTTCATAGATATTTGCTGACAGCAGAAGAGTAGTGATAATCAGTAACCTGGGCTCCTGCCCCAGGCTGTAGAGAGAAACGTACACACATTTTTTGCCTGTGTCCCAAGCTGAGATCCCTTCTGTCCTCTCCCTTTCAGTCTGTACCCTACCCGTCTCTTCTTCATCTCTTATTCCTTGTTCCGGTTTTCGGTGTAATTGTTTCCAGTCATCCATAAAGATTTCAACCTCTGTAAAATTTCTGGCAAATAGTTTTCTAATGTGTGAGGTACAGAGAACAATTGAGAGTGCGACAGAGGAATTGATAGCGCAGCATAGGGATTGTATTTCTGGACTGCGTAGTTTGGAAAGATTTCATACTTTTATGGCTTTGCCATGCATAGCTTATGTAACAAATATTGCATATGTGCTGGTAAAGCCTTTATGTCATATTTTACCAATCCACACTCTCCTTCTGTGCATTGTGGAACACACACAAGCTATTTATAATGCAGCTTCCTAACTGGGATTTTGCTAACACACTGATTCTTTTTAAGGCCCAACTAAAATAAAAAGTAGCATACAATTCAAATAATATTAATGAATAATGTCTTTCAAATAATATTCATAAACAAAATAATATGAGAATCTTAAAAATGAGAAAAAGTTTATTTGTCTTAATAGTTATGCTCAGTGTATTTCCTTTTGGTAGCTGTGGCTCCATAAATTCCATCACCCACATTTCCTGGCTCCCACAATGACAATGCTGCAGCTTTCAATTAAATTGTTCCAGGGTCGACCTAATTATTCCCCCATTATTTCCCCATTATTATCCCATTATTGCCACCCATGCTTCTCTTCTGTAAGGCTTCTTGCTCAGGTTTACTGAGCAGTTTGTACAATTCTCCACTTTTCACCCAAAGCCCAAGTGGAAACATGAGAGTCTTTGTGCATAGTTTATCAGCAGACCAAAGCAGTTACACAGCCTGGTCAATGGTCTCCAAATAACAGAAGAATTTCTTCAGCTTTAATTTTCAGTTACTGCTGCCAGCAAAAAAAAAGAGGTCAATAGCTTTAAGGGTCTCTGAAGAAATTAATATCTGGCAAGAATCCAAACTTCTCCGGCATTAAGATTTGGGTTATAGAACTTGTGAAAAGCAACTAATTTTTAAAGGATCCAGGGACACTATATTGATGAGTAAACTTAAATATGATGGGAAGGCAATTAACAGCCCACCCAGTGACAGCTACCAATATTAAAATATTCATAAGTTAAATCCAGTTTAACCTTACCCAGGGGCTTTTCCTTATCAGTTTCTCTTATTTACTCCTCACAGGAGGTTTTTCTAACCGTTACAGATACTACAAAACTGTAGTCCCATTGTAGAATTATAAACACTATAAAAAACCAACATTTTGAAGTACTGTTAATCTTACTCAAAATAAAATTTAAAACCCCCTAAAATGAATTATTGTTTTTAAAAGGACACATTTTGATCATCAGTAAATCAGTCCCAGTGAAAACGCAACATACTGGCTGAGAGCATTTCTACTCGGTGTACTACCGACATGGGATCCAGAAAACCTGGGTATTGGAGACCCCCCAAAATGACAAACTTAGTTCTACTTATTGTTACTTTGATGTAAAAATAATCACCCTTTTTCAAAGGCCGTGGTTAACTAAGTATTAGCTTGGTCTACTGTGGAACTGATTATTAAATTGTTAACATTTAACCTTGTCCCTTGGGTCAGTTTTCTGCCAGAAAATCCCATTAATGCTTATATTAAAAAATCTGAACCTCAGAAAGATTTGCAGTTCAACCAGGTGCCTACAAGTGTGGATGCTTATCCGATACTGTTGTAATATGCCCAGTCCTTCAGTCCCAAAGCACCTGTGTCTCTGTGTAGATTTTGCATGTCAGTGTTTCCTGTGGTGGACATCTTTTGGTATTCCCTGTGGCACTTACAGGGAGGAGTACAGTCTCATTGCCCTCTCTACAATGAAGCCTGAGAGCTTTTCTTTTCCGCATCTCTTCTTAAATCGAAGCGAGGAGTTTGGTCTATTTTTGCATATTCTCCACAATGAGTTGGAATTTATGTGCCACCTTCTTCTTTCCATGTCACTCTGCCCTAATTTTCATATTCCTGGTGGTCATCTTCTGCACTTTCTCTTACCTTCCTTCTATCCTTGTCTCCGTATTCCCAGATGTGTCATCCTAGGTAGTGTCTTCCATTTAGTTCAGATGGAAAGCTCTGACACTTTCCCTGTTAACGACAACTCTTCTTGGAAGAGCAACTCCGTGCAGTACATTTTTTTCTGGATAGAAGGATATCCTTAGCTCATACTTCTAGGGAAACTCTTTCATGTTAGAATAATCTCTAATACTCACTTTTTATTGGTGTAGTTTTACTGCAATTTGCTCAGCAAGAACTAGCAACTAAGAAGGGATATCCTTGCAGAAATGGAGAAGCCTGTGTTGTATTTATTCTGATGAAAATATAAAATAAAATATTACTGGAAAAAAGTAATATTTTCTTCCTCGCTTTAATGATCTTGCAAAAAATAGGCCTTCTCCAGTACAAAGTTGAAATGTAGAAACAAAATTTAATAGGATACATTAGTAAAACACCACAGAAACATTCCCCTCTTTGGACAGGTAACCATATTATTCTTGGACATTGATCGGTACCTATCCTCTCATACCTGGATAGCTCTCCCAATGTACAGTCGCGTTTTGCACTCAAACCAATTATTTCTGCAGAGGTCTTTTTAGCTGCTGAAGTGATTTCTCCACCTACATCCTGTGTTTGCTACTTGAGATGTTTCTGATGTTCAGTTCCTGGGTGTACATTTGTTGCTTCATCAGCACAGGATTATTATCCGTTGCCTTACTTTGCCTTTCCTTTCCTTCCTTTCCCTTCCCTTTTCCTGCTGAGATTACATCTGTCCTCCTATAAGAACTCAATAGGACTATGACCCATTATATAGTTTTCACTCACTTTTTTTCTTAGAAAATTACTCTTTGTTGCAAGAGGAATAACCATTTCCATTCTTATTAGCTATTTTTACCCCTGTTGTTTGTCCTCTTTTTTTTTTTTTCCTACATGGGAAACTTCATAGATGTTGTCATTACAGTTTTTCTTGAATACTGGGGTTGTTGAGCCTAGTAAGTAACCTTGTGTTATAATGAAATACTCCTTTGATGCTAAGTATGTGTCCTTTGAATCTGCAGATAGTTCTTTAAGTTCCTTGATGTTTTAGCTAACTTTTATATAGAAAATGTGATTGCAGGGACCAGACGTGATGTATTTGGTGTAACGTTAAAAATTGCTAGAGTGAGTCACTTGTAAATTATAGTGTTTTATTAACTTATCTGCAATATTATGGTAAAACAAACTGTGGTTTTTAATGTGTTATTAAGTTGCAAATTAGCGTGCAAGTCTAATTTAAATTATTAAAAACAAAACCAAGGAACATAGATCCCCGGTATTAGTTCACCTGTAAGGAATAATCTTTCCCATTTTGTTCGCCTAGATCCTTGGGCCAAGTGAAATTAGGAATCTCGTGTGGTTTCAGTGGGTTTTTTTTGCATTTTTGTTTCCTGTATTTATTGCAGATTTCCACTTGGATACCTTATCTTTGATGGCAGCATGCATGCCTGGCCAGAACAGAACACCTTGGGCTCTGTTCCTGCACTTCTCAATACTCAAATGGGCACTGTAGGTTATACCTAGCATTTCCAACCTCATGTTGTGTGGTGTTATGATAATGTCCTTTGTATAGAAACCCATCATCTGCAGCAACCTCATCTCTGTAGTCGCAATAAGTTTTATATATGGAAGTGGCTGGGCTTTTTTTCTGTTAGAATAACTCATTCAGACTCTGGTAAGGTTGAGTCATTCCATTATTCTCACTTAAGTTTGTCAACTTTTGTCTCTAAAATGGAAAATACTTGAGTTCTGTTTACATGAGACCCTTCATCATTGTTTTCATTACTGAGAGGTAGTCTTAAAAGCATGTACTCCCTAAAAACCTCCATCTGCATATCACTACCTCTGATGCTGTGAAATGTTCCATGCAGGCACAAAAATGTTTGCATGAAGCACCTTGCAGAATCAGGGCCTTAGTAAGTTTTCAGTATCATGAAATACTCTGAAATTAGAGGCTTCATTTGCACAGTGGCATCTACAATACCCAGATAGTTTATGGCCTCTTTCTTTGTGTACTTAATTATTTGAAACAGAAGATACTGATAGCTGTACTTTTTTACTGTTTGGATTTTAATCAGTATTTAAAACCATTCGCCACTTAGTTATCACCCAAAATAGTCTCAATTCAGATGTACAATCACTGAATTACAGTAATTTTTTCAAAACAACCTGTGTGATTTAAGAGTCTAAACTTTGTTTTCAGAAGGAATGTAAGTGCTGAGCATCCTTCCATATGCCTAACTTGGAAAGTGGAATCCAGTGTCTGCAGTAACAACTTAGCTTAGTTCCTAAGCTCTTCACTAATCACCAAATATTTCAGTGTGAATATTTATTTGAAAGTTCATTTTAATTTTCAAAAAATTCCTCTTGTCAGTCATTCCAGTGCCATTCTGTGCAGTCCCTAAGCAGCTATTCTGAGAGGAGCACTTAATTGTGATTAATGATCAATGAATTCGCTTAGTGATGTTAACATGCCCAGTGAATCTCTCTAAGGCCTTCCTGTCTTGGAGTCTTTCCATTTGTACAGTTGCCTCTGCCTTCCTTGGGTTTGGTCATACTTCTTTGTCATTGAATGTGTCCTACATAATTAATCTCATTCAGCCTGGCGTTTGCTTGTGTTCAATCCAAGGCTCTTTTTCTTTGGCACAATTTGGTTATTGTGCAAACTCCCATTGTTATGTTGATCATTTTTGCTTCAAATCAACAGATCATAACCAATTGCTCATTCCATCCAGATCCACAAAGATCTGCAACATGATGCTGTGGTATATCCCAAGTGCTGAGGCAACCCCATGGGAAGTTGCATCAACTATACAGTTGCTAAAAGGCAAATTAAAAGTGCAGTGTTTTGCACTTTCTGTGTTTGGTCAGTCTTGCCAAAACCCTTTAATATATACCCTGAAATAAAAGTAATTTTTTCACTCAAAATCCTAAATACGATTGTCTGGATCCTCAGTTGGTGTAAATTAGCATAGCTCCATTGCCTTCAGTGGAGTTAAGTTAAGATACAACAGTGATGATCTGGGCAGGTGCCCTCAGCTGTTCTCTTGGGTTAGCATTCATGTTTGATTGCCTTATTTAAATCTTTTGAATTTAAAGAACTCCTTGCATTGTTTGGTTTCTTAGAATGGCCAATTGCGAACTCGATTACTTGGTGTCTGTATCTGCACAGTAACATCTGATTTTGTTAAGTTCACCCCTTTATTTTGATCTCAGTGCTATTGGGACTTTATGTGGCACACATTTTTTGCAGCACTGTAGTAGCTATATCAGTGTTTTATCTCTCTAAAATATCCCATATCCCTCATAAACACCTCATCATAATCTTCTTTTACAATATTTTTTGTATTCCCAGTAAGTGGAATTTACATTTGCTCATCTGCATGTAAAAACTGCTCTTCTACCCTAACACACACAGAATTTCTGCTGCTTCAAAGTCTGCTGGTTTCTCTCCTTCTACAGATAACGACATTGTGCTCTTTCAGCATGGGCTCATTTGGTGTACACTGTGTGAAACAACCTTAGATTTTGAGGAGTGTTTTGACACTGGCCATCATTAATTATTTCTGTATGCTTGACTGTGCTTACACTGCACTCAGCTCCAGAAGTATCTGTTTTCTGCAGTCAAAAAGAGGCAGAGGAGGACTACAGTATAAGTACATTACTGCTGCTATCTATTATTTTTTGGACTGTGGTAAAAAGGAAAAAAAGACAGAGCCTTGAAAAAAATTAAATCTAAATAAATTATATTTGAGATGCAGTTCCAGAACTATACTATTTACATACTTTTGTTAAAGTGATGAGCTGTAAAGTAGTCAATCAGAGTGCTATTTAAAATGCCATCTTCAGGCTTCAGAGTTAACAGTACATGGAGATGAACGGAATCTAGTTGACAAATTTTCAGTCTGCAAATTAATGGGGGCATCATTATGAAAGCGTATGATCAGCTTAAAAAAGCTATAAATATAATTTATTTAAAAGAGGTTAGATACTGGAGCACTTTTCTTCTCTATTAAGTAGGAAAGGAATCAAATCATGCAGATGCAGTTTATAAGAAAACCAAGCCATAGTCTTTCTTTTATTTTCTTTCTTTTTTTGTTTTTTTTTACAGGTAGAGAACTAATTTTTCCAGGCCAGTGAGTCTGGCACTTTTCTTGAACACACAATACACACAAAAAGCATGTTAAAGCAGACTTAGTAGGAAATCACAACTTACTTTGCCTGTAAAACTATGAGCTTGTGGATTTTTTGTTTGCTTGTATAAACTGATGATACCTGAAAGAACTAAAATGACCCTGTGTTAAATGCAGTCTACTGAGTGCTGAATTCAGAGTTTAATAGGTAAACAACATATAATTTACTTTTTGACTATATGATCTGAATCTACAATTCAGCCATGAGATGTATCAGATAACAGATAGAAAAATGAAAAAGCATCTTGGTTATTTCTTACAAATATTTGTATATTTTTACTTTAAATACCAGAGTTATTCTTTAAATGAGTAAATTTAGTATCTGCTATTATGACTTCTCTGTATTTCACAAATAAGTTTCAATTTCAAAGCTAAAATGTTGGGTGTGCTGGACACTGCAGAGATAAATCACTGGTTTTGCCCCCATGAATAAGAGTTATAAAAAAATTATAGGGGGAAAAAAGGAAATCATAAAAATTTATATGAAAAGAACTGAATAATTGGAAAAAAAATGATAGATTATGGGTTTCTCCTCAAGGCTTCTCCGGGAACCATTGTAGGTGGTGATTTGTTTTCCTCTGATGCACTAATCAAGGAACATCTGTCAGGAAAGCGTAAGTATGTTCCATAAGTATAGGTGTAATGGAGGAGGGGCAAGGGCCGTCTTCTTGAGTAACACCCAATACACCTGTTGTGGCTTCAGTGTGAAGAATCTGGAAGAATGGAACTATTAAGAAATTTTGGTTTTTCTTTATTTTTTTAAGCCAGCTAAGGTTTAATCCTTAACACTGCCATTCACAGAAAAAGACCTTCAATGGTTCTACGTCTTTGCCGAGACCTGATGAAAAGTCCTCTTTAGTCAATGGAAAACCTGCCACCATCTTTAGCTGGCTTTGGATCTGAAATTATGTTCTGTAACTGTGAAAAACTTTCCCTGAGCAGCATGTTTTTAAAGGAGTGAGAAGAGTATTACAAGGCCAAATTCTGTGCATTACCCTATGCCCAGAATTTGCACTCCTTACGCTTGACAAAGCCAGTTTCAGGTTGATACTGTCATAGACAGAGTCCTACCATTACTTGTTTTACCCAAAAAAAGGTATCTTTAAGGTATTAATTAGTCAAATATTAGCAAGGAAGTTCTGTAGCTTTTGTTTGACTTAATACAATAAACCCCACTAAATTAAAAATAAGTAATATTTAATGCATATGAGTGGTAATTGTCTACGAGTTTATATGCAAAACTTGTATACAGAGTACAATGTTTTAACCACAGTTTACCTGATTTTAATTAAATGTTTACAAATTTTGGTATTACCTCTACTGAACCCAGAGTAAATGCTAGTGATTCACAAACGGGTAATAAGTAAACAGGTCAGGGCCACATATCTCCAATTTTTGCAAAATTTCTTGTAAATGTTAATGTACAACAGACCAAATGGGGTTTATATCTTCACATAAAGTCTCAATAATAATTTTATTCCATCTTAAAGTTTAAAAGCTGTTATTTCAAGGTAATGGGATTGTGTTTAAGGCTAAGAAAAACGTTTTTGTGTGTGCTCACGTCACTGAAAATACTTTCCATTCAAAATTAAATGTAATGAATAAGATATTTTTTTCTTATAAATTTCCTTCACCATAAAAAAGGGAAACATGTCAGTTTCTAAAGACACTGCCAATAGGTTAAATTCTATGCAAGAGATATGGTCCACAGCAATGAGTGGCAACCTATAGGAGACATTTCTGTAAGACGTAGTTTGATGGGTAACCTGTTCCACAGTGTTTCTTTTGACCTTCCAGAGATGCTATATTCATCTTGGAATTAGTGGTTTTCCTATGGCTGAATGGGTGTTAAGGCTAGAATTCTGCCTACTCCTGGTTCATACCAGGAGGTTAATCAGATCGTCTTCTTCTTCCATGTTGTACATAGCTGAAGATCACAACCTCTGAGCTAATCAAAACTGAGAATTTGCATTTCAGCTGTGTTCCTGCCTTGTGTATTATTCTCCCAAACCCTCATCAGGGGGCATTTAATTAGCAGGAAGGTTTGTGAGGACGGTGTTTTTTAGAAAAATATTTTGTCAGAGTTTGAATGCAGGTTGTAAAAATTCACTCTAAAATAGAAAATTATGGTTCTTCTTTGCCAGCCTGGAAAAAGAAAAGTATTAATCGATGTTTAGATGAGATCTGTATCAATGCTAATGAAGTGAATTAGAAATCAGAGTAAGGAGCAGTGGGTAAATGCTCAGGGAAATTTGGCTATGAGCATGCAAAAACATGAAGTGATTTTGGAAAATAAGTGTATTGCTTTAGAAAAACAGAGGGAAACCTTTTTCCTGTAAAAATCATGTAAGACATGAGTTGTTAGCCTCTCACTCAAGGCTGCTTTTCTAATTTTGCAGTGCTTGAGAGCTCTGAGCCCTAAGGTATAACGGAGCATGAGCACTTTCTCTGCCTGCGTTCCCGACCGCGAGCACAGTGTTTCTGGGCGAGCGAGCTGTTTTCTACGCTGCAGTGCGTAGCTGCACAGTGCCATTGTGCTGCACAGTCATTTATCCCTGTTTGTAACCTCCGACCTCTCCAGCGCTCTGCGCAGCTGTTTTGGAAACTATTCCTGCAGCTATTAGACTGCGAAATTAAAGTGGCTCTTTCATGAAATGTTCACGGTGTAAACCAAGCTTGCACTGCCTAATCTTAGGGGAGTTACAGAGGGGAAATTGTAGAAAAGCGTGGGCTTTCTGCCTTTGTTAACTTTAAGAGGAAAGTAAGGAGGGCCAAAGTAAGAAAAGACACTAGAGCATATCCCGTGACAATAAAAAGCACAATTCATTTTCAAGTGCTCTACTTAATGATAACTTGTAACAGTCTCATGAAGCTGGAATTATTACTTAAGTGCTGTTCAATACAGCCTCAGATTCCAGCACAAGAAGGAATAGTTTAGCTTGGAACAGTTTTAATGGTCTTATCAGAGCTTCCTGCCCTCACTGAAGGGATGTCTCCTTTGTTCACATAATGCACAAACTGCCTCATACAGTCTGACAGGTTAGGGTGAAATGGCACCAATTTCAGGTTATTGAATGCCTACTAAAAGCTCCATTGTTTCTTTTACTGCTGCCCAGACAGCTGCAGCATCCTTTCAGGAGGGATGGGAAACACTGAAGCAGAGGCAGATGGATGCCCGGAGTAGAAACTGGGAGTATTGTCTCAGGCAGACAGTCCCTCTCGCTGATCATAACGTTTGGTGTGATCCACTTTATCTGCCTTACTGAGAATTTCTGAGCATTCATTAACTCTGCAAAGTGGACTTTAAAGTCATCATTTTCAAATGTTGTAAAGAACATACACAAATACAAAGAAATATATGAATCTTTTGAATATATACAACTATACAAAGAAATTGGCTGAAGGTTGGACTTGAACTATCAAGAAGGGACTGCAGTCAAGAAGAATGATAGGTGCTTGATCTTTCTGGAAATGAGCCTCTAAGGAAAGGTTGCATCTGTACTGCCCATAAGAGGCCAAACAGTATGGTCTCTGATATAGCTTTTAAGATGTATTACAGAATTATAAAACCGTTTAGGCAGGGACCTCCAAATGCCCAAACTCCTGCTCAGACCAAGTCCAGTTGGAGCACGTTGCTCAGGACATTGTTCAGTCAAGTTTTTAGTATCCCTGAGGTTCCCACAACTTGTTCCAGTGTTTGATCAGCCTGAAGGTAATTCTTTTTTTTCCTTTACAATGAATTGGGCTTGTCCATGCTGAACCTTGTCCCCATTGCCTCTCATTCTTCAGCTGTTCAGCTCTGAGAAAACTTTTGCTATGCCTTCACTGTGCCATACTGTTAGGTAATCGTAAACATGAATAAGATTGTTTCTTGCACTTTTCTTCATAAGAATGAACAAGCCAGCTCTCTCAGCCTCGCATATCAAGTGCACCAGGCTCATAACCAGCCTGCAACATCTTGCAGCAATGTCAACTTGCAGCTTAGTGTTTGTAGTTCTAAGAGTGCTGGGAAGAATACTAAAAACATTGTGCCCTCATAAGCGTTACTTCATTAGGGCTGATTTGTCTGACCACTATCTACCATCTGAGACTGTCTCAAGGCAGTAGGATGGAGTACTTACAGGAGTGGGCATAGCTGTGGTCATGCCCAACCCATCCTCCTTGCAGATAGGTTCTTGACTGGACTTGCCGTAAGAATTTTTTCCTTCAGTATTAATTAAAGTCTTTTTAAGATTGCAGGCCTGAGGTGAGTTCAAGTAAATGGTGACGTTATACTTAAACATTAGTGTAAATGGAGCATGAGTGTCAAGGTAATTGCACCAAAAATTAGCGCGTGTCTGAGAAATGCTCAAAAATTAGTATAAACTCACACAGAAAATCAGTAACAAAGCTGGATTTCCCTTAGCTGTACCGTTCATTAGCCTTCTTACTAGACCAGACTGCCTCTCGCAGTCTGATATAATTCACACTCAGTATTTTCACATTTCCTCACTTGGGTTTCTGACAAATGTTTTGAGGCCTAGAGGGAAAAAGCTGCTTGTTTTCATGAAGCAAAAACTGAAGGATTTTATTTTTTTGCTGTTGACTCTTCACCCCCAAAATAGAAAGTAGCATCTCAGCTTTATCTGTCTGGGAAAGTGAAGCCCTTGAGAGTTTGCTCCCTTTATCCAAATGTTAACCTTTCTCTGTTACTGGATGGCACGTGTTTTCAGATAGAAACGCATATATTCAGAAGAGATTCAAAAGTCCATCCAGTATAGGAACTTCATGGTACAATAGCACTTCTCGAGGTTGCTAATGGGCACAGTGCAGTGACTGCATATGGAAGAAAACATACCTCTCAGCCTCAAGATGCAATTAGTCACCTAAACACATTTTACACCAAAATACTATGTTTACTTTATCTTAACCTCTCTGAATGTGCACTGAAAATCATCTTTTTAATTGCTCTTTTGAAACAGGAGAGTAAGAAACAAGCTATTAATAGTGAAGAAAATTTCAGCCCATTATATTGTCTGTCATTTGGATTATTTTAATGGTTTTTTTTTTTTTTCAAACCTCTGAGCCCTCATGCTGCCTGTGATATATTTCCTAAATAACTCAAAGGTGTTTACAATCCTATCCATTTATGGGTTTGCCATAATGCTAGACTGAAAGGGCACTCATTAGAGGCAGGACTCCTGCTTCTTTCTTCATTATACAGGGCCAGAAATATTACCATCTATTCCGTAGGCTTACTCTTTCATACTAATATTTGATACACTGTTTTGAAAAAGGACATATAAATTGGACTTTCTTCATGCTTTTATTCTTTCAGTCCTTCCCACTCAGCCTTTCTTTTCCCCCTTATATTTGATCCAACTGTCTCTGTTGCTGTGATCTTCTGGAGTCTTTCTCTCGATCGAGTATTTGTGCATGCACAAGTTGAACAGTTCTGTTCAAATGAAAAACAGATAAGAGTTAAGGAATGGTTAATGCTGGCTTGTGACATTCTCTTCCCAGTGACTTTAGTGGATTGTTAAGGACGCAGACTATATGAAAGTTGCTAATTTGTTTCCTCTGCTTTTAGCAGTCCTAATCTGATACCATTTCTCAGCATTTCCTGGGAATGCTGACCATTTTGAGTCTTCCAGATTTTTAGATTTTGTAGTCATCCTAAACCTCCAGGGAAGTCTCAGTAAGTGACAGATACAAGGTCATACTGCTGTGTCCACCAGACCCTTTGGTAATGGCTTCACCTGGGAGAAGATACACAAAGGACAAAAGAGCAGAGCATGGAAGAAGCAACAGCACAGAGACAACAATTCAAGAATTATGTTACTGATAATTTTATGGTGTTCAAGGCAACCAGCAGGCTACTGACCTAACCACAAAGTAAATCTCTTATGAGGGGAAAACTTCCCTACTTTGAAGAGTGCATTTTCAAAGAACTCAGCATTTGACCTACTTTTAATTTAATTTTGTGCTAAAACTTCTATTTACGTCAGGAACAGAAAAGTTAGGCCAGTTGGAAGAGCTTTTGAAGACTCCTTTTAAGGTGAAGAATACAAAAATGCTATACCTGCGCTTCTGTCTTCAAGTGCTTCTCTTGGACCCATTTTCACATACAGGGAGCAAGAGAAATCAAGTCACTGGCTGTTTTGCAAACCCTGAGTGGACCAACCTTGCTGCACAGTGTCTGTGTGGCAGATGGTTCTGAGAGGTTTAGTGGTTCCCATTTTAATGGACCAACCAGGAGTAAGACATTCTTCTTCAGAAACAAGTATGTCTACCCAAAATTACTGAAAAAAGCCTTTGTGGTTGTGGTTGGTTTTTTTTCAAGCACAGGCTTGCAGCAAGGCTATTAGGAGATAGAGAACTCGCTTTGCTCCTAGCTGTAAGGCACGCTCTCTTAAGGCTATCTTCTCCTGCATTTTTCTCCGTGCCTCGATCATTTTATGTTATTCCTTCGCTATAAAAATGAAGCTTTTTTTCCAAAGGCTGAGGTGTTTGGAAATGAACGTTTGAATTTGCATATGTTGGAACTGATTCATCCCTGGTGCCAGGAAATGCTCTCCGCCGCGGGGAGGGGATCTGCAGCTGGCCGGTGCTGCCTCCAAGGCAGGCGATGCTGGCAGGAGAGAAAGCGTGGGCAAGGTGCCCAGGGAGGGAGCCGATTCACAGCTTCCCCCTGGCAGCTTCTATGAACGGAGCACCCCCTGGGTAGTGCACAGAAGCGATTTCACATTAGGCACAAGCCATGCCTTTGGCAACTGGCATGTTAGGCGGTGTATGCTGGTGCTAGATGTGAGAACAGCGGGCAGCACGTCATGGCACTTGCTGCTGGGAAGTCCTGACTGCTAGCAGAACAGGCAGCATGCAGAGGTGCTTACTGAAGGCACAGGAATATTTTTTTTCTAAAGCGATATAATTAATTTAAACGCATCGTGTGTATCTGTGCATTCGAGTGCACAGCAATATTTTAAGTGCCAGCATGAGGCATTTTAGTCTGCTTATTGGAAAATGGATTTCAGTGTAATTAAAAAACACATCACGTTCTTTCTCACCCCCTCGAAGTTCAAAAAATGCAGGAATGCAATACAGTTAATACCAGCAGCTAAGGACAGGAAAATTGTACATGCAGAAAGTCAGGGAATTAATTAAATTTTACCTAAGGAGAAGAGTATGCACTCAGCTGTCCCCAGTTTAGAACCATTCAATTGCTGGGCATTTCTAGAGGCAAAGAGAGAGAGAGAGAATCTCTCAGCAGAGGTAGAAGAGACTGAAGTTACTCCATGAAGCCTCTGAGCCAAAATTATTTTAGTCTCATGCCTGGAGTAGCTCCATAGGCTTGGCATCATTCCCTCATGGACAGAAAGACTGTACAGTGAAAATGGTAACAGCAAATCCTTCCATTCTATACTTCTTTCCAATCTCCAACCTGCCGTTTTCCCAGTGTCTTCTGAGAGGGCTCAGTAATACCCCACCAGGAGTGATCTTTGCCTGGATCCCCTGATCTCCTGCCCATTCCTGCTGGAACTGCACTGGATCCAATGCCAAAAAGCAACTGACAAGATAGAAGATTTTTCTGAGTTTGATAATTTACCATTCCACTACAATTTTTTTATTTTTTTTTTTTGCTGGCTCTTGTTATTTTGTCAAATCCTCTTGCTTTATATCTGCTGTGGTTTGGGGTTTTATATTTTCCTGTTACCTCCAATGAGGCCTGTTGTGTCAGTAGCATTCTACTAAATAAGAAATGTTAGCAGTATTTTACATATGAAAAAGTAAAATTTAGCAGGTTGCTAAAAGTAAATTTGTGTGATTAAGTACTCCTCCTAGTTAGGCTGAATACAGGGAAATAATTAATATATTAATCTAAATTCAACTCCTGCTTTATTTTTTGCTTACAATGCATCTTTACGAACCTTTGATATTAATAAGGGCCTGACTTCACATGCTTTTGTAGGTATATTTGTGATGACAATAACATAGGCTTAGCCTTAACAGGAAACCATAGACTGAAGATCCACTGAAATGTTCATTATCTGCATACCTGTCCCACAGAGTTTATGTTGCCTCTTGAACCAATTCAAAGGAGCTTCAAATGAGCTCTGAATTCAATTTTCAGAAGTGCCCAGTGCTAGCCTGGTTCTGCTCCTTTTGAAACCAGTGATAAAGCTTACAACGACTTTAATGAAAGTAAAAGAGTGCAAGATACTTAAAGTGACTCATTGTCTCTTGTCAGCCAAGAAATTCTATGTTAAGGTTTCACAACACAGCGTTTTCTCCCCTGGCACAAGGATGCAATGTACCCAGTCATCTCAGCAATGTGAGAGGACCACAAGCAATGCAGACTAAGGGAAAGATAAAATCAGCTGGGAGAAAAGAGCAGGAGGACAAGAAGGGTGATGAAAGAAGAGATAATGGAAAGAAACAGCACAGAGGAGGAAAGAAGAAAGAACTGTCGACTTCAAGGTTATTAGAGATCATGAAAGAAGGAAAGGATGAGGGAGGAACAGAGAATGAAGATATCAGCCAAAGGGGACAGAGAAAAAAGAAGTAAAAGGGAGAGAGAGAAAATTCAAAAGTGACAAGAAGAGACAACGAGGAAGGAAAAGGATGTGGAAAAGGATGCAGTAGAACATGGAAGAAAAATGCTGCAGAGAAATATGAATGGGAAGCAAACCATGCGTCAAAAGCAGAAGGAGGTTCTTGCACCTCTGTAGGAAAAAGGACAAGAGATTGAAAATAGGGAGAAAGAGGCATTAGGAAAGAAAACAGAAGGAGTAAAATAAAGAGTGAAGAAGCATCTAGACATGAAGTTTCGTTGAGGGAAAATAAGAGAAAAAAATTACACCCTAATAAAGTTTTTCATTGCAAATTCATGGGTAGGTTGTGTAGGCAGAGGGTTTTGTCTAGGTGTCCAAAGAAAGAACCAACACTTTAGAAATTCAGAAGTCAAATGCTATAGTGAAAAAGCAGACAATAAAAGGCAACAGGGTAAAAGTGGAAAAGCATCTGTGTTCCTACTGGAATTAGAGCAGACAACAGTTTTTCGTCTTTGTCTTCATGAGGAAAAGGATCAGCAGCATTCCCACTTCACATACTTAATTAGAGTTTGACAATCTACCAAAATACCTGGGACTGAAAATAAGATTTAGAGATTTACACATCCAGATTGCTTTCACAGAGCTGGCTAGAACACTAACGGCTGGGAGGTATTGCTCTGACGGCTGAGGAAGGTAAAGGCAAAATGAGTTGCTGGTTTCTGTCCAGTTCCTGCTAAATAGGTGTTTTCATAACAATAATCACAGCCCTGACTGTTACTGACACACTCGTGGCCAAAAAATCTCCACTGAGGACCACACAGCTCTGTTTGTGATGTCTTTTTTTCACCCTGGAGTGCTCCCTGCAGGTCAGTGGTGAGTGGCAGCGGAAGGAGCTGGAGGAAAACTTGCTCTCTCTTTTGCCCCCTTAAATAGTTTAAAAAGGGACTTGTTTTTCAAGAGCTGCAATCCTATTGTTTTTTGACAAGCTCTCAAATTTGTAGAGGCATAGACATACAATAAACTTACCATACTTACAGAAAACTCCTCTTCTCATCCCTTCCCTTTTTTGCTCAATCCCCTTTTTTTCTCCTTCCTCACATATTCATTTCAGGGAACTGCAAACACAGTATCTTTACACTTTTACTTTTGTAACCTTTTGTTTCTGGACTACCTGACTAGGAAAAAAACCCACAATATTTTGTTTATGAATGTACATGCAGTTTCCGAAGACATATGGCTTTATAGCTGCAAACAGCATTGAATAAGAGTCTCTACTTCTAGCCCATTTTCCTCTTTTTTCGTAATGCCATTTAGCCTTTCTATGCCCCAGTTTTCCTCAGCCAAATTCTTCCCTTTTTCAAAGCAGCAGTGTGAGATTTTATCCATTAATGTTTGTAAAATACTTTCTGATCTTCAGATGAAAGATAGAAATGCAAAGTATTATTGTGTCTGTCTTCCAGCCTCCCAACCTATGAATTCCATTCCTGGTGATTCAGTCCAATAAAACAGGATCTGAAATACATGGAAACCATCAGACAGTAAAAAATTCTACATTCTGCTATGAAAAAATCCCACAGGAAACAATTATATTTCTCTAGCCTTTCTGAACCTTCAACAGAAAATCACAGCTCCACTACAGAGATTGACAGCATGGTCAAAATAAAACTATGGGAAAGATAAATTTCTATTAAATCCCGGTTCTTTTTCAGTGTGGAACATTCTGAAGAACCATTCTGAATTTTTGCAAAACTTACTGGTTTACCCCTCTGTTCAATTCACTATGATTTCTTTTTTGGTTTGCTAGCTACATCTGCTTTCATTATTTAATTAGTAATTTTAGGATATATATTCTGTCTGGTAGACTGTATTATTTATATGTGTGTTCATTTACTTTCACAAGAGAAGATTGAATCCACAATGTAGTAGGTGCTAAGTGCTGTAAACTAAACAATAAAAGTAAGATCAGTCTTTAGAGCTGGTATGACAGCTTACTAATAACAGAACATGAAAGTATTTTGTAGCTGCCCATTGCAATTGAATCCCAGTATAGTTTGGTGGGTCCTAGAAAGGATTACTATCTGATGGCTCTTGGTATGGCCAGTGTGAGATAAATTAATAGCTTAATTCAGATCCATGGCAGCCAATTTCCTCAGCACGAAAATAAAATGTCGAAGCAGTTTGCCATAGTCAGAATTAGCAATGCCCTTCACCTTTATTAGTGGCTGTTATTTCTTCATTTCTAGAGTGTCCACTGAGTGCTATTATTAATCCCCCAAGAGCGATAGCTAAAAAAAGTCCACAGACAATGTGCAGACCTGCCAATTCAAGTGAAAACTACAGCCTGACTTAATAACATCATGCCCTTTCCTTAGTGAAGAGCAGGCTGCGGTGGTACGGGCAGTGAGGCTGAAAGCAGGCAGAGGGAGAGGGTTTGGTGCAGGGCATAGCAGGGGCCAAGAGTGATTGAAGGGGCAAGAGACAGAGAGAAGTTATATTGGCTACAGCTGCTGAAAGTGTCTCTTATGGTTAAGGTAAACATTATCACTCTACTTAGCGAAAAATGACACCATGTATTACAATGACCTGACTTTGTTCACGTGGTATGCTGAATTTGGGCTTCTATAATTCTCGAGCCAAGGTTTCCATTTGGATCTGTACATATAAGCTGGTCAAACCTTACGGACAGGATTTGACTGAGATGGAAATAGAATTCCCTGTGTTGCTGAATCTCAGCTGAGGGTTTCTGAGAGAGAGGGAGCCTGAGCCCAAGCCTGAGCCCAGGCACTGAGCTGTGGTCAGGCGGTGTGCGCTGAGGATCCATGAGCTCTGCTTCCTGCCTAGGGAAGTGCAATCCTTCTAGTTCCAAACAGCTGTTGTAATTTTGTGGCAAAATCTCTATTAAAAAAAAAAAAAAAGGCACCAAGGTTTTCATTATATTGCAGATAACTATCTTTTTTTCATCAGTATGTTTCAGAGATACTTAAGTCAACCAAAGCTATACACAATAACGAGGACAAAACTACTTCAGTTCTGTCTTGGCATCTTTGTGTAACATCCTCCTTGGTCTCACACTAGCTGAGCTATATATTATCCAAATATGTAAGTTACATGTAAGCTTACGTAGCTCCCGTAGAGCTAGATAAAAGTCTGGGAATATAGGTTTAAATGTGTATCTTATTTGTAGTCTGCTATGCTGATGTGAGCTGGTTTTTCTTACGAGCTGAGTTTGCAGCTTGGCTTTTAACCATTGGCATTTGGAAAAAAACCTCCCAGAGCCCATTGGGCATTGCAGACATTTCTTCCCCCATCCCAGGAAGTTCCTTCAAGCTGCCAAAAGTCTTTTTTAATTGCTGCACAACTTCAGTCCTTTTCCCAGTGAAGAATGGGTAGTAGGGCTTAAATATATTTATCTCTGTTTGGCTCTTGCCTGTTTTTCATTCCTGCTGTTGAATCTAAGCCCAGTGCTGAATCCAGCTGTCACAGCTGTTGCTGTTCTGCTGCCTGGCCTGCTTTCTGCTTATGCTTATGTTCCCAAAAACGTTTTTCTGGGATGTTCTGTGAAATGAATGGGACATCAAGGCAGTGCTAACTGCTTTCCCTTTACTGACAAGCTCCTTAATTTTGCTGGATGCCCTGAATTTGTGTTAAGTGCTAGTGTTACATGTCCTGAACCTCAGTCTTTACAGGGTGAGTTCCTTTTGTCACCTCACTTTTCACAGTACTGAAGTATTTCCTTTGCTGCAGTAAGCTATAATGTACAGTCTGCAAATAAGCTTCTGATCCTGCCAAATTACATTCACTTAAAGTAAGTGAAGAAACCGTGTATCTCATTTTCCACTTACTCTGATACTCATCTTCAAAGGGTTTCACATCATTTGCTTATTATAAGCACCTGTACACACATTTCTCTGATACTGTTGCACGTATGTATGTTTAGTTAAGTCAGATACATATAGGTAGTAGTTGATAGTAAAGTGGTAGAGTATATGCAAGTCCTGTGTATGACCAGACAGTCTGAAAATAGAGACTTACAATTCCAGTGGTACAAGGGCTTCTAATTGTCTCCTTACCTAATCTGCTCAGGCTAGCAGATTAATAAATATTGTAATAACTTTATAGATGAAGCAGATTGCTGTATAACTGCATCCTATGTCTCACAGTGGTTATAAGCACTGGAAAGACCAGTAAATACAAATGTTACGGGATTTTAAAATGCTTTTATCAACTGCACTAAACTCTCATTTCATCTGTTACATTTAGGTCAATATAAGCTTATGAGACTTGAAAACAAATATTAGAGTGCCAAAATCAGAATCTGAAAGGTCTTTCTAAAGTCCTTGCCCACATAGAAAACCTCTTCTGGTTTAATCAAAAGTATGATTTTTAAACTGATGTGAATTGTACAGAGCCCTTTGTGAAGATTCGCAGTTTAATTTACAGCAGGATAATTTCTTCTTTAACTTCAGTTCCTTAAGATGTTTTTTTTTTTTTTTTTATAATGACACTGAAATAAGCTAGTTTTTAAATTGTGTAAGACTGTCCAGAATGTTGAGGTGTACTGGTCTAATTTTAGGACTTATTGATTGGATATACTGGTGCATCTTATAAATCCTGTTTGTTAAGATACTATTAATCATGCCTGCCTGTAGCAAAAGTCTTGGAAAAGATGAGAAAAACCATTGTGGAGTTTTGATAATAGCTTATTCTGAAAACTCTGTAGAGAAAAAAGCTGGTTTCAAATAGCATGGGTTCATAAAGAAGGAATCCTTGTAGTACCTCAGACAGACTGCAAAGGAACAGTCTCATGGCTCCTTGTTCACCTTTATTCATTTAAATGCCATGGATATTTAGAGCCAAAGTTTAGTCAATGCCTTTAATTAATTCTTATAACCATATCTTTTGATTTAACATCTTTAGAGGCTTCAGTCAGGCTTTAGTGATGTAGCTGATCTTGATGGAAGTAGGAAATAAGCATTGTAGATCACTGAAAATGCCCAGCATTAAAAAAACCACATGAAGCAAGAGGTTGTCTCTCTGCAGATGTCAAAACATTTGCCAAAAAAATAAAAATAAATAGTGAGAACATCTAAATATTTAGATATGAAGTATTTAAAATACAAGATGCCCTAACCACTTATTTTTTAACTTAAAGTAATAGCCAAAGTTTGTGCTAGCCATGTGAAGCCACAGCATAGAATGAACAGTAAGGGCCATACAGACTGAGCTATGACTTCTTTACCAAGGGCCATATTTTTACCTAATTTGTGTCAGAAGAACCTGTACAAAAATAAGGTGTTTTATCTTTCTATGAGCAGAAAGATTAATGTGTTATGTCAGCCTGTATATTTGTCCTTAAGATATTAAGAATCACGATAATACTTATACCTTCTAGTCAAGATCATGATCTTATACTTGATCCTGTGCAAAGACTTAAAGCAAGAGAAATGGAGAATTGTCTTTAAGGATGTTGTTTAGACTTCTTGTCCAAAGCACACCAGCTGTTTGTTATGTAGAAGAGGAACTTCAGTGATGTAGCGAACCCCAGAGGTTTTACCAGCTTACATCCTGGAAGTGCTATCATATTTTAATGGTTTCTAATAAATAACTCAACTGGTCCGGATCAAGACCATATGAAAACACCATTTAACAAATTCCTGTTTAATTTCTCTTTTTCAAGGTTGCATTAATCATGTTTGAAGTTTAGCTCTGCTGAGTAGGTAATGCTTACTGGCTTTTAAGGGCTAAAATTCAGCTTAATGGAAGGTGACAACCCCATTGCACTGAATTTTGGGTTGCTTAATTCCTGATTTTAGGAAAATTTCAAGTCTCTGCAGAAACTCTGCAAAATTTACCGGTATGGACCAACTTTGAGGAAAGCACACATGTAACTAAAGGGTGAAAGCTACATGAACTCTGGATTCAAATAGTGAAAGAATTCGACATTATGGAAATCTCATGTTTCAGAATGCAACATCTGAATTTGTGCACATGCTTTTTGAATTTGAATGCTTTCTTCAAATGAATCTCTAAAACATGGCTAAAATTCAAAACTCAGGCTCAAGACAAGTGACTTTTTGGAATTCACGTAGCATTCGTCTGTTTAGTAAAATGAATATAATTAATTCTTCCTTTGTCTTTTCTGTGATTTAGTGTAGCAGTTCAAATGCCAGCTAATAATATTACTTAGCATTATAATTTAGCTTATTCTGTGGTGATCGCAATCATCTTTGCAATGTAGAAAACGCCATCCATTTTCTTTGATGACTCTAATGTCGTTCAACCATTAGACATCCCACTGGTGGCTGTATCAGTGACTTCTCTATCTGGTGCTGTAGTGTGATGTTTGGGAGCGTTTGGGTGGGTTACTGTTTCTCTGTGAGAGACCAGCATCACTTCCCCGTCTGTGTATTTCCTTTTCCTGAGGCATCTCCTTCGCTTCATGGAGAGGTGGAGGGGTTTCTCCCTGGTGTGACCTCAAGCCACTGTGCAGTGGGATTACAGCAATAGCTCTGATGGAAAAGAAAACGGCTCGCTGTAATGTTAGCCATTAGCGAAGAACACACCCTGGGGATATTCCATTTGTTGTCAACCCTACTCATTCCTTGTGATGTAGGGATGTCAGGCTGCTACTGGAAATCTCCACTAATCTGCCGATACTAGAGATATCCAGAAAGCGTTTGAGTGGGCAGATGAGGAGTAGCAAACAAAAACATTTTATGAATGAAATAAGTATGTTTGTCCCCAGTGTGGAATTAAGCTCAGGTTTAGCAATGGCTAGAGATCCCTAGGGCTGGCACCTGTGGAATCAAGGATTAAGCCAATGAATATTTTTTGATGAGCAGTTATATCTTTCCTGTCAGTAACACTGCTCCGTATCTCTTCCGTTATTATTCTAGGTGTCCCACCCCTGGCTGTGATGGCTCTGGGCATATTACCGGAAATTATGCTTCACATCGAAGGTATGTAAAGAGAAGGTTTTGTTCTTTAAATCAAACAACTGAAGGGCTAGACGAGACCTCAGCAGACCTCTCTCCCAATACTGAAGTAGGGTTGAGTGCTGTCCATAGACACAGATTGGTCTAACTCATGCTATTTATCACCAGTGAATAACGTTTCGCAGTTTCAGCATGGCTCACTACCCAAGTAAGTAGGAAGATTTTTGCTAATATCTAGCAAAATATTAGTAGAAAAACAATCCAGGTTTTCTACCTTCTCTGTTACCCCAGGGAAGCAATTCAACATTCATAAGTTTCTGCTGCTTTACATTTGGATGACTTAACTCTTCTCCTCACTATCTTACCTTTTCTGGACTCAAATCCCCTTCCTGCATTTTCTTCCCCAGAAACTATATTGTTCCTGTGAATCTCTTCCAGACTGCCTCCGTATTTCTTGAAATGTGGAACTGGACGTAGTTCTTTACCTCCTCTCCTAGCTGAAGCCTTACCAGCTTTAATCAGAGGGAAAATGTACCTCTTTCATCTGATATGCACCAGTCTTGTTAGTACATTTCACAGTAAAGGTTGGCTTGTTTTTAAATTGCAACACATTGTACGTAACTATGTCAAGCCAGAAGAAGAGAAAGACAAATTTATGGATGAAAGCTGTTACCTTAACTACCTAAACTGTAACTGTGATCCTTATCAAGGGCCAAAGAAAGCTTCACATTTAGTAATTAGGGTATTGTTGGTAACCCCAAAATGAATTACAGTGGTATCACTGTAATGTTACAAATGCTGTGTAATTAGCAATTCCCCTGTGGCTATTTGAGAACTATAAATCAGTAGAGAAGAGCTGTACCATATTTTGTAAATAGCTATCCACTGTTTAATCAAAGAATAATAGTGTAGCCCACCTCTGTTTTTTTCAGTAAAGGGTCTTTACTGCTATGCATAGTAATAGTGTTGAGTCTGGATATTTGCTTGCTTCACCAAGTCCCTGCAGTTTTACAATTGGCTATAAATAGTCAATACACAATGTTTAAGTGTATTCTCAGAAAAAGCAACAAAGAGTTTAAAGTCAAAACATAAATAATATAGACATAGGGAATGTGCCATAGCTTTACATGCTGTAAAAATGAGAGATCACCATAACAATTTCAGTAATGCACAGTTAAACATCAAAAGTACAAATAACATCATAAAGGAGAAGATGTAAACATTTTAAAACCACTTGTATGATGTAAGAGATTAAATCACACTTTCAAAGGGATTTAAGGTCAAATTTAGAACTACATTTAACTATATGTGGATTGATCAGCTCACACCTCTACCAGCAATGTGCTGGGTGTAGCTGTGCCCTGACTGTGCTATTTCAGGAAGCTGTTTACGTATTTGCTCATTTATTTAACCAGAAACAGTCAGACAGTGAAGATGCCAAAGTCAAAGTGTCAAAAACAAGAAACCTAAAAGCTAACAAGGTTATCTGGGAGAATAGGGAGAATCACCACATATCAGCTTATGTTTTAAACCCTTTCCTGGGCATTGTCTCCTGGTCACTATAGGACCAGACCGTGAGCTGGATGGTGTTACCTACCTGTGAATTCTTGTCCTTTTGCAGATGAGTGTTGGAGCAAGTTTTTATTTGATTCTGCAAATACTCAGTACACGTAAAGATATAAAAAGTTATTCTGCAAAACTGATATGGAATTTGTCGAGTCCGCTGCGATCTAACAGTCAATGTTTTGAAATGCCACCATGTCTATATTCACCACATAACTCTTTCATTTCTCTTCCCAAATGCCTCCAGCAGCCCTTTGTCCTTGGCTGTCTGTGGGTATGGGGCACTGACAGTGAAGGAGTAATGTCGTCTTTGCTTAAAACCATCGATGCCCCAGGACACCCGTCACATTTACGTAGAGGTGGCCCCACACTGTTCAGGTCATGCTATCTGTCGAGGCCATTTCTGAGGTGATGAGGCTGGCAAAATGCGTGCTCTTTAAAAGGTCAGCAAACCGGTAGCCTAAATCTGGAGCTCTTTAGTATGAAAGACCCCACAGCATGTTCACAGTTAAGCTTTCGAAGTCCCATGCTGAAAATTAGCATCTACCTCTGCTTGCATCTGAGTTAGCATTTTTGTTTGTATTTGATACCATCACTTACAACCCGTTTGGTTTCAGAAGGAAAGGAACGACAGCCTTCTCTCAAATGGCTGCCAAGATGCCTAGGTATCATCTGTGTTTAAAATGGCTGCTCAACAGCAAGCACACATGAAGGCAGATTTAATTCTGCCGTAACTCTCTGCCATTCCACACACTCATTCAATATGTGCAAGAAGTTTTATCAGTGTATACCGGTGTTGAATTTCACTTGTTGTCTTTTATCTTCATATATAAGGAATTAAACTGATATAAAAATGAAGTAATATGTTACTTTGTAATAGCTTTTGGTTATTGCAGGATAAAAAAAAATTAAAGCAAAGGCTCATCCTTGACATATGTTTTCTTGGTGAATCTGCTGTCAGAGGAAAAATGAATTAATCATAACCTCAGAAGCTGTCTGTTGGAAATGTCTGTTTAGAGGACCTGAAAGGTCTTAGAATTTTCTAATAAATCATAGTGCCAGAATAGAAAGATCTATTGCAAAAAGATGATGCACCAAAATACCAATAAGTAGGTGATAATTAAATTGATTTAATATGTAGAAAGCATTAAATCATTAGTCAAGGCAGAAATTCTTCATTCAGATTTTGTTATGAAAATGTCACCATCTACAAGCATACCCATCTGTACTCCTACTATAAAAAGTATTGCTTTCTGAGGCTTTTCTATTAACTGTTTAGTTTTCAGATGCAAGACGTGATTATTCTCACACAGTGGGTACAACTAGTCTCACAGATAAGCTGGGGATATCTGTAATTCCTGTCCTCTCCCATTCCCTTTCTGCATTCCAGGTTGTATGTAAGGCAATGAACCAGCCCGTTCCTCAAGTGTCCCTTTGCCCCAGAGCCTGCTTCCCCTTATTCTAAACCCTTCAGACTCTGTTCCTCCCACCTCTGTCTTCTTACAGACTATGATATTATTCTTTTCAAAGGAAACTATTTTTCAGTGGCACAGGCTTTCTGAGGTTTGGTTTGTGGACAGGGAAGTCTGGTACTTTGGAGTGCATTATGCAAGTTGGAATATGTAGCAGCTTGCTTTAAAAAGGAAAATGGTCAACTGCATTTCAACTAGAAAGTGAAACGGGATGAGAGCACAGGCCCAAGCATCAGAGCACAGATGCCTACACAATGAAGTTGTTAGCATGTCCCCTGGCATGGTACTGACCCTGGGCCACTGAAACTCTCCCAGGCAATTCTCAGACATGATTTGGAGCTCAGTGTGGGTCCAGATCATTCTCTATAAGCAATACAGGTGTATCTGTCCTGCTTTACAGGGACAGAGAGTTTACCTGTACAGGTGTGAGCTGGCTGGTCTTGGGTCAGTACAGCAGTTCTAGGTCTCTTCCGCTTACCACCGTAGATGCAGCCGTGCCGTCTCACTGAAAGTTTCTAGGTAATACACTATGTCCAATAGCCAGTGCTAACATTCCCCCCCTTTCTTTAAATTATTCATTTATGACTTTGTAGCATGTAAACTCTATTTCCGTATATTTTTAATTTACTGACACAGAATTCTGTCTGTGATTGCATCACCCTTTTCTCTGCTTGTTCTTCCCAGTCCTCACTGGTCATGACAAGACAAAATAACTGAAAATTTTGCTACCACTGTTTCTGTCTCTTCTTCCTGAGGACAGGACCTGCTGTGCAACACTGAAGTACCTTTTGTCATGTTGAAAACAAAAATTTAATCTTCTATTTTGTTTCTTTCTCTATGGAAATTTGTCTTTGGTGACACTACTTTGTCTCTCATCTCAATATTTTTGGAGGTGGTGTTCTTTTGAAAGTGGATTTCTTTTTTAATGTTGTTATGTTGAGATAGAAATAACATTTAAATAGAGGACAAAGCATGACTTTTGATACACATATTTGTGTCCTCAGATAGCAACTACTTAAAAAAAATCTTTAAGTATTAAAGACATAGTCAAGACTACTAAATGGTTCCTATAATGAATTTTTTGTATGCAAAGGGAAAGCTGAGCTTATAAAATCTTGGAAGAGATACCTCTTTTTCCATCTTGTGTTGGTAAAAACAACATTCTCAGTGTTGAGTTAAATGTAACCCTGCTTAGCCTAACATATAACTTTGTCTCTACCAAATCATTTTGCCTGGGTGAGTTCTGAGCACTTAAACTCTTTCTCAGGAAGGCATTGTACAGCTCTCAGCTCTGCTCTGGTTAAATCCAACCGTTCTATAGGATTCTTACATGATGATCGAGAAGGTTTGGTAGTGTTTCTAATGTGCTCCCTAGAGAAATCTTTAGTCCTACCAAGAGATCCAAAGACTTCTGTTGTTTGAGCCTGTTCTTCCTTCCCTCTCAGACATACAGAGGATGTAATGTCTCTCAGCCCTGAAACACTGGCTTCTTTTTCCTTTTAAAGCTGTCGCTGCTGCTGCTGAGTCAGCTGGAGGGATTATTAGGCAGAGAGTTTAAGAGCTGCTTTTCCCGGCTCCTCAGGGACCCCAGTGCGTGTGGTCTGCATGGTGCCTGCATCCTGTCCAGCATCACAAACTGAGATACGCGGATTCCCCCTCGCGGCTGCATACTGCAGCTCTCCCTAGTTGAACCACTTGAGTTTTGATTTTGGAAACTGGACAGGATTACCTATTCTGCTGGTTTTTCAGATAGAAAGCATATCTGTACCCAAGAATGGGAAATTGCATTTTAAAATGTTTTCTTTCACTCAGTCTTTCAGGCTGTCCGCGAGCAAAGAAAAGTGGAATCAGGATAGCACAAAGCAAGGAAGACAAAGAAGACCAAGAGCCAATTAGGTGAGAACAAATATTATCAAAGGGCCAGCGTTTGTTTTATAAGGTCATATATATCTTCAGCTTTTTATTAAGGCATAAATGTTATTGTGTGATAGTTACCCAAGAGCAGATTGCCACATTGGTTTCTATGAGCGAACTGCAAATCAAGGATCTGTGCTGATTTATTCTGCAAAGGATACAATATTCAGCCAAAGATACCATCTTCTGTAATTTACAAACAGTTTTAAATATGTTTTTCACATGAAATTAAAAAGTTACCTAGATCTGTATCTCTTAAATAACCCCTTAAGCATGTTTACATATTGTAGACAAACCGTACATGCTAAATAAAGTAGTTTTGGGAATAGAGAATTGTTTATATGAGATTGCTGCAGCAAATCTGACTGGTTATGTAGTCCTCAAGAGGAACAAATGCCTACCTATAGGTCTTTGTTTCTTCTTGACGGGTACTCTGACACTGAACTCAGTGGACACTGAACTCAGTGGATTTAGTGACTGCTGAGACCATTCAGGACTGGATCCTCAGTGGAGAGTAGCAGCAATATTTTAGTGTAGGACAAACCGTGAAATAACCAGTCTTGGTTTGACACGTGTTATTTAGCAGCATACTGAAAAAACATTATTTTCTTGAAACATTTCACTTTGAAGTTTCTAACCTGTTCCTTCTAACCCTGGTTATTTGTTTTTTAGAAGCATAGGGCAAATGTATGGGGGAATTCCCAAGTAAGGAAAACCGACAGATGAATACAGAACTGCTTTCACTGATCTCTCTAGATTGTAGCACATAGTTTGTTATAATCTCTCCTATTCAGAGAGTGGTTAAAGTGCTCAGCATCTCTGATGAGGCATTATGATCACTTCATACCTAACTGTTTATATTATTTTCATGACTTCAGACAAGTCTCCTTTAGATTCCATACACATAAATAAAATGTACCAAGGATTATACTAAGTAGGATTTTATGTTTATAGAGTTTTTATGGGCAATTTCCCTGCTGAGTGGAGCTCAGTAGCCAACATTTCAATTCTAGTGTGATATTTACTGTAATGAACACCTGCAATTCAAATAACATATCTCAGTCCTTTTGTTGCAATTGCATAATATCAACAGCTGTGACTTCGTCTACTGGCTAGCCTCCTTACAGTTTATCAAAGAACGTATTTTTTTTTCGTATTACTAAAGTTCTTCATGTAATTTTACCCACTACAGGGTATCTTGACTATTTTTAAGACCACAGTGCATGATTGTTCTTTTCTTTTCATGTCGGGTTTATTTTGACTTTGTTGTAGAGGCTACCAGGTATATGATGGCAAGACAATAAAGTTTATCTCATCTATCTGCTATCCAGATGTCCAGTTCCTGGTTGTGATGGTCAGGGTCATATAACTGGAAAATATGCATCCCATCGCAGTGCGTCAGGGTGTCCTCTAGCTGCCAAAAGGCAAAAGGATGGGTACCTAAATGGCTCACAGTTCTCTTGGAAGTCAGTGAAGACGGAAGGAATGTCATGTCCAACCCCAGGATGTGATGGCTCAGGACATGTCAGTGGTAGTTTTCTTACTCATCGTAGGTGAGTAACTATGACTTAGATTTTTCATGTATGTTTTTTTGGTTTAATTAGATTAGCAAGATTTGAAATGCTTTTTATCATGCTATTTCTCTGTTCCTTTTGAATTTCATTACTATTTTGAAAAATGATCTTCCTATTTATGTTTGTAAATAGCTGGAAATCAAGACACACAAATTTTTGGTGCAAATCTTTGCAGGTAGACACCTGAATCTGAAACTACAGAAAATTACAGGGAAAAAAGTGTGCATGACGGTAACTGTAAATCTGCTACTGCCTTATTGAGTGATTCTGGACAAATTACCTCAGGACAGATTTTGTAATACACATCTGAATCCCCCCGATTTTCAGAGATGTCAAACACATTATTGATTCCCAAACATCAAGGCATGGAACTAAAGAACTTTAGCAACCAGTTCCATAGAAACAAAGTACTTTTATTCATTTAGTAATGCAAATGTTCGCTCAAAACAATAAACATAGACTAAAGCAAATGAATTAAAACTAATGGAATACAAATATTTGACAAAAGAAATACAAAGTCAAATTTTTCATAAACCTAGCAAAAATAAGAGAACTTCAGTGATGATATTTTTCATAGCTTTTAAGAGATCAAGGAAGAGAATGTGGCCAGTTTATGAGGAATAAATCTTGCTGCCGTTTTAGATATTAATTTAGGAGGAAGCAAGGGTATTCTTGGAGCTTTGGGAGGGGAATCTCAGCCTGAACATGACTGTAATGCCAGAGCAAATTTCTTATTATATAATCACTAATATAAAACTCCATTACTTCAAATATGTCAAGCCGACGTGCCTAATTTGTCACCCTTCCCCAGGCAGACCTCAGTTGAACTTCTGTACCTTTTGGTTAGCTAAACCAACTTGACCTTGTTTTGCAGTCAGTCCTAGATGCAGAGGTGAAAAGTGTGCTGCTTCTTCCTTCTTTTGCCTGTAACCATTGCCTTTGATTCTTCCTTTGACAATCCTTAATAGCTTAACTCTAAAGCCTTACCCTTACTGCAGCCTCTCCAGACTTTGGGCACGTAGTTCCTATTTATTGTTTAGGTTCAGAGCTGTTTTTCCACTCAGTGTTTTTATGGTACCTACCATGAAGGGATTCTGGTCCATGACGTGATGTGCTACCTAAGTGATCAAATGTATTACACAGCCTGCAGCTCCACAGGCTTTAGGGAGCGGCAGATGCAAAAGCCCTGACCCTTTGTGGAGATGTCCACATGTGAATTTAAGTTTCTGACCTTCAGTAAAATATCAGCATTAGTGTTTGTATTTCAGTTTAGTGTTATTCATAGTGCTGTAACATTCACTTAACTATTAGAGATCTGTCGTTAAAATTTTGAAATGATTGTACCTTTAGTTGAAAGGTACAATATAATTAATGAGACATTGTTTTCAAGGAGTATTTACATAGTATTTATGTTTTCAAGGAGAAAATTCTTGCAACAAGAATAATTAAGTTCTAAAAGGAATGTACTGATACTAAATTTAATTGTTATTCAATATTAGGGGGCAGATAGTACCAAGATTATTTTTTTTAATAGGAATGTTGGGATAAATATAGAATAGAATAAAATATGAATTTTTTTATGTTTCTCCATTAGGCAAGGTAGAAACCTAAATAAGACATTTAGACACATAGCAACCATGTGCTTTCTTGAGTACTATTATTTTAAGTAGAAACTGAGATATGTAAAGGGCTTACCTTATAGGACCAATTTTTGGGCAAAAAGGTACATTGTTAAAGGAGAGCACCAGAAGATGAAAGTTTGCTTAAAAAGAGTGAAGAAGACTTGTCTTGATGTAACAAAGCGCCAGTATTCTAAATTACTGGGAGTAAGTTCAACAATTTCTTGAAGCTTCCATAAGCTATGGCAATATTAATAACAATCCTTATTATTTTAAAAATATGATTAATTCTTGTAGAATTTTCAGATGATGTTAAAAGGGCTTAGTTTGTTTGCTCACACAAAGAAAAGTGCTTGGAGCTGATTTAAATGCCTTAGGATAGTTTACATAGCCTCCAGCTGTTGCTCAGAAAGGGAGGTCCAGTGTCACTTTTATCAGCCTTAATGGTATAACTTCTCAAATGACATTTCCTGTCTGTATATGGACAGCTGAATCAAACTCTGCACATAGGACTGAACTTCAGAACAATTCACCTACCCTAAGAATCTGCTTGTAGGTGAACAAGATGCATTTACTCCTCTTCCAGTGAATGCAGTCAGTGGATCCTGGAGAGTTGTTCACTTCACTCAGTAAAGTCGAGACCCGCCTTTAAGCAGAGTTGTACCCTAGATGTCACTGAGCGTGTCAACAGGGAGTTGACAGAGAGCGTGTCAACAAATTTCTACTTTATGCCATTTGAGGTGTTCGTAGGGCCTGCAAGATGGCCCCACTGGGTTGGAAAAAATGAAGATTTGTGAGACACTCCTATTGTTTAAGTATGACAGCTGAGAGCTGAACGTGATTTGTGGGGTATCTGGAAGGGTGCTCGCCTTCTTAAATGGATGGGCCCCGGAGCTCCATGGCAGCTTTGACACATAGTTCGCATGCAGACATTTAAATCTAGGTGTCTTAATCTGGAGTTCAATCCCACCTAAATTACAGACTATGCATTTGAATAGATGAATATTTAAATAGATATTTGAAATATCTCCTCACTTTTAGTGTATCCATTTTAATAGACTGTGGCCTCATCTTCTTACAACATTTTGCTATACAGCTATGGCTGTAAATCTCGGGTGCCACCTTTTGAAGAGAAGCAATGCTGTGACAGTTACACATTGAGACCAGGTTTATGTACAGTCTCTTGCAGGTACAGCTGTGTTCCACGTGTGTGGGGAGAAAGCAGGGCTCTGCCCGTTAACTGTGTCAATAAAAACTAGGGAAGTAGTAGTTAAATGTCTTCTTTTTTGCCATTACAGCTTGCTTCTCTCCTAACAGGTGATTTTTCTTCCTCAGTACAAATATTTTTCTATCAGCAGACTTCTCTAAGCATATATATTAATTGCATGTGTAGTTGTCTGCAATGTGTTATTGGAGTTTTTTATATTCTGCCATTTCTAGGCAGCTGTTAATAAGCTACTATTCAAGCAGCTGTAATACTCTGGAAACTGGAACAGCAGACTGGCTTGTGAAAATGATGCCAACTGTTGAATGAATAATAATAAAAAAAATATTTATATATATTGAGGTTTTTGAGGCAAGGATTTCTTAGAGCTGCTGTTGCACCTTGTACACATAGCTGATACTGTACACTGATATCAGTGGCCCTGGAGGTGATCCACAAGGGCTGGTAAATCAGTACTTAGTTAAAAAATGCTCCATCTGGTATCCTGTAGTCTGGAATTTAAATGTATGCATGTTTGTATGTACATGCTTCTGAAGCAGAGATAATCATTCAGTAGAAGAAGTCACAAATTTCAATAGATTTTGAAACCTACCCTATGAGCAAAGGCACCAACAGAGTTTCTGTCTGCAGAAATTCCTATGAATAGGTTTATTTTGTCAAGAAGTTTGCACAGGAAAGAATGGCAACAGAGGGTTATCAGGAGGGACTCGAAGCATAGAATTAAGAGTGCTATGCTTCAAAAAGGAGCCTGTGCCAGCAGGAGCGGCCAGTGTGAAATTAGGTGACCTATCAGCAATATAAAAATGAATTGGAAGGCTTGTAAGCATGGAGCCAGTAGATAGGTAAATGAAATAGCTTATAATGAAATGTAAATTGGTTATTATACTGTAGCTTTCCAGTTTGGTTCTTGAACAAGCCGTTACATCCTCATATTTGATTTAAGAACATTTTCCTGGGCAGCATCATTTCTAATACTGTGATTAGTGGGGACTTTCTCAGGATATACTTGGATTTAGCAACTCTGCTCCTTAGCACAGAAGGGGAAACGTGCTTGTGCTGACTTTAGTGGACATTGCATGGAGAAATGCCTCTTCAGATCTAAAACAATGTTCTTGCTCCCATCTCCTGCCCATTTTTATTTAAGTCAGTGTTCACCCATTTCAAACACAGTAATGTAGCTTTTAAATTCCCTTTACTATGTGGTGGTTTAACCCCAGTAGGCAGCTCAGCCCCACACAGCTTCTCGCTCACTCACTCCCAGCAGGATGGGGGAGAGAATCTGAAGGGTAAAAGTGAGAAAACTCAGTTGGGACAAAGACAGTTTAATAACTAAATCAAAAGCCACGCACACAAGCAAAGCAAAATGAGGAATTCATTCCCTACTTCCCATCAGCAGGCAAGTGTTCAGCCATCCCCAGGAAAGGAGGGCTCCATCGTATGTAATGGTGATTTAGGAAGACAAACGCTGTATCTCTGAATGTCCCCCCTTATTCTGTCTTCCCCCAGCTTTTATTGCTGAGCACGATGCCATATGGCGTGGGATGTCCCTTGGGTCAGTTGGGGTCAGCTGTCCCGGCTGTGTCCCCTCCCAGCTCCTTGTGCACCCCCAGCCTACTCACCGGTGGGGTCGTGTGAGAAACAGAAAAGGCCTTGACTTTGTGTAAGTGCTGCTCAGCAACAGCTACAATGTCCTTGTGTTATCAACCCTGTTTTCAGCACAAATCCAAAACATAGTCCTTACTAGCTACTATGAAGAAAAATAGCTCTATCCCAGCCAAAACGAGTACAAAGATGTATGCTAGTAGAGACATAGTATACAAAAGATGATCAAATTGTAACTGTGTTTCCCCATTTACAATCTAATGCTAAATAGAAATAAAAATGTGGAAAAGGGGATTTTTTCTCTAGCGTACCTGTATCCTTGATGAGGACAATGGAACAATGGGACTCCAAGATCCATAAACAAATTTATAGAATAGGATTTGTATTTCAGCAGCATTGGCCTGCCACTCTGTTTGCAAATATCTAGATGTGCTGGCAGGAAGTAATGGACATAGAATAGAATCATAGAACAGTTTGGGTTGTAAGGGACGTTGGGTTGGAAGCTTTAGCTCACCTACTCCAAACCCCTGCAATGGGCTAGGACATCTTCAACTACATGAGGTTGCTGAGAGCCCCGTCCAACCTGACCTTGAATGTCTCCAGGGATGGGGCACCTACTGCCTCTCTGGGCAGCCTGAGCCAGTGCTTCACCACACTCAGCGTCAAAAATTTCTTCTAGATCTAGTCTAAATCTCCCCTCTTTCAGTTTAAACTCATTCCTCTTTGTCTTATCTCAACAGGCCCTGCTAAAAACTTTCTCCCCATCTTTCCTGTAGGCCCCCTTTAAGTACTGAAAGGCCACAATAAGGTCTCACAGAGCTTTCTTTTCTCCTGGCTGAACCACCTCAACTGTCTCAGCCTGTTCTCACAGAAGAGGTGCTCCAGCCCTCTCATCATGTTTGTGGCCCTCCTCTGGACCATCTCCAACAGGTCCATGTCTTTCCTGTGCTGAGGGCTCCAGAGCTGGATGCAGTGCTCCAGGTGGGGTCTCATGAGAGTGGAGCAGAGGGGCAGAACCCGCTCCCTTGACCTGCTGGCCACGCTGCTTTTGATGCAGCCCAGGATACAGATGGCCTTCTGGGCTCCCTGCAAGTGCCCATGGTCGGCTCATGTCCAGCTTTACATTGACCAATATCACCAAGTCCTTCTCGGCAGGGCTGCTCGCAGTCCCTTCATCCACATAATCCCACATCATCCAGTGCCTTTTACCTTCTGAAGAAATGTATGTAGAAATTGTGAGATGATTATTGGAAATGTTTACGTATGTCAGTTAGGGGATATCCGCTTTACGCATAGGAAGACTTAGTTAATGGCAAGGCTGTCAGGGAGCCTGCAGGAGGTAACAGTAGTTCACTCGGTTCAGCCATTGCCCCATGTGCGTGTCCTGAGGTGAAGGAGCGCTGCTAGGGTTGTTTCCACCAAAAGTTCTAGATTGGTCACAGCTCTGAGCTACACAGCTGCATTGCTAAGCCTGGGAACAGCCAGATAGGGAAAAAAGGAAAAGATAAAAACTCAAGACAGGAGCTGCCCTCTTCAGTTGCCTGTTAGCAGCAGGGAGATACCAACACTCACACGCGTCCTCAGAGAACCTCTGAGCTCCCAAGCACTCACATCCGCTCTTAGCATCAGCATTTCTCAGCTTCGGCACTTAAAGATATACAAATACTTAGCATTAGTTCAGCAAATTAGTCTTTTAGAAATGAACTATATGGTTACAAAGGGCATGGGAAGGCCTCAGATTATTCTGATTTTTATGTTTTGTACATAGGCTTGCAATCTCTGGTTTTTGAGCAAAATCAGTCCTGCAGAATCCTGGACCTGAAATAGACTTCATGTTCATGCAGTATTTTGCGAGGCCTACAAATGAGACAGCAGGATTTACATTGCACTACGTTGTCTGAGACACTAAATGCAAGCTACTCCTTTCAGTTCACGGAGAAATGAAAGTGGCCGGAATTCAGGTGGAGGTAGTCAGTTCCTAGCTGGTGTCAGCTTTTTTCATCAGGATAGGAAGCTTATTTGAAATAAAACCTGAATTTAAAAAGAAGTTTTCTGATGTTTGCAAATAAATGCAGAGAGGAAAACTTAGAAGCTTTATTAAACAACTGAAAACAACTGAAAATGTCAGATCTGAGATTCCATATATATATACATATATGAATGAATGATGCAATGTTCACTACAGAATAATGCAAATTTAAGATATCAGAAGGTGCATACAAATACTGTATTTCAGTGCTGTGAACCACAGTGCAAAAATGAGATACGTTATGATAAAATACCTTATGTAAAAACAACAAAAAATAATTCATAGAACACCAGGCTGGAAGGGACTTCAAGGATCATCTGGTCCAATCTTTCCTGGTAAAAGCAGTCTAGATAAAATGACCCAGCACCCTGTCCAGATGAATCTTAAAAGTGTCCAGTGATGGGGAATCCACCACTTTCCTGGGGAGATTATTCCAATGGCTGATTGTTCTCATTGGGAAACATTTCCCTCTTGTGTCCAACCAGAATCTCCCCGGGAGTAACTTGGACTCATTACCCCTTATCTTTTCCATGTGACTCCTTGTAAAAAGTGAGTCTCCATCTTCTCTGTAGCCACCCTTTAAATACCTGAACATGGTGATAAAGTCTCCTCTAAGCCTTCTTTTCTCAAGGCTGAACATACCCAATTCTCTCAGCCTTTCCTCCTATGGCAGGCTTCCCGGTCTTTTGATCATCTTGGTGGCCCTTCTCTGGACCCTCTCCAGCCTGTCCACATCTTTTTTGTATAGTGGGGATCAAACCAGAACACAGTACTCCAGATGTGCCCTGACAAGTGCTGCCGGTGATGCCCTTGTTGATGCAACCTAGCGTCCTGTTGGCTTTCTTTGCCGCAGCACACTGTTCACTCATATTAAGCTTGTTGTCCACCAGGACCCCAAGTCCCTTTCTCAGAGTTGCTCCCCAGCTGGGCAGATTCCAGTCTGTGCTGCACTCCTGGATTATATTTTCCCAGGTGCAAGAATTTACACTTGTTCTTGCTGAATGTCATAAGGTTCTTGCTATCCAACTTTCCAGCCTTTCCAGGTCTTCCTGCAGTGTGGCTCTCCCTTCTGAAGCATCCACTTCCCCACTCAGTTTGGTGTCATTGTCGAACTTCATCAGGGCACACTTGATCCTATCGTCCAGATCACTTATGAAGATATTAAACAGCATTGGACCCAGTATCAATCCCTGGGGGACCCCGCTTTTGACAGTTGCTGGTTTGAAAAGGAGCTATTGACCAACACCCTTTGGATGCAGCCTGTCAGCCACTTCCCCACCCACCGCACAGACCACTTGTCTAGACCATAACGCATCAGTTTCTCTAGGAGGCGGCTGTGGAGAACCATATCGAAAGCCTTGGAGAAATCCAGGTAGAAAATGTCCACCGCTCGCCCCACATCAACCGAGCAGGTTACTTTGTCATACAAGGTGATCAGGTTTGTCAGACACAATTTGCCCTTGGTGAATCTGTGCTGGCTTTGCCCAATCACATGCTTCAGTTGACTTGTGATAGCCCCTGGGAGGATTCGTTCCATAATTTTCTGAGTTAACTTCTGACTGAAGTGAAACTGATGGGCCTATAGTTTTCTGGATCCCCCTTTAAACCCTTCTTGTGGATGATGGTGACATTAGCCTTCTTCCAGTCTTCTGGGGCATTCCCTGATCTCCACAACTTCTCAAAGATTATGGAGAGTGGCCTCACCATGATGTCAGCCAGTTCTCTTAACATCCTAGGGTGGATAGTGTCAGGGCTCATCTCTTTGTAGGGGTCGAGCTCCTGTAACAGTTTGCATGTCAACACTTCCTTCACTGGCGGTGGGTCTGTGTTTGCATCAACCTGGATTTTGTTCCCAAGTCCCGGGGACCGACACTGCTGGTAAAGTGCTGGTGAAGAAAGTATTGAGGACCTCTGCCTTTTCAGCATCGTTGGTGACTAATTCACCTCTCCTGTTTACCAGCAAACCAGTATATCCCTTCTGTTTCTGCTTGATGATCATCCACCTGAATAATCCTTTCTTGTAGTTTTTGACATCTCTGGCTGATTTCAATTCAAGCTGAGCCTTTGCTTTTCTAGCTGCATCTCTGCATTCCCTGGCAATGCCCTTGCAGTTCTCAAGGGGTAGTTGTCTGCTTTTCCATCTCTGATATGCTTCTCTTCTGGTTTTGAGCAGACTCAGAAGCTCACAGTTAAGCCAGTTGTGAGCATCCTTTAAAACACAAAGAATCCAAACTGCCGGCTGAACTCTCAGGATGCTCTAAACTTCCGAAATACCATGTTTTTGAGGAATTTGTGTCCAGCAATTATATCTGTAGGGAAAAAAATGTTAAAAAACACTTGTGAAAGGTGTTCCTATGCTATGTTGAAGATAGATACCTCTGAAAATGGTAAAAACTGTACAGAGAGGAAATTTTTCTTCTTCCATTTATCTGTTTATGAAACGTAAATACTGTCAAACTGCAGATTTTTAAGAAGCTTTTAACATGCAGTTCATTAAATTATTTGAGGGCATCTATTTCTAGACAGGTCTCTTGTCAAATCAACTCTTGTCCCTTGTTTTATTTGTTGCTACAGTAAGTTGACAGAGTGATGGATTTGAGTAAAAATTATATTAAAAAATAATTAATTCTTAATTCTCATTGTTTCCGTTTTTCCCTGGTAGGTTTTTTAAAGTTGTTTAGTGTGTTTGTTTGGTTTTCATCTGCCTGTCATCCCCCCGGCCGCTGATTTATTTTGCTGTTTACCACATCTTATTTTTTTTCCTAAAAGCTCTACGTTGCAATTCCGCAGGAGAAAGTCATGCAGTGTTAAGGGCATAGAAGAACTAACCAAACTCACTGCATTGAACAGTAATTCCAACTGACAATGATAAGTGTCATCATGGTGACATTACTGAGAGATGACAGACATGCAAATGTACTGACCTTTCCAAGAACACCAGGAGAGAAACTTGGCAATATACATAAAGAAGAAAAATATTAAATTGAAATCTGTGAGGTGGATCCTGCAATACAAAGGATTTTTTTACTTGGGAATTTTGTGTTGCTCAAGGGAGAAGGGCCTTTCTACATTGCTTTTCAATACCTTCCTCTTCCCGTCCTCCTCCTCTCCTGCTGCATCTGTGCTGGCCCTCTTCCCTTCTCTGTCCCCATGGCTTCTGATCCAGCTTTCTTCATACTTCTGCACTTCAGTCCTCAGAATTTGTGGTAGCTGGCCCTCAAATAGCTTCTTCTGAGCACAGGCAGAGCAGGACAGGCGGGCTCACCGGTGTTGCTTCCAGCAAGCAGCCTTCTGTTCAGGCCCTGCAGCCCTGAACAGGGCTGATGGCAGAGACGGCGCTCCCAGTTGTCAAACACACAAAGCACAGGGAGGGTCTGGCAGCCACACACGTCTACCGAGCATGTCCAAGTGATGGTCTGTCCCAGGCGTACAGCTCTGCCAAATCTACATTTGTTTTCGTGAGGACAGCAGAATGCAACTCTAAACTCAGAGCAATACCCTGTGAAATGTCAAGTCTTTCTCCAATTCACAGATAATTAGAGATATTCACTGAATTATTGGGGCTTTTTTTTTCCCCCTCAGTGTGGACAGAACAAGGTATATGGACAAAACAATGGTATACAAATATATTCTAAAAAAAATTAATATTTTTTCCTGTGATGTTTGGAAACAAGCCTGAGCCTGGCCAGACACCTACCCTGGAAGGTTTCAGTCAGATGAGTTAAAATTTGGCAAAAGTCAGAAGTGACTAAGTGCAGAGCCAGGTTGTTGAAAGGGTTAGGCCCTTTCGCGGTGGGTAGTTCTGCTAGCTCTTTTCATTAGGAGCTGGAAGAGGAATGGAATAGCATTTTAATCAGATGCACAGTCTATTAAACTGGAAGACTCCTAACGGAGAGCTAATCTAAAAGGACTTAAGAGGTTTACCTACCTTGAGAAAGTCAAGGAGAAAATAATATGAAATTCATATTAGAAAAAGCAGGCTGCACAATATAAACAAGAAAAATAATTTTGCTGAGCAGACCTGACAAATGACAGCAGCCGGTAATTTGTACAGGTGCTTGCGATGTGACATCTCCTTGATTTCAGGCACTTAGCAGAAGCTCTCTGGTTACAAGCCTGTTTGTCCTCATTCCAGACATAGCCCATAAAAAAGCAGAGATGACTGGATGGCTTTTTAAATTTCAGGAAGGATAAATTTCCTCTTGAAGTACCTTTTTCTCTCTGCTGTCTACACAAGTGCCTAGAGAAACTGTGCTTCGTTTTAAGTGCCTAAGTGAGCTGGGCTTGGTCACTAAATACATCACTTGAAATTTTGAGCTACCTAAGAGCGCTAAGCAGGGGTATGTAGCTAGAGAGACACCTTACCTGTTTGTACACGGGGAAATCTCAGCCTGTTTTCTCCTTCACAATACGTGCCCTACTCAAATGACCAGTTAATCCACTGGTCTTCAGCTCATCTGCCCTGGTGTGTGCAGTCACAGGGCAGGAGAGAGGCTGATAAACTTTGCAGTAGCCAGCCCCCGGCTCCTGGGACGCTCACTGGTGGCCCATGAAGTGCACACTCCTTCCCCATAGCTTAGTGCTAGGGCCACCTGTAAATAGTGTAATGTGTTGCAGTGCTCCCTCACTCACCAAAGAATAGATGAGATTTTGGAACAGTTGCTGCATCATTGGGCAGGAGCCAAACCTTCCCTGCTCAGGGATGATACAGGTCAAAGCTCATTAGCACATATGAGAAGGCCACCCACAGAGCCTCTTTGCTGACTAAGGAACTTTAATTAACAAAATATGATATAAATTTGCCACAGGACTACTGTGCCCAGCTGAAGGGCAACTTTGGCAGTGCTCTTACAGTTCCAGCATTTCAAGATTCATTAATCCTTTTTCTGGTGTATATTTATGCCCCAGGGGGATTCCTTTCCAATTGAGTCTGCTCTCAGAGCCTTTTCACTCAGCTTGGCCATGTTTACAGTTCTGCATAATTTCTGTTTTTATTTTTCTTACCCGATGCTTGTTTTATCCTTTTTTTATGAGGGATAGGTATAACTAAGCTATAACACTATTTTACCTTTTAAATCCCCGAATAAAAAATAAATAACCTGTCGTCTTCATGACCATTCACTCTATATTGTTGTCCATTTGGTGCTTGGCTGACTGGATTTTAATGCTACTTCAACCCTCCCTCTCTAAAATAAGAAATTATTTCTTTCCTGAAGGTCTTTCTGGAACAATGATCAGATATCATTAAAATAATTTTGAAAAGGTTACATTTTGTTTTAGTCATAATGACTGTATTTATTTTATGGCCATTTGGGTAGTGTTTTAATTTTTCTTAGTTCTGGAACCAATGCAAAGATTTATTAAACAGAATAAAATCTCAGCTACTTTCCTTAGCAGCTTTGGAAAGCAACTTGGATTAGGAACTGCCACTTTCCACGTTACATCAAGCTTTTAGTCTGTCCCTCCTGATTGAAAAATATATATATACTTTAGCCAGGGAACAAGACTTCAAAAGGGCCATATTAATGGGAATTATTCTTTTCCAGTGAAGAATTCTGAAATTGAGCTGAACAGACATTTTTTTCCAATACTGCACAAAGGCAATTGGGCTTGTGTGGCCAGTGGGGAGGAGGAGAGATTCCTCTGTGAGTTGCAGCAATCTCCATGCAAACAAATCTCTCTTGTTTGCAAAACCTTTCTCCTGAACTGCCTTTACTTCACAGCTCAGTAAGAAGCTGGGGAAAAGCCAATCACCCTTAAATGTAAATAAAAATGAGTGCTGGGCTGGGGAGGGTTCCTTTTATCTCTGCTGGAGTTGTGCATAGAGTATTTCATCCTTTAAGGTGTCTAGCAGAATTTACTCACGGGAATAAGGAAATCACTAAAGCCCTTCAACATAGGAAAAATGAGTGGTTCATGGATTTAATATTAAACCAAGGAAAGGGCCACTTTGATCACGGAGTTTGATCTCTTAACTTGAACTTCAAACATTACCAAATAGCTCAGGAGCTTAGTCATAAAGGTAAGGTTTCATCCATTAACAAAACAAAACAGTAATTTTCACTGTGATCTGTATTTCCCTGAATTTCAAAAGGATTTTACATCTAGGGTTTGTTTTGGATCTACCTCTAGTTGAACGAGGTCTCTTGAATGTGACATTTCTCTAGTCAGTGGACAATGTTATCTTTAATAAATAGGAAAAGTGTTTCATTTTCTTAACTTTTTGAAAAATCGCTGTGGTATTGAGTCTATAAATATCTTACAGGGTTTATAAAGTTAGCCCTCAGGATGCTTTTGGAGTACTCCAGGTTGAGGCTCTGGTTTCTGTGCATCTTGTTCTATCTTTCTTTGTAAAGTTCATCACTTCACACACGAAGTATAAAAGTTGCATTTTATTTGACCTTTGTCTCCTCCTTTCCCACATCCCTACTTCTCTGTTTGGAAAATGTTTCTTCACTTGACAACCCAAGTACAATTCCTTCAGCTTCAAGAGGATCTGTCTGCTGCATCTGTCTGCTGAGGCAAAAAATGTATTTAACAGAGCACAGCTGGAACCCAGATAACTAAAATCAGTCACCCAGACAATTGCTTCACTTGATCAATGATCCTCCACTCTGACGGCTCTCTTGTTTGCATCCTTGAAGAAAGTGCAATTACATTCTTGAAGCGGTTCAGGGTTTTAGCCCACATTTATTTGGTTTTAAACTAAATTTCTTGGTAAATATGCACTAACCACTAGCTAGATGTGCCTTTCAGACTTTTTTCCCCCCATTAATTTTCCCTTTATTTTGGGATCGATTTCAACATATTTTCTAAAGCCACTGATTATATGGCCAGGCATAGGTTGCAGTAATGTAACCACAGTCCTAAGCAAGAAAGAAAATTTGTGCTTCATGTTGTGTTCAACTCTGACAGATGCAATCACCGTATACTCTATCCTAATTTGTGCATATAGTCTTTCTGCATACCTTCTAGATGACTCGAAGCAGGACACCGTTAGTCACTGCTCTTCAGGGTAGTTAGGGCAAGATGTAGCTGTACATATGGATGGACCTTATTTTGTAGAGTTTATACAGCTACTAGCACTTTAGCTCTGCTTGCCTCCATTTATGAAGTCTTCCTGTAAAAACAAGCCTGATTAATGCAGGTTGAACTTGCATGGTGTAAAACGCAGTCATCCCTTCTACCTGTCAGCGTGACAGGTGTGAAGTGTATAGAAATGTCTGTTGTGTAGACAGTGCCATGCCCTGCACAGCAAAGCTGCGTGATAGGTCCCAGCCATGCACCTCTCCATTTAGCATCCCTGCCCAACAGAAGCACGTTTCCAGTATAAATGATGTGTTATGATGTCAGAAGTCTCCAGCCTACCAGCAAAAATTGAGACCACTTCAAATTTCAGCACATGCCTTGCAGGAGGTTTGCAGTATCTTACCCTAGATCACTTTAATCTCACAGTTTCATTCATTTTTTGTAGTATTTTGTAAATTATCGCAGAGATTGGCTCTCAAGGATGATGTGCTAGACCATACTTTTCATTCTCAAATTAGAGATTCATCCCAACAGCAGAAATTAAGCAAGAGCAAAGACACATTGCATCTCAGCGAGACAAGGTGCTGATGCTCAGCTGGTTGTTGAAACCTTGTCTCTGTGGTAGCAGCAGCTCACAGCTCCTGCTGAATCAGGAGCTCAGAAGGAGCCAGGAGTTGGGCATTGGTGCTTCTCACAGCCCCAGCAAAACGCTGTAGCTTCAAGCCCTGTGGCTTCCACCGTCTGACAAACGATGGCTCAGTACTTTTATCCTGTATTTATTACAGCGGTACCCCCAGCAGTGTTGTTAGAAAGCCTTATTCCTTTTCTATTATGAAAAGAATACTCAACTGTGTTTATATTTTGGTTTGCATGATTTCTCATGTGTATGAGAATAATGACAGTAGCAAGTGAGATAACTGTGATTAATTTTACTCGTTCTTAGATGGAATGAATAAGCTGCAGAATTCCATGTAAAAGTCAGTGTAAAGTTTCTTAAAATATAAAAAGTAAACCAAAGAAGGATTACACACTAATTCGACTTGTAACTGAAAACCTACAAAAGGCATCAACTGTAAAAGCTTTAAACTTGATATAAGTATTATTATTACCAAAACTACTAGCTAGCATGTTTCTCTTGGTCTTTTTGATTTTTGAGATGTTTAAAGCATGTTTTGCTTAACTCTCTTTTGTCTTCTGTCTCCTTTTACTCCTCAGTCTTCTAGAAATCTTGAAATCTCACAGTCTCACTGGGACCTCAATTCAAGCTTTTTGGTTAACTTTACACCTCCGTGAGGTTCGGCCTTTTTACAACAGCCCACTTCTTGTGTGATGCTGACTTAGCCCTGTTTTTCATCTTACCTTCCCATATATCCTGCCCCATTTTGGTTATTCTCAAGTTGGAGAAAGAGCAGTTACCTTCAGGAGAAGTAAACGTAGTCAACAAAATAGAAGGGAGGAGGTAGAATTGCCTTGCAGAAGTTTATCCTAAAAGTCCTGATACGCTTTTTCAATTATTTAAAAGTATTTTTAGGTAACTTAATTAAGAACAGAGCTGGGCAAAGAGGGTGCATATTGCTGTCTTTGTCTTACTCATTTCTGAAGAATTTAGCCAAGTTAAATAAACTGTAGTAGAACTCAATCTTCTCATTTAGGTTGCTAACTTAGTATTGGGTTCATTGAAACTGTGAGTGCCTGGCGCAGGAAAGTGAGCTAATCCACTTACAATGCAATATACATTTAATGGAGAGACAGATTTGCCAGTAAAAGACCTGCAGAGGAACTTGATGGCATGGTCTTCCCCTGTGCTGAATTTGTTACCTCTGGGAGTTTAGAATGCTCTCTTAAATGGCACAAAGCCACAGGAAAAGTTAATTCATGGCCTCTTCTAAGGACAGAATAACAAGCTAAGGGTGGTCATAGTGGTACGTGATGCTTATGTTAAAGCCATGAGTATAAGGATCAGGAAAGCAAACAGAGGAAGCTGATTCGGGCATGCAGCTGGACGGAAAGAAAGCCATTTTGGTTGAGGCCCTCCTCTGTCTGTGTATATTGTATTAGATCACCAGCAGGTAAGAATAAAATTAATCTGGCTACAGGATATGAAGCCTTCTGGATCCTTACTAGTAGGCCCCAAAATAGGCAGCCCTTTGCTTTTCTCCTCACTAACTCATGGCTCATGTGGGTGCCTCCAGAAGAAGGTAGATAGTTAATGCAGAACAACTCTCCAACAGTTCCTGCAGCAAGAATAGCGCACAGGACACAGATCGTTCTGTCTCCAGTTTAGGCAGAGGACATCTGGCCCCAGTATGCCTGAACTGCAGCAGAGGTGTAAGTGATATGTAAGTGCTTACCTTTGCAATAGGTATCTTTCCAGTGGAGATAGCATGGGCTGGAGACAGTTGCTATTGGGCAGTTAGAATGTGGCCACCCTATTTCGTAGAGTAGGAAAGCTCAGTAGTGCACATATGGGACATTGTACCTAGGGCCTACGGTGAGACCGTGATTTGGAGCACCCTGAATATACTAGTAGAGGGATAACCTTTCAGACAAGCTGAGAAGATGCCTACAGATTTAGGCAGTCCTGAAAACCAAGTGTACATAACCATGGCCTGGGAATAAGATGGGGGTTTTGGCACTAAAGTTTGGACGTATGCACACTGCGTCTCACAGTAGATCTCCAGTACTTGTGAACATACTTTTTTTTGGTGTCATTATTCTTCTGCACTTTCAGGTGCACAGTTGTAGCATCCAGGCTTCTTGTTGGTCTGCTTAGGGTTTGAATGCCGTACTTACGGGCTGTTTGAGGGATAATTTTATTTTGAGGGGTTCCGTAGGTTGTCATCAGTCAAGACTTTCAGAGAGGAAATGTCTGCAGACCAAGATGAGAGTAAACTAACACAGTTGTTACAATGCCCAGTGATGCTAACTCCTGAAAAAGAATGAGGACAAAATATGAGGAAATTCATTAAATCAACTGAAAAGATACAAAAATGAAGTCAATTAAATGATGCAGAAGCTTTGCATATACCGTTATCTTTCATTCATTCCCCTGTGGCAATAATTTCTTTCCCAAAATGGCTAATCCTCTCCTATGTAATCTTCCTCAAGGCTCCCTTTGACAATTCCAAGAGGGCAGTCGTTTATGGTCACACAGTGAGTCCATATGAGAGCTTGGAAAAATAATCTGGCATCCTACCACCTAGGCTCCAGTGGAAAGCTACTAGCTCATGCTATTTCTTGGTACTACTAGTATTGTTTTATTATATATCTTCTCACTAGCAGGCCTGTATAAAATACTGAACACTGATTCTTTTTGCTGAGAAAAGGAAGTCTTTTTTAGACATTTTTCTGGGAAAAAAAATCCTTTTTTGGATGACTGCACTAGATAATAGTAGCCCAGGCTTTTCAGAAGAATGTTTTCAATAATTAAACGTTATATTTAAATTAGAGGACTTGAGTAGGAAGTTGGGTCCTTACTTAAATAAATGCTATTAATCAAAGGTACCATTTTCCTCAGAAACCTGTTCCACATTACAGAGAGATTATTTGAGTATTAGCTTTGAATTTGATTTGCACAATTAAAAATTGTTAAAAAAAAGTCTTCCTTTGGATCTGAAGAGGAAATACAAACGTGACTGTATGCAAGGAGAAGTATATGACGTTACTCAGTTTCAATGGCTGTGAAACTTTAAATGTTGAAGCACTAAGGAATTGTTTAGAAAGTTTCCAAATTGCCTTCACTACTAAAGCTTGCTCAGAATAAGACTATAGTTATCCATTGTTAAATTAGATAGAAAATGTATTTTCTCTTACTTGTGATACTGCTACAACATTAAAGATGTGATTTGGAAAAGGGGGATCGTTTGGTGTGTACAATTATTTATAAAATAGTGAGCACTGTCTGATAATTATTTTTATTTTTACAACAAAACCTGCTAAGACTGCATTTGTTACCAAACTGGTTTGTACGATGTAATTAAAAATCTTAATATTTTGGCAATATGGGAGACGAGATAACTGAGTCTACATCCGTAAGTGTAACAAATATACATTATAAGAGATATATTTCCCTCATCAAGGCAAGGTCATTTTTATGGGAATGACTCTTCCTGGGCTTCAACAAAAAACTAACACATAGTTACCGCCTTTATAAGAAACAATTAAGAAAAGGGCAATTTAGCCAGCTCGGTGAGTGATATTCACAAAGGAAAGCACAGTTCGTAAGAGTTAGTCATTTGGATGTGAGAGGTAGCTCATGTCCCCTTCTCAGCATTCCGTTCCATGTTTCGACATACGGATTAAAAAGAGAGGGAGTTCAGAGTGGAGACATGTAAATTCAAAGGGGAGTATTTACACAGCAACTGCTTTTAAAATAAAGCCTTTTAATTAGAGCATTGCGTCCTTAGAAAATTGAACTGTTGTTCCCAGGCTTGTAGTTTTACAAGATATATCTGACTTTTATATAAGCTGTCTGTACAAAAAAGAATCTGGAAGAAAGAATAAAACCATGAAATCACCATTGGTAAGTCCTTTTTTTTTCAGACTAACACACTCTTTCAGTACTAAGCAGTGAAGATGAACTTTGTCTCTGATACTGTTTTTATTACAGATTTGGATTACAGATTTATTTTCAATAACCTATCAAAATTAACAGGCTCCTTACTATTCACAGTTTATCAGGATGCCCCAGAGCTACTTCAGCAATGAAGAAAGCAAAGCTGTCTGGAGAACAAATGCTAACAATAAAGCAGCGAGCCAGTAATGGTAAATTTTTAATCATTACATTTTTAAATATTACTGCTTTGTAAACTGAAGTTATCATTACTCTGTTGGCTTTTTTCCTACATGGGTAAATCTTCTTTGTATAAATAGTGGATTCTCTGTCAGTAGAAGTGAAACTGGGTTTTATGCTGTGGAAATCTGAGCCAGCAGTGGAGTGGTCAGACTGGTCTGAGTTATGTCGACATCAGTCTAGAACACTAAAATATTTCCAAGTAGAATATACCATTATAATTTTCTGGTTCATGTCTCATTCTTCAAGGGTGGCTAGTTGGTCTTACATTGTTGTAGGACTCAGAAGAGAAAAACGTTTGATTTCCAGAGTGTCAAGTCCTCATGAGCTCCCTTGAATTCATTTGGAGCTGTGGCTCTGTAACCTCTGGCAGATGCACATGGCCTTGTGCCATTTCATCTCCAATAATCTGCAGTGCTTTCTGCAAGCCTGGAGTTGCAGGGAAGATGGTGAGAGTACCTTGGATGAAAGTCAGGATAGGACCCTGAGAGTTGGAAAGCAATAGAAGCAAAATGTATGTGCTGCAGTTCAAATAAGTAATGCACAAAAGGCTTATCTGGGAGGTGCCTGAGTCCCGAGTTTTATTGGAAAACTTTATGTAGACACTGAGTCTGTGACGGTGCATGCCTTCTCAGCTGTTGGTGTTGACTGTGTTTGAGAGCCACAAAGCATTTCAACACAGCGCAGGAGACATTTCAAGCCACACGGCCAGCACAGCTGCAGAAAGCGTTGGCTGTCTTTGTTCAATAGCCAGTAACCAGGAAGCAGAAGATGCGGATGTAATTTTCTCTACAACCTGAAAAACTCAATCTGCCATCCCCAGGGATAATGCCTTAAGGAGTGGTATATGGATATTTTAGGTACTTAGGGGGACACATGGCATCCTTCCTATTACAGTTAGACACCATGGGGAAAGGTATGCGGATTCACACTAGAGAGTGGGAACACCAGTTTCTCGACATTTACAAGTTCAGACTTTGGCTTGCAAGAAAACAGATCTGTCTCTTTCCAGGGCTATTTTATGCTTTGTTATAGTAATTAAAAGGATAAATAAATAAAATCTTTACAGCTTATTCCTGTCTGTATCCTTAAAAATGCAGATACATTTAAAATTCTGTTCTCTAAATGTTTATGCCATAAAAACTCAGAAATCACTTCCATTTTGCTAATTAAAAACACCCTTCTGAACCATGAAATTATTAAAAGCAACAGCAGAATCACAATATAGCCCAGTACATCAAGAAAAAAATTTCACTGTTATGGGAAAAAAAATATATTCTGAATTAGTTACAAATGATTTTGACAACACTGTACTTTGAACAGATTAGCATGTTAAGATATTTTCTTTTCCTTCAAAAGGTCTATAAGGGAACACAGTCCTTCAAATAAGTTACATATGACAGTGGAGCAGAACTTGTTGCTACAGTTGCATTTCTCATAATACAAAGTTAAATCAGTACATATAAAGAAAAAGGTGTGTCTTATTGATCCTCTAGGCATTTTCTATACTCTTGCTGGAAAATTACTGCAAATTTTAAAAGAAAAGTAGTGGAAAATACATTATTTCAACTTCAAAAGAAAAGTTTGAAGAACGCTTCCTTTTTCTTTTTTGCTTTAATACTTTTACTTGAAATAATTTATTTTCAAATATGGAAATAATTAATTCACTGAAGTCTGATTTAAAGCTTAATTATTTTAACTTCCCTTTTATTTTCATATCACACAGGTATAGAAAATGATGAAGAAATTAAACAGTTAGATGAAGAAATCAAAGAACTAAATGAATCCAACTCCCAGATGGAAGCTGATATGATTAAACTCAGAACTCAGGTAACAGTTTTATGAAGCCCTAAATTCAGCTGCTTTTTTCTACATGACTGATTAAAAGAACTATAGGAAATACATTGTTCCCTTTTATGTTTCTTACGTACTAAGATTTCTATCTGTGATTTGCCATTTACAAAATGGCAAATTTACAAAAAACAATATGCCTCATGCAATTTCCACATCAGTTACCAGCATGAAAAAAAAAAGGCTTAGCAAAACATATTCTTTAAAATTATGGCAAAAGCATGACCTATCATGGTCAGCTTTGTATTTCCCCTTGATAAGGCTATGCCTTTCTAATAGCAGTTAAAATACTGTGTGACATCGTGGTCATTAACATAAGGTAGAAGGTGAAGGAGTCCAGATAAACAACATGGCTTTTGCCAGGTCTGTCTTGAAGAGAAAATGTAGATAGGTAAGTGAATACCTCTTACACTTCACTTCCTCAGGTGGTACACTAAGCACAGCCCTTGGCAGCAGTAGCGGTTCCGTAGATCCAGCTTAATTCCTTTTAGGTTCCACATAAATCTGTTGGGAAAAAAAAAAAGGAAAATCTGACATTAGGCTATTATTTAAAACATCATTATTCAGCAGTCCTAAAGCTGGATGGAAAAAGCAAAGGAAGGAAATAAATTTATTTTCTGGTGGAAATTTTAAATCTGTTGGGAGGTGTCCTGGAATTTTCCGGTGTCCAGCCTAGCTTCTGGTGCTTTTTTCTTCACATGATTTGAGCACAGACACCAACAGTGAGATTTACCACAGTTCCCACCATTTATCAGCCTTTAGTCCCATGGTCATAATCATCCAGTTGATCTTGGTGGAAACAGAGTAAACCACTCATCGTTACGTTACTTCTTCACCTGCTGCTTGTAGAGAAGAGCACCATGTCCATTGTCCTCCTCCTCCTCTCGTATTCTCATAAATAGAAGGCAGGATCTGCCTCAGCTTGGGTTTTTTTGACTTCTAAACCTTAGCCAAATTGATATTGAAACCTCACTTCTTCTATGTTATGCCTGTATTCAGGGTTCTGATGTCATTATTCAACCTTTATAGCATTAGACTTCTGTTTTACGGTTTTATGATGTGACCTAATATAACTGTAGGGTAATAAGGACAAAATCTGAAAAACTGTAAAGCAAGAAGAGTAATGAATGACAGGAAAACCGTATGTATTTATGTAGGAGGAATTTGGTCCTAAGTTTTGAATCTGGCAGCTTCCAATCTGCTTTATGTTTTCTTTTGCTTAATACAACGCTGTAGGTGCTACTCACATACAGACATATTTAGCCAAGATCTTAAAAAATGTGAAGAGTTTGGCCATTATGCGTACATTAGGTAAATGCCATAGTTGTCAATAACTTTCTGCATATTTAATTTGTGGCTGGATGAGTAAAAAAAAGAACCCTGATAACACTATCACAGACATAAAACATGTATTGAGTTTCAAAGATGTAGCTAGGAATTTCACATCACGTTTTGATCTGAAATGAGTACAGAAGCTGTACTTCAGCGGTCTCAGTTCCAGCTTCATTTCTCAGGCTAGTGCCATTGCATATTCTCAGAAATCAGATTAGGTGCTACCTGGGACCACTGCATATTCTTGGTAAAAAAACCTCAGGTGATGATTTTGCCGTGAAGCTGAAAGGATGTTTTTCACACCTTGGTGCAGCAGATTTACAAAAAGGGTGGAATGATTGGCAATGACAAATACCGTCATTAAAATTATTAATAGGATTCTAGAAAACGGAGCTACAAGAGACCTTGGAATGTTATTTTGTCCACCAGTCTTCTTCCCTTCCTACTTCCCAGCTCTTCCTAAGCCTGACAGATGCTTGCCTGACCTGTTCTTCACTTCTTACACGAGAGATTCCACAGTCTCTAAGCAGTCTAGTCTAACGCTTACCTGTTCTTACTCAACTAGCTACCAATGCCTAGCAGAAAAGCCCAGCTGAGTCAAACTTCACAGAACTTCAGTGTTTGAATTCAGTTTTGAATTCATACACCCTCCTGAAGACAAGCAATCTACATTTCCAACACGTAGAGAGTTACATCGTAGCCACTGTCAATCTATTAAGAGGATCGAAGTCAACAGTCCCCTTTATTTGCAACAGTAAAATCGTATTGAACATAACAAAATGTTTGCTGATAAACCTTTACAAAATCATTGTGCAACTTAGATTTCAATAAGACTTCACAGACGGGAAGTACGCAATGGGAAAATAGTGGAAGTTCTGTGAACACCAGGAGTAGCAACAGTCTTGTTTGATATGGATTTGCATCCCATATGATTGTAAGCGCCAGCGAAAGTTTTTCCTACAACAGGAACTTTCCTTCCATGTAGAATCTTTTATATTTAATAAAGTGAAGAGTCATGCTGCAGCCTTTTTCTTAGTTGGAGCATTCATAAGACTCTCCTTTACTCAGCTGCCTTTTTGCTTAAGACTTTGAAGAATGTTTTTAGTCTAAGGTCTTCTAGTAAATTTGTCCAAATTGAACATGTAAGTCCAAAATTATGAGAAGGGCAGAAACACATAAAGGTGAGAGGGGAAAAAAAAATCTGCAAATAACTGCGCATCTCATACAAGCAACAGGTTATCCTGATTTCAGAATAGATACAAGTGAACATTCATTAGTTTTAGGGTAAAATGTGGGGAGGGAAGTTTCAGCCTTTAAGTAAGTGAGTACAGTAATTACATGTGCCAGTTAGGATACTTCCAGACAAGTACCAAATGAAATCGTGAGATATGCTGATCAGCTGCCACTGTATTTGCAGAGAGGCAGCAACTCACATGAAAAAAGAAAAAAGCTCCATTGAGGTAGCAGTGCTCAGCTAGCTAGAAAATCTCTAAAATGTCAGCTCCTGCTAAAGTTACTGTGAGGCGGCAGCAGCAGCGTGCCATACTAAACTGGCCTTCGTTGACATCAGACTCCACTGCGGTCTGTAATATTAAAAAGTTTTTAAGGTAAATATTGGAGTGTGACTGACTCTCAACAAACACCTGTGGGAGATGCTTTGCATTTGCATACAGTGCTGCTCCCTGATATAAACAAGCTGAAAGCAAAACAAGAGCAAAGGGTGTGTTCCCAGTTTCAAAGCTGAAGAAAATACTTTGCCTGTGGAACACGTTGCGGAAAGAGCTCGGAATCAATTAATTGTGACAAAACTAAGCCCCTGCAATACTGACAGCTTGGATTAACTGCTGTTTAAACACCTGTAGTCAAAGTAGGAGATACTCAAAGGTAGTTTTATGTAGCCACATCACTTGTCAAAGTTACTTCTGTCAATTAATGGGCTATATTTCATTAAGCAGATTGAAACTTTAGGTCCAAAATAAAACTTGAGACATCTACCTATCTGGTTGTGCCAACAATTTCCTAAAATTTGCTCACCCATGATCAAGTTAATAATCACTTCAAAACCTTTGCCCTTTCTATCTACTACTGCTGCAAAAACCTCCAGCCTTCCCATCAGCATTTCAATTGCACCAAGTCTTCCCACAGTTCACTGTCTCTGCCAGTGTAGAAAGGGGTAAAGCTCATTTTGAGAATTCAAAGCCCTGTGTTCTTTGGCATTTTTTCCACTTCTCTGGGATCTTTTTTCGCCCTCTTGTCAATGCATATTTTAACCTACACGCACACAGAAGCACACTGTACACTTTGTAATGTATGTTAACGGTTGTCATCCAACGTGGAAAGGACGGACAGGTCTACAGAGGAAAGTGTAGAGAGACACGAGTGAGCTCTGCATGTGCTCTCGACGAGCTGGACACGAGCCAGGGCTCATCTGAAATCCTTACAGCTTCGTTAGCACAGTGCCCTGCACGAGCGCGGGTAAGTTGCCTCTCAGCAATGCTTTTTAGCTCAAGCAGGCCACCATGCAAGGTTGGAGCCAGCTTGTGTCCTGTCACCTGAGAACACAGGCAGAGCATACTCTCAGTTGTCCTCACCTGTAGACGTAGTCATGCCCCAGAGTCCCACTCTCCTGGCTATCTGCAAAATTTCTTCTGTTCTTTCAGTTTTGCAAGCCATTGTATGTATTTGAAAACTTTCCGAATTTGTACATACATCGCAATAACATGCAATTGTTCAGCTTTCAAAAGCAGCCTTGTGAATTTAGATTTAATCAAATTATACTTACAAAGAGATAAACAGTGGCACCAAGGAGCTGTGCATGCTTAACTAACTAACTAACTAACTGACTCTATATAGAGAGAAAATATAAGAAATGCATGACTTACTGCAGAATGTCCCTCTGGTAGGCTCCTAGGAGTAGGTGTGTTTAACCACATGGGTGAACTTGCAGAACTAAGGTCCTTCTTAATGCCTTTCAACTCAAGAAGAAAAGCTGTAAAGCAGTGGAATCAAATCCGAGTTCATTCCTTATTAGCAGTATTAAAAAGACAAGCTGTTAAAGTCATACAACATGCAGTAGGAATAAAAAACCCTTAACAATGATAAGAATTGCAGACTGAAGCAAAACCTTTTTAAGCGTGAATGAACAGACCTTTTTCTCCTTTCCCTGGTGTTTCTGTTATCTCTCCCTTCAGAGAGCACATGCTTTCTAACAGCTTGCCTTATATTACATTGTACACAAATTTGTCCATTTTAGATTACCACAATGGAGAGCAACCTGAAGACGATAGAAGAGGAGAACAAAGTAATTGAACAGCAAAATGAGTCTCTTCTTCATGAATTGGCCAATTTAAGCCAGTCTTTAATTCATAGTCTAGCTAATATCCAGCTGCCACATATGGTAAGTGATTGAGAGCACAAGTTAAGGAATTTGGCGATCTTCAGTTCACTTCATACAATAGATGTCTTTTTTTATGTTTATGTTTCATCAACCAGTTGGATATTTGTGGTAACAACACTGAAACCATAAAGATACATTTAACTGCTAACAAAGACATGGAGGGCCTGTTCCAGTGTATCCTGTAAAATTAAGTAAGAACTAAATAGGCATTTTAAATATTATAAAAAATGGTGGCGATATGCCTTGATAATATGTTATGCTTAAATGAATATACGATTAAGAAAATAAAAGTTGTATATGAACTACTATTTAATATCTCGTAGGAACCAATCAATGAACAAAATTTTGATGCTTACGTGACCACTTTGACGGACATGTATACAAATCAAGATCGTTATCAGAGTCCAGAAAATAAAGCCCTACTGGAAAATATAAAGCAGGCTGTGAGAGGAATTCAGGTCTGAACAGCTGCTATAGTGGTGAAAGTCTTGCTTAAAAAAAGGATGCCTCTTGTTTTTTGCTGCTGTAATTTACCAGAAAGTGTTATATATTTATTTCTGTTTGAAACAGTGTTATGCTTACAAGACTTCATAATGATTTTATGTCTTGCTTTAAAGATAGTAACTGCGGAATAGTTTTTTGAATACATTCACATTTTGTACGTTTTCATATAAGCTGACATAGTGTGATATGCCATGTAATGTTTATAGCTGCTAATGTATGCACATTTTTGGGGTATATATATTTCTGAAGAGGTAAGCTGATCAAAATAAATAGAGTGTAAATTCTTTTTAATGCTTTAGTGATTAAATGTTTTAGTATTTTGAACTGAAATGGACAAAAAAAAAAAACAGCTTTGAATGACAATGTTGCGGTCTGCAGCCACTTTTTAAACACTATCATTTTGCCTCATGTTGGAGGATTTTATGGGATTTAAGAAATACATTTTGTGTGCATATTGTTTCATAGCAAGAATTGGTTGCAAAAATGCTTTATTTTTGAACAATGCTTGAAAATATTATGTGACTTTTGGTTTTGGAGGATGGTGTGTGGTGGGGGCAATAAAATGAGGTTTTTTGAATTCCAAGAAAATGGCATGGATTAGATGTAAGATACAAAATGGGTAATTTATTGTAAGACAACATCAAGCCATGGAAACTTGACAGAAGATTCAAAGCAGCTTAAACAGCACTTTTTAATTAACTTCTAAGCATTACATGGTATGAATATGGGAACTTCCATTATGAAAAGAACTATATCAGAGGTGGACAACGAGAAGATTTCAGCTTTTGTTTTCAAATAAACTTTGGAGCCAACATTCTCCTATCTCTACTGGACTGCTAGTGCCCCTCTGAACTATCTGTTATAGCAATGTAGTTCATCTTTCAGAAATTCCGTGTTTTCAATTCAAGATGGAGGACAATATTTTAAAATTAATATTGCCTTTTCACATCTTTACTTTTGGGATAAACACAAATGATCTGTGTCTATTAGTTACTGAACTGCATTCGTTGCTGTCTGTAGTAGGAATGCAG
>VXBO01002598.1:79145-94145 GCA_013400135.1 Rhinoptilus africanus | reverse complement strand
AGGGTCCAGGACACTTTGCACAACAGAATGCAAAATAGAAGGGCGGGCAAAGCCCTGCAGTCAACTAAGGGCATCGCAGCAAGAAAGAGGAAGATAATTTGAATATGGCCTTGTGTGTACACGACGTGATATATATATTTTTTGTAGATAAGACAGACAGCATTTCAGTAAATCTGATCTCCCTTTTTAGCATCACATGTAAAAGTTTATTCTTAACCATGTATATATTGTACTCCCAGATCTATTCTGTTTCTTGTTACGACATTGTGATCATGTAGGACTTTTTTCACATTGTAACTTGATTCTTCTTCCTGTGAGACTTCTTCTGAAAGAAACAACAAAATGGCAAAGTTTAAAAAAAGGATGAGATGCTGCAAGAGGTGAACAGATGGAAAAAGTGAACACATTTTGGAGGATCGCTGTATTTTTTTTTCTAATGACCTCTAGCAAACAGTGATCCAAAACATGAGGCCCAAGCTTGTATATATAGGAGACTATTCTGCTTCATATGTCCACAACACGGGTTGTTTTATTGGTATCAGAGTTATGCTAAAGAAAATTAGGAGAACAAGAGAATCTCAAGACTGTGGAAAAAAGGGGAAATATAAGAAATTCTTCAAAAATTTGGATATGAAAGAACTTCTAGACATGCAAAAGAACTTTTCCAGCCATTCAAACACACTCCAAACCTTTTACACCAGAGGGAGGAACCTACAACGGTCTGGTGACATTAACACCAAATGAAATAATATCTCATGGGAGCGAATTGGCAGGCAATTCTCAAAATTTTTTGAGATCTGGAATAGTCAGAATTCAGCTTTTTGTGACAGATGGGCAAGGGGTCAAATATGTTTGCAGCCTTGCTTTAGAACCAATAAATAAGAAGAATCTACTCAAATGGAGAGTGATAACAGAAAAGTAATTTGAGACTTTTCAGTCATGGGCAGCTTGTCTGATTTGTCATCCCACCCGCCCCCTCTGTAGAAACCATTTGTTATGTAGAACGTGCTGTACTGGATCGAGGTGGTGGTCCCCACGACGCGGTCACCTGCCTGCAACAGTGGCCAGGATCAGTCTCTTTGCAGAAAGAGCCCTGAACTGCTTACAAAGCAGCTGAGGGATGACCTTCCTAAAGAGAAGTTTCCCTCTGAATCTCGATAATGCTGGCTGGGAAACAAAAATACTACAAATCTCTTAAGCCTTGCTGGTTTTATTTTAACTATTTATCAGTAAAATTCTGGATTTTTCTTGCCCAGATATTTTCAGTCATAGTGTCCTTTAGCAGCTCTCATGAGAAAGTCAACAATACAGTTTTGCACCTAGCTCTGTATATTTTTAAAATTATTTCTGATATCATACCTGAGTAGCAGAACCTTTTTTCTGTTAATGCATAACATGATGTTCTTGTAATATGAAACTGCCTTTTTATGCAGTTCGGAGCTAGAGGAAAAAAGGATTAAATATGGCAGAGTTCAATCCTGATAAGCAGGCAGATCGCTCTACATCAATTATAAAGAATATATTTAACTGTAAATACAAGCCTATAATTTTGTCACCTCATCTCCAGTAAAAGGATCACCGCGACCAGAAAACAGGTACATCCAACTAGACCAATGCACCAGTGGGCCAGTATGATGCAGGGTACATAAAAGTACCGTGTTCTCTGTGTTAGTAGTCAGCTCACCAGTGGTACGTGAAGCAGTTAATGCCCACTCCCTGCTACTGTTTCCTGACAACATTAGTATTTCTTCTGAGAAATCCTTTTTCGAAAGGATATGACCCAACTCTTCTGGTCTCCTAAGACTATTTTTCCATTGTTATGGTCAACAGGCCCTTCTCTGTGCTTGTAGACTTAATCCATCTCAAACTTCCCTTTACTTAATCCTTCTTGAGCCCACTCTGCCCGGTATCGTAGAATCATTTAGGTTGGAAAATACTTTTAAGATCATCGAGTTCAACCATGAACCTAACACTGCCGAGTCCACCACTAAATCATGTCCCTCAGCACCACATCTACACATCTTGTAATACCTGGTGGTGACTTAACCACTTCCCTGGGCAGCCCGTTCCAACACTTGATAACCCTTTCAGTGAAGAAATGTTTCCTAACATCCAATCTAAACCTCCCCTGGTGCAACCTGAAGCCATTTCCTCTTGTCCTATCACTTGTTTCCTGGGAGAAGAGACGAACCCTCCCCTCACCACGCCCCCCTTTCAGGTTGTAGAGAGTGATAAGGTCTCCCCTCAGCCTCCTTTTCCGCAGGCCGAACAACCCCAGCTCCCTCAGATGCTTCTCACAGGACTTACTCTCTAGACCCTTCACCAGCACCATTGCTCTTCTTTGGGCACTCTTGTACCTCAGCGCNGGGTGCACTCAACCCCCTTGTCCAGATCATTGACAAAGATATTAAACAGAACTGTCCCCAATACTGAGCCCTGGGGAACACCACTTTTGGCCAGCCACCAACTAGATTTAACTCTCTTAATGGTGGCCCATCACCACTTCCTGAGCCTGGCCATCCAGCCAGTTTCTCACACAGCAAAGAGTACGCCCATCTAGACCATGAACAGACACTTTCTCCAGGAGGATGTTGTGGGAAACAGTGTCAAAGTCTTTACTAAAGTCTAGGTAACACCCACAGCCTTTCCCTCATCCACTAAGCACTAACTGTTGCTATTCCCCAGAAATACCTTCCCTGTTGTTACATCCTAATATTACATTTTCCTTTTTCTTGCCTGTTCAGTGACGACTCTTAGACCTGTGATCAACTGTTACATTTTGATCAAGTTTTGGAACATAGCAAAAAAAAAATTTATGTTATCTCTAAGTAATCTCTCACCTTGCCTTTTTATTGAGTCTGTCACATCATCAATTTCTTCGTGTACAATATAACAATTCTGTGCTGCCCCATCTTTGGTCATTTCTGGTATTTTTATTTAAGATGACTAATGAAATTATTTGCCTCAGTAGTTCCAAAAAGAGAAAAACATGGCAGACAGTATATTCACAAATAACCCCGAGCTCTGTCTTGTCACCACTATATATAGAGAAGTTTTACTTCCATCATAAAGGGAGGGATGATGTGGAATGGTGCATGTGCAATCAATTATTCATTTAACACTTGTGGAGAAAATCAGATCTAAGTCTGAAGAAGCAAGAGTTTCTATTGTAGCCACTTTTTTCAATGGAGTCATTGATCTCTAAACAGAACATTTAACCCTGCTCACAGTAGACTTGATTTTCTTAACTACTTCTCATGGACCGTTAGGAATAATTTGTGGATTCTCTGGGGGTCACTGACTGTACACTGAAAATCACTCCTCTTGCAAATGCTTCCAAAGAGCACGATCAGCCAAACTGTCTGTGGAAGGGACCAAAACAGAAGGAAAAGCAGCAGAAAAAGTGCACATGGTCAGTAAAAAGCAAAAGAAACAGGACAAAGTCAGACCATCAAAAATGCAGGCATCTAAACTGGAGAAAGTTAACAAAAAAGGTTGGAACAGCTGTGCTGTGCTATCACAGCTCTTCCAAGAAGAAAAAGGATACACGATACAGTGGAGCTGGAGAACACAGGCGTGCCCAGGGGAGGTTGTTCAAAGCCATTCTGTGTTTCTGGAATTCCCATATTACCACTTGCACTTATTACTTGCTCTTGCATTAAGCTCTGGACTCTGCCCTCGGTGAAAATGTTGCTCCTTTTGCTATATGATTTAAGCTGAGAAGCTTTAATCTTAAATTAGCTTCAAATGTGTCGTGCTTTTATGATCTGAAAATAAGAAATTCTTAACATTGAAAAGTCAAACAATGCTTCACTGAAAGAAACAAAATTCTGTCTCCCACTGCACAACAAATGCTAGGGCAGCACACATTTCCCAATGAGCTCATGTCTGAGGAGCAACCAACTGTACTGTTGGGATTGCTGCTCAAATTTCTTTCTCCAGCCCCAAAACACTGCGTGTGTTGCATGTTCTATAGTTGTGAGCACCCGTAATTTTGCTCAAGCACCCTATTTTCATTTGACAGTTAAAGAGGGAGCGTCCCCCTGAAGAGCAGAGCCTTGGACCAGGCTACCTTATTTGTCAGATCTTGGAGCCTCACACGAGGATGTCCCTTGCTCCTGACTCCTCTGGTGATGCTTGTCCTGATGTGCCTCACCAGTAGCTCTGCGTCTTCAGGGACACCAGCAGCTGCAGCAGAGAGGTCACGGGGGTGAGGGCAGCACTAATCGCTTCAAATTACGCTTTAGAGAACACTCCTAGTTTAAGGTCCTTTCTGTGGTTATTTGTCATGAAAATGTGGCATCAATTTACGTGCAGTGATTACTTATAATGGGAACAGTACAAGTAGCTGCATGCTTTTTTCCAGTTTTGTGGTGATCATGAGCTGGCTGTGGTTATCTTTAAATGGTTTTGTTACTTGAATTAATAGAAGTAAACTTGCTCTATTCAATAGGATCTGAGCAGTGTGCTGTTGGTAAATAATATGGTTTAAATACAAAGAGCCATTCAGTGACCCTCCTAACATATGGAATTGCTTTTACTCCATTCTTCACCGACCATGACTTTTATAAAGAGAGAGCAGAAGTGCACAAGTCATTACTGGATTTGCACATTAAGGGGATGCAGCAAAATGAAAGCAGGTTTTGAGATTTTTTTACACATTTAAATCTTTCTCTGTGTGGACCATGTTGTCATTGCCTAAGATGTCGTTCCTAAAGAGATTTATTCTCCACACAGGTGGAACTTTATTTTTTTCTTGTAATATTGATGATATTAACACAGAAGAGTAATGAGTACATAACGTGCACATAATCTTAAATTGTGAAGTGTGCTGCTTCACAAAATCCCTGGCCATGCCCCAGAGCCCTCAGGCTCTGCCCAGATGGATGCCCAAGATGTGTGAGCCACATTCATACTTAATCAGATCATTGTAAACACCTCCACCAACAGACATGTTTACGCCTAGGAACAAATAAGGTCTATCTAACTCTTATTGCTAAAATAGACATTTCAGCTCTTCTGACTACACATGACACAGTACCTGTTCACCTCTCACATCTATGTAGCCAGACACATTTTTAGAGTTAATCTCCTGTGATTAAAAATGCTGATACCCCAAAACTTCATGTTTCCTAGGAAGAGATGGATCAGGAGAGCCTTTGCCTCTTGGACCAGGAAAGAACTTTAGCTTTTAGCTCACATTGCACTAACACTTTCAGTAAACTGCAAAATGGAAAGTTCACAGTAAAATCTATTTTTGCTGCTCCACCCAGGAAACTAGCATGTCAACAACAATAGCAGCACATTTAACTAATTCAAGCCTGTTCAGCAGAACCTTGTTTCTTTCAGGTATCAATGCAAAATATTTAAAATTTTTAAATTTAATTTAAAATTAAGAGCAAAATTTTGGTATGTCTAAAAACAGATATTGCATGATCAGCTGAACTGCTGAGTTTTTGTGGTCTGTGTATGATTATAAGCCATTTTGAAGTGACTGGCATAAAAAGGGAAACTTTTTCGGGATAGGTGGGGAATAAGCAAGAAGCAATAGCAATATTCATGGCAAAGGTTGCATCTCTGATCGGACATGCCGATTCAGGTGAGGCTGTCAGCATTGCAGGGGATGTAATCTTATCTATAGATAGGGATCATCCAAACCATCCCATGGTGCATCTTGTCTACACATGATCAGAAGCTGTCTGAACAGAGGTGCTCAGCACCCTGGAAAATTGTTGTTCTTACATGCTTCAGTTTGAAAATCCCAGCTAAACCTTGATTTTTCAAGCTGCAATTGGAATTCACCTACTACTTCCTAAGGAATCTGATACTCACAGTTAAATGTTGTTACAAACAAATCCATAGATAAAAGGTAAAATATATATACTACGTGCTATTATTAACACTTGTCTATTAAATGATCTGTTTTAAACACTCCAAATGCACTCCCTCAAAATCTTACTGAAGTCAAGAGGAACTATGACTTCAATGAGCAGGACTTCAAAATGTGAGTGTGACAAGGTCCTGAGCTGGCTTTGAAGAGGATCTACCTCCGTGTTCTCCTCACAGTAAGCTCTCCACAGAAGACAAAAAAGAATTTAAACGCAAAAAGACAGGTTTTGAACAAAAGTAGGAGTTTCATTTTTTTTTAAACCGGGAAGGCTCAGAGCAGCTAGAAGAGAAATAAAAAGGTTTGAACAGAAGTTTCCATGTGCTCCTTGCAAGCATGTCCTTACTTCCAATGGCTTTCTCAGTCACTGGCTCAGCCCTTGCTTCGGCCCCTTTGCCCCAGGAAGCCCTTTGAACCCTCTCTGCTATGACTCTCTTCACCAGTAGCTCCTCCAGGCCCCAGCGTTCACATGGAGGAGCAACCCATCTGCTTCTGTGCTGAGGGGTTTTACCTTCCTCGCTATTTTTTTCATAAGACAATTTTATAACAATCAAATAAAACGAATGCTGTGACTCAAAAATAGAAAATGGAATTAGGAATCACTGAACCACCTTCTAATATTCCGTGTTTTTAAATCTAAGACCTAAAAACTTTGTGTTTTGGAGAGAAAGGGCACAAAAAACATTGACAATGATGAAAAAGAAAATCTGAAATGAAGCACTAATGACTATGTCCTTTAAATTGTGACGCCTCTGCAAAGTTACAAACTAAAATACTAAAAGTATGTTGTTCGTGATGATCTTACAAATTATTCTGAGATGTTTAGTTTTATTTTAAGGGCTAGTATTTTGTAATAAAATGCCAATCAACTGTCAGTTTGTTAATAGATTCCTGATAAAGGGGACAAGTCTTTTCTTGTCTGTGTTTCTCCACAAAATTCTCTATTAGACTTTAGCTAATTGAATTTCAATGCAATTATATTTCAACATAATTGAAAAAATACCATGCAAATAATAAGATGCCATTTTGCTAATGGTTCAATATGTATTTGTCAGGTAAGAGACTTTTGGTGCATATTTACAGTAAAAATATTTTCATTTTTTCAGTGGGGACAGAAGACATGAATTAAAGTTTCAGATTGAAATATGATATATCTTTACTACAAAACATTTCAGATGAATGGAATATTTCAATGGCACTGGATTTTTAAAAAATATTTGCTGTTTTGATAAAACAACAAAAAAGGTTTTTTTTAAAAAAAACCTTCCTCCCTCATCCTCATTACTTCCTGACAGCTCTTTTTTAGCTGTTGTTGTTCTGCTAGAAAAAAAGAGAGTGAGAACAGAATGAGAACTGACAATGAAAGAAAAACAAAGAAAACCATAAAAATAAACAGAAAAAACCATAACATTTGCTAATCTAAAATTCTTCCAACTAATCAATGTTTTGAACTGTATGATAAGGATAAATAACAGAACCTTAACTCCTGAAACCCAGACATATTTTAAAGACATTGTCACTTCCAGTCAGAGCTGGATGTGAATCATTTTGCTTTCCGCAGGCTGTACAAAAAGAAGAAACCAGCCAAATGTCCATTTTGTGGATGTTTTGTTGACTCTTATCTAAACCTTGCATCTGGAAAGACTGTTTTGCTCTCTGACGGGTCATTCTAAAATTCAAGGGCCAATAGGAAGAGACTATAGACGGCAAACATTAAATTTTGGTCATGCTACAGTAACCTGAGTTGCAAATTAAGACCCCTGATTTCACTGTTACTGTAACCCACGGTTTGCCACCTGGAGCAAAGAGCACATTTTTGGTTTGTTCTCTTTTTAGTACTCATTTGTCTTCATTCCCCTTCGTAGGAATGTGTTACTGTCTAAAACGACTTAATCCTAACCAGAGATCCTGTAACAAACAACAACAGAACATCAAAGGTGACTGAAGGAGGAAGATCAAATAGGAATTAGGCAATCCAGGGAGCAATTAGAGGACATCAAAACTACCCTGAGGGAGAGAACAGGAAGGAGCTAGCCCACCCTAGTTGAACAGTCCTACCGACTTTGATCAGCCGGGAAAACGTGGATGAGTTGAGGGAGGTCTGTTGATAGCCCACGTCTCAGACAACCTAGCTGAACACACCCTCTTGCCTCTTAGTGTTCTTTGGTATCTGACCTGAAAGCTTGAGGAACTGTATCTTTCTGGTTTATTATTTTTAAATACAAAAATCTATGTGGAAAACCCCACAATTTTTCTTCTGAATGTCCTGTTAAATTGTCACATTACTTCTGTTTTTTTCAAAGACCTTTGTTTAACAATTACTCTAATCAAACTATGTTAATCAAAATAATTGATTAACAAAAAATTGATTAACAAAAAATAATCAAAAAGTTGATTTGCTCCAGAACTGTTGCATTTCACTGGAAGCTAAGGCCGTGATAGAGCAGACCATTCCTGTCCCGGATTGTGTCATACTGGTGAAGTTGCTGATGACTCACCTTTTAGGCTTGTGAGGCATCTTGCCCAAGCTAGTCACCTAGGCTCACATGAGAGAGGCATTCCCAAGGGGAAATCAGCTGATGACAAAACCGCTGAGATGTTGGCTGGAGGGGATGTCTGAAGGCCTATTGGCCAACCTCCTGCTCAGACAAGGACTATTGCCAGCACTCGCTCAAATCAGCCATGGCTTTGTCCAATCGAATCTTGAGAATCTCTCAGAAAGAGGATTCCCAGCATTTCTGTGTAACCCTTGCCAGTGCACACACTACATCCTGGAGAAAAATATATTTACATGATATCCAACCTAAACTTTTCAAGTCACAATTTACAACTATTGTGCCTTGCTATATAGATATCATCTGCCACTGCAAAGAATTGTTTTGCTTTATCAGTTTTTGTAGTTTGTCGTCAAGGTGTCACAGGTTGCTGCTGGATCACAACCTTGCTGCCACTTCACCAGATGAAACAAGCCCTGATCCCTCAGCCTATGCTCATAGGTCATATATCCAAGGCCTTTGGACATCCTGGTGGTCCCCTTCTGCCAGTTTCTCATCATCCGCTTTGATCTGGAGAGCCCAGAAGGGGATGTATCCTTCCAGACAGGATCTCACATGCACCAGCTGTGGAGGAAAGCAGCTTCCCTTGATCTCCTGACTATGTTTCTCCTGATGATGCGCATTCTTTTAAAATTAAGAACAGAAAACATTTACAGTGCTCTGGAGAGTCCAATAGGGTTTGTCCAACGCTACCTCTAGGACCCTTCCTAGGATTTGGTATCCCCATGGCCAGAAGGGCAGGACCCGGCAGCCAGGAGTAGGACAGCCGGGAAGCACCGGGGTAGCCCCAGCCCTGGACATCGGTCATCATCCTGGGGACTGGGATGAGCCAAGGGTGGGCCAAGATGTTGGGTTGGGATCAGGCCCACTGGGGGAACTGGGGTCAGACACAGCCCTGGGATGGCTGGGAAGGGCTGTGGGGATGGGGCTGAGCCGAGGCCAGGCTGGACATGGCAGTTAGCTTAAAAGTAAGGCTCTTTGCCCTTGCAGGGGGGGGCTGGCTTTCCCACAGCAGCTCCCTCTCCTCAGAGATCTGCTCTTCCCAGCCTGGCACGGCACCCCACTAGCCAGGCCCCCAGGCTCAGGGCACCCAGGTCCCTGACGGTATTCGTCTGGGAAATGGGCGCAGTCCTACTGCATTTGTCTGTCTTCAGAGAAGGCACCGAATTTTACTTATGTCTGCAAAACACGTGGCTGAGTGGCTCTGATCCTGGCTGAGGCCTCCAGGCACAGCTGTAGTACAACTAATACCCTGGAATCTCTTCTGGGTGAGGTATTTCCTCAGTGTAGGCAAGGGATTAAACTAATAACACCCAATTTCCCGTTATGTTGATATTAAGGAAAATTACTCTGTGGGAAATCAGGAGCTTGTTGGTTCGAGTATATTTTCCTCTAGGAAAGTCTCTTCAGGGGAGTTCTCTTATTTTACTTTACCATTATAGGCCAACTCTTCCACTAAGTATGTCAGCTGGCTATTGAGGAAGGACCTATGGTTTCCTATGTTTTAAGCAGCTTGCCAAAGCAAGGCTTAATATAATTTTCATTTTTACTTATTTTTTTTTCCCTAGCATATTGTTTAAAAAGCCAGGATAAAAAGAGGCTTCTCCTATTGCATTATCTACTTTTCAGGCCTGACTTCACTAGCCAGGCCAGGCTAACACCAGTGTTTTACCCCCACTGTCATCTGTGATAGTTGTGTGCAATCAAAAATATAAAAGGTAAATAGGTGTAATAGATCCACATTGCACAGTTAGTAAAAAACAAAGCTTATGGGCACTTCCTTAAATATCAGATAACGGGTTCGCAAGGTCCGTTACCTATAACTACACACAACAAACTCTCTCTTTGAAAGGAAGATACATTAAAACACATTGTTCAAAAACCGCAGAAATAATCTGGCAGATGTAAACTACACTGGCTGATTTAAGATATGGTAAGCATTTTTCCTTGGACGCATAGACTAGCACTAGATAGCCTGTCTGAAGTGAAGACTCAAAGACACCTTGGAGGAGAACTTTTGTGCTTTTTTGCCAGTTTATATAGAACCTGTACCAGGAATTTCTTATTATATGAGAAACTAACAACACATATTCACATGATCTACAAGACATTTGGCAACTAAAGATGCCCTAGCACGTTCTGAGAATGGTACACTCTTATTTGAACTTGAAAGAACTTTTCTCATAATGTAACCAGTGAAGGAGTAATTTTCCCTGGAAATTCATATTATATTCAGAAAAGGAGAATGGCAGCTTTTAAAGATATCAACAACATCAGTGTCTCAGATGAGAGGAAGAAGGATATTTGAATCTGACTTCTGTGAAGATGATGTCTTCAGTCTTCTTTGCTGGATTTGATGATCTTAAAGGCCTTTTCCAACCAAAACGATTCTTTGATTCTGTGTCATAAACTCCTGAATGGCCATGGTCAGAGAAGAAGTTATATTGCCTCTGACTGATCTACGAAGAAGACTGCAGTATTTCAAAAAGTATGTATCGAGTATAGCATAAGCTTTCCTGGATAGTTGAGAAAAGTTTATGAACAAACATTCATGAATTTAAAAAACTGACTTGGCTGATACCTGAGTTTAGCACATTTGCTGGCACACCATCCAGCTACCCCATGATACTCGCTTTGCATATGTAATCGAAATAAAAGACACCACTATATGCTTTCAAAACTAGTCTGAGCTTCGCTTCTACCTTTAAAAGATAAAAGATCACATGTGTTTAAGCTTTAATCCTGTGCTGGTATATTATAAAAAAACCACTTTAAATATATGTTTTTATTGTCTTTTTTATCAGTTATTTCGTCAATTTGTTCCTCTTAACTGCTACTATTATTACTAACCAAAAAGGTCCTAAACAATAAACTAGGTCATGATTCTGTGCCTGCCAAAGTCCATGCAAAGCATTTCCATTGTCAGGTATCCAAAGACATATTGAAATGTCTTGAATGACTCATTTTTATATCCAGAGACAGAATGCTAACATGGATATATAAAATACACTGAAGCGGATTTGAGCTTATATTTCTTATATCTGATTTTTTTTTTTGTAAAACAAAAGATAAAAAAGTATATTTTAAAAAGTATTTTTTTTACTACTTCATGAAAGCAAAAGCTACAAAAATAAATTACTAGTATGGAATAAAACCAGCAAGTGGCAGTATTTGACAAAAATCTGGGAGCTAAGTAGGAAACTTTTAAAAGCAAATGGAGATTCATGCTATATCTAGCTGTAAGGTAAGTACTTCTCTTAGCATTCAGAAAGAAAGATCTTATTTTCAGCATAAATGCCTTTTTTTTTTTTTTGCTAGGTCAACTCCTCAACTAGAGAAATCAGAAACAGAAGACAAATTTCCCATGGATATTTATATGCAGGGTCAACAAAAATGACCCTGCACATTTTATGAAAGTTCTTCTATGAAAATTGGCTAAGAATAGAAAAATATATCAAAGCCATTTGGAAGTCTTATTAATCAGAAACCATCCCTGCCACCAATTTAGGAAAGCATAATATTAAAATCATTATACAGTTGGGGTTTTTTCAGTGCACTTTATAAAAGAAATAAGACATAGCTAAACCAGAATAAAAAGACAACCACAATTTTAAATCATAACAGAGGTGTCAGAAGCCAAAAAAGATGCCAGCATTACTGAGAAGTATAATTATGGAGTGATGTCTATATTTTCACTACTAAAAACATGCGAGAACCAGGAGACTGAGAGTTAAATTAAATTCAAAGCAGAAGATTTTTCTCCAATCTTTAAAAACTGCGGTTTCATGAATATCATAACTGACCACACAGAAGAAGCCTTTGGGCTTGATTTTTTTCTTACTGAAGTCACTGAACTGTTTCTCATTGATTTCAGCTATAGCAGCCCTGAATAGTTTGTGGCTCAAGTTTGCTCAAGACAAACTTCTTACTCCTCTTATTTTATTACACAAAAACTGTTTGTGGAAGAAAAAAAAAAAGAAATAGGAATGATTTTGAGGTTGTAAAATCAAACAATTAAAAATTTAGGAAACTCCAGAAATTTGCTTTCTCCCTTGTGCAACTGCATTGAAATAGTCTTCGGTTACTTACTAAAAGACATTTTTCCACAAGTTTCCTACTTTATTTAGTTCAAAGGATAAATCATAATCTGGGGATGAAAACTCTCATATTCCAGAAAGTTTGTGAAGAACAGTTACGAAACTGTGAGGACTTCCAAAAGCTAGCTTAACTTACAACACATAATAATGTAAATACCTTTCCCATGCAGCTTTAAGTAAAAAGGATTTCCTTTTTAACCCACTCTCTAAGCATCTTTTTAAACTCCCCTTTTACTACTGGAGAAAATCTCTTGAAAGCTTTTTTGGATGTTCTTATTCACCTCTGTGAAGACTTTTCAGTCTACCCATATTTCTCTCCCCTCTTCCCTGCCAAACCAGCATGTTACAGACTGAAAATAAGACGTAGTTCTTGGCCTCAGAAAATGTAGCCTTGACTCTTTAATCAGAGCACTGACAAGGAAGGAACTGACTGCTGCCTCAGCATCTCAATGAACGTCAAGTTGATCTTTATTATATTTTAATTAGAAGCATTAATATTCTATCCAGTGTCTAGTGCTGAGCTAATTGCACGCCACTTCATATTCTACTGGCTTCCACGGGGCATGAAAAAAGGCTAACTTAAATGACTTATGAGGCATTAATAATAGGTTAACTAAGAGCCTGGAGGTTACATGTAACTTAAAGTAAATGGCAAGAATGCTATATAGGTTGTTAAGGCTAAATTGCCTAATTAGAGTGAAAATATCTATGCACTTTTAATCTCACTCTCAGAATTACATATGGATAGCATAGATACTTCCAATGCAGAGTACAACAATCTAGCAAGTCCCCAAATGCTAAAAGCTTTTCAGAACAATTTTAATTTCCCACAGAAAACAGAACTAATTTTGACTATGTATGTTATTTTTGAAAATAACCATCATAAAGCACCAAAATGCCACAAAATAAACCATCATCATATTTTCCTAAACACTACAAATACCCCAATTTAGCGATATCTCTGTATTACTGTGTTTCATTATCTAACCTCAGATGTTTTGCTGCTTTTTGTATGGGCGCTGCAGGATGACAGATTTACAACCACCAAGATGCTCTAATGTGAGCGGCATTTCCGGGACAAAAACTTACTTGTGCCAACGCTTGCACTTTGTAGGTCAAAAGTGCCTGCGCTTTTCCTGAACCAGGAAACAAATTTAATTTTCAGATAAAGACATGTCTGTATCCCAACACTGATCACAAACGCAGAGGAGGTGAGACACAGACCAGCTGTTTGCTGAATCCACATTGAGGTGATGCACGTTTTAACCTGCTGCTTCTGTAAACTCTAACAAGTCCCTCCTGGTTCCCAGTTAGCCAGCTTCCAGCTCACTGGGAGGCTGACAGATGTTTTAGAGGACTCAGGACTCCTCAGAACAAGAAACACTTCTGTGCTTCCATTGGCTAACTCCTTTGGAAGACACAAGCAGTCATGTCTCGCTTTTGAGAAGACAGACATGGTGATGCAGGAAAAACGTAGTCAAATAGTAGTTCCGCAGAAAGAAAGTTACAGATTACGACTTATCTCAGCATATTTTGATTCTGGGCCCATCAGTGATTTTCAGCACTTGTAGCACACTTACAGGCTCTGATTTCCTACATGAGGTGTTTGACTTGGTGTTTTTTTTAAAAAAAAAAAACAAACAAACAAAGAAAAAAGTAATTTCCTGACTCATGGTAAAATCAAGTTTTCACAGTGAGGTGCAGAGTAAGAATTACTACACTTAAGCTTTAGGCAAGAACGGCTTCTATATTGTTCCTTGAAGACAAAGGCATGCAGGCAACCCTGCAGAAGAGCCAGGGCTGGGGGTGCTGACACTTGTGATTTGCAAGAGAATATGTAGTTATTACACTTAATATGTTAGTTGTGATCACTGCAATTGTCATCATAGAAATGACATTCCAGTGTTTTCACTTGTCAAAGCATGGAGAGGGTTGGAGAAAGGATATGTACTTTGCACCCGACACCACAGAAGAATGACAGCATATTGGGGCAATGTTAGAAATGTCAAAGGTAATCTCGCTTTGTGTTTTCACACAAGATTTGTTTGGAGAAACTGGCGATCATGGGATTTTAAGCTTACATTATTCTTGTAAGCAGAGTTACATTCTGGTGGTCCTGTTACACCTCCTGGCCGGGGTACACACCTACCTAAAAACACCAACTGAATGTCATTTGGGGCAAATCCAACAGATTTTCCTGGTTCGGCAGTAAAAGTTGCAGCACCGAGGGCGGTAGTCCAAGGGTTGTGTAGGAGGCAAGTCTTTCACACCAGGTCAGAAACGGGACTTAGTTTGCTGAACTTGCTGCTTCTCTTTCCCTTCTGGTTTGCTGTTTTTTTTTCGTTTTTTTTTTTTTTTCCCCCTCCACTCTTTTCTTTGCTTTTTATCCCTTTTCCTCTCCTTTCCCTTCCTTTTTCCTTCTCCACTGCCCTCACTTCCCTTCCTTTTCCCTCCCTCCTCT